>WEKW01019848.1:63722-89365 GCA_013389905.1 Sula dactylatra
CCTGAAAATCCATCTCTTAAATTACTTTATGATTGTTACTTAAATAAACAGCCAAAAGTACACATTAATGTTTTCAGACTTGTGAATATAAAAGACAAAATAGTCTATACACATAAAATCAGACGTGATTTAAGAAAAAAATATTTAAATTTGATTGCCTTTACTTCGACATATCAAACAATAAAATAAAGATTCTAAGGGCTTACATCAAATACCCATCAGAAAATGGGTTACTCCTTTTCTCTGAATTATTATTTCCAGTTATTTGATATGGACTTGGTAGACTTTAGTGCTACATTTAAGGAACAGAAAAGAATGAGGTGCTCTTCTNACTCACTGAAAAAGAAGGGGATACTCAGTAGATGCAGATCCACATCCACAAACTTTTTGTCTTACACGTGGAAGGCATGACTGCGTACCACAGGAGCCTGCCTGCAAAAGCAAGGTCCCATCTTATATATAAAACCACCTGACAGGATCAAGACCTCTGACAGTCACCTTCGCACTCTAACCTAATGAGGTATAATTTCCTCCTCAAGCACAATAAAGGTGAAACTATATAGCAAAACAAAGTGTGGAATATATGTNACATCAAATACCCATCAGAAAATGGGTTACTCCTTTTCTCTGAATTATTATTTCCAGTTATTTGATATGGACTTGGTAGACTTTAGTGCTACATTTAAGGAACAGAAAAGAATGAGGTGCTCTTCTGTGTCTTTTATTCACTGCTTGGGATGCACAGTGCAAAGAGAAACAATCAGAGCTGTGCTCCCCACAGAAATCTGTAGAAGGAAACATCTCTGTAATAAGTGTTCAAATCAGATTATTCTTCTTCTCAGGCATACCTCATATTTTAATCTCTTTATACTGTCTATTCTGTTTGCATTTGGATTTTCATCTCTTTAAATAGTTCCCTCCCAACTTCCAGGTACCCAAATTCCAGGCCCCCAAGTTTCATTAATTTTTTCCATTTAAAAAGCTCAGCTTTCCAGTTTGGCATAAGATCGCTTGGTTTTGTAAGGTCTGTTTAGAGTCTGAGCTTGCAAGGCCTCTGCAAAATAAGCACTCATTGGCTTGATTAGGAGATGTGTGGAGGTATTTTAGGAACTTGGCAGCACAGGTTTTATTTTCACCTTGCAAACGTAGAATGGAAACATGTACCCTCATTCTTCCTGATGGAACAAAATGCAAGAAAGCTAATGGGAAGGTAGTAGGTGATTTTCTGAAGGTGATTTTTCTTTTGGCCTAGTCTACAAGAACACAGTTTTGCTGAACCATGAGCATGCTTAAAAGACCTGCTTTTTTTTTTTTATTATTTTTTTTTTTAGGAGAGAGGTTTGCTGAAATATACATTGTGATTCGAAGGCCTTTTCTTTCTATATCATTGAGCCAGTCTGAAAATTGCTGTGCAGCATATATGGTAAGTAGATTAGAGAAGCACTTTTAGCACTTTTAAAAGAAATAAGATCATGGACTTCCTTCTGTACTTGCGTGAAAATGGATGGCATGCAGAATAGTATCTGTCTGACTGACATAAAATAGCTGAAATTATGTGGCTAAGAGTCGCTGGTTTTCCTCTGCCCTTTGGGTTAGTGTACAGAGAGCACTTACTGTTTAAGTCTTGATCTCTCCATCCATAAAATGTGAAAGACAACATTATCTGGCTCACAGGGATGCTGGGAGATTACATAATGTTTGCATAGTTATTTTAAAATATGAAGTACTGTGATTTATGCAGTATAATTGCTGAAAGTGAAGACTTATCCTCTCTAAAGAAAACGAGAATGACAATTTCTAAGCAAAATTATTTTGGAGAGCATCTTAAACCACCTTAATCTACACTATTTATCTATTTGCTAATTAAAATTATTTTAGTCTGTTAGAACTGATCAGAACAATTTACATGAAAAAGACACCTGGTTGTAGTTGTCACTGAAGTGTACTCAATCCGATGAGAGAACCATTAAAAAGTTATCACTGTACTTTCAAAAGGTCCCCCCTTCTTCCACTCCATGTCTTTATAAGCTACTTAGTCAATAATTTAATTCTTTCTGTGTCTGTGTTTCAAGTTGGTTAAATTTGGGCTGTTAAGTGGTGCTTTCCTTCCAAGGGATTCATTTAGTGAGGAATCCTCTTCACTATGATTTAGTCTTTCATCTTGCATGGATGCTGCTTTACTCATCACTAATTCACACTGCACATCACAGGCTACTTCAACATCTGCATCTCCTGGATGGAAAGTTTTCATTTCTTCCCCTTTAAGAATATCTGTCGTTCTGCAGTCCCAGTCATCAGCTCCTAACCACCTTCCCAGCTGTACAAAAATGCATTCTGAATAAACATTGGGAGGAAGGAAGCATAAATATTTGACAGCATTCACAGTCGACGCAGGTTATTAAGCACTCTGCATTTCAGAAGAATACTCAAGACTGTCTTCCAACAAAGTATTACAAGTGAGACTCCAAGTGTTTTGTAATCTAAGTAAGCTTTTACTTTGGAAGAGGCTATTAGTGCCTGGATATGAGAAGAGAAGATTTTGGACAGGCATAACATTTTGCAATTTCATTTTCATTTTGGCTGGTTTTGTTATTATCATATTCTGCATACCTGAAACTTTGTTACTTGGAATTTTGAGCGTGCCTGAAACGGACACTGTAACAGAAGTTAAAATGAGAAATGAATGACTTCCTCCCTGGGGACTTAGTTAATGCTTATCCCACAGGTCCAAACTTCAAGTGATCTGGTCATCTGAAAGACAGCCTGGTTCTCTCATTCTCCACCTGTGAGATGTTTAATGCTATGGTGTAATAATATAAAAACTACAGAGGGAAGCATTAAGAGGGAGAGTCAGTTGCTTTTATTCTCTCTCAACACCTTCACTAGAACTTAAAAAATTTCTCCAATAACGTCTGTGTGACTGCCCATTTAAGTATCAATGGGGTAGAACTGAAGTGTAATATGGAAACATTACTGGAAGGCCAGTCTAAGGAACTTTCAGAAATCATATTTTAAGCCATGAGACCCAACAGCTTCTTGGCAGACTTCACAATTTATTTTATTTTTAATTTCAAAGTTTCAAGTTTTTCTCAGCAGGCTGACTTCAAACTAGCTTCAATAACCTAATCTAAATTAGGTCCAAGTATATTCCTTCATTAAAAAAATAGCACAAATACGTGTAACTCTTCCTTTATTTATAGCAACACCAGACATCTGTTACAAACCTGATTTGTATACACAGATATCATAAACTGATCACTGAAATCACTGTTCTACTTCTAATCTGTGGCCTATTTAATTTCTAGAAATCTTATGTTCTGGGCTGCTGGAAGTCAGAAAATCCTTACTCTAGCCCTCCCACACCTCTGCAGAGCTCTACTATGTCTGCACAATTAGTCCAGCTGGGGCTTCTGGCAAATGTGCCTGCACTGGCAGAGCCAGTTCTTCGGATTATAAAAGATGTAGATTAGCAAGATTTTTCCAGTGATGTCAGTAGAACACTTTTGGTGTTGGAGTTTGGCAGGACAACATTCCATATTAAAACATGGATTTTTGACTAGACATCAGCCTAAACTTAATCTTTTTTCCAAACAGTCCCAATCACTGCAAAAATACTGAAAAAGTGATTTACACAGTGAATTTTTTTTTACAGTGATCAAACATGACCAAATAAATTTTCCCATCTGAATTTCTATTGCATGCTCCTTTTCTGTTTAACTTAATGTGAGATTTGCTGTACAGTAGGAGATAACAACTTCTGAAAATGCAGAATCTGCAGAAGGTATCTACAGAGCATCCCATACAGCTCATTCACAAGAACATGCTGGACACATAACCAGCAAACCCATTCTGCACAATTTGGTTTTTTTCCATGTAAGACTTAATCTTGGCATAGTCTTTTGACCACAAGTTATACTGAAGCCAAGATACATACCCATACTGAAGTGACAGTAAAATACAGTACAAGAGATAGTACAGTCAACCTGACTATACATTTATGAACCTTAGTAGAGTAGGAATTATCTTGTATGTGCAAAAAATGTCACATGCTAGCAAAAAAGCAGACACATTCAGCACTGAGCACTCAGTATTTAAGCATTTAATTCCTCTCATCTAATATAGCAGCTCTAACCACAGGGCAACGAAAGATCAGTCATCAGAATAATCAAGCATGTCAGTTCAGACCATAATGATAAGCTCCTGACAGAAAAGGATGAAAATCAGATAACTCATACTTCTGAATTTCCTTGAGGTATAACTGTACAGACTTACATGCAGAAATATATAGTAAAGCTTCAGCTTTTAGTTTTTTATAATCTACGTCCATATCACACCTCAATTGTTTGAGAGAGAAATTTAGAATACAAAATGTCTTTCAGCATTAGAATTTATATGCAAATGCTTGAGTTTTTTTTATATGTTGCACTGGAGTACAAAACTGACCTCTGAGGGGAAAAAAGCAGCAGAAGAAAAATATACTTACTGCCTTTAAGAAAAACACTTAGAACTGTATAAGCATAACTAATGTATGATTTGTAGTATGTCTGTATAAAAATTGATGAATCTGGCTTATAGCAAGTCAAATTTGGGACTCCACAATCCTACAAAATCCCACAGCCTGTAATGGCTTTACAAGCAGTACTAGCCAGCACAAAATTTGCCCAGGAACATTAATACTAAAAAGAACATAGTAAAATGTGGAAGTTGTTTCAAACTTTCTAGAAAAATGTTAATTGTCTGTGGATGAAATGTAGTTAAACAAAGAGTGTTTGTTTGTTAGCAAGTCTCACATGCCCTGAATGTACGTACATTTGAAAATCTTGTTTAACCTGATTTTTTATAAGTATCTTGTTCTATTTCAACGTAATCTTTTAAATGTGTTACAGCAACAAGAACTCATATGTCACATAAATCCAGCATCCTCAATTTGATGAGCTAACTAGTGCAGTGGCATAAATTACATTTTTCTGCTTTGAGACTAAGTACATTATTTTTTGTCTAATCCTCTATTTTATACCAAATCCGTCCTGAGCAGTCTTAAAAATTCAGAGCAAGGAACAACATAATTTTATAATTCCAAATGGGGACATGTAAGTGAGCATTACCTACAACTACCAGACAGAGACACATGGCCTGCAGACATACCTAATATGTATAATAAACCAGACTTGATGTGTCTCCGGCCCTAGTGGTATATATTATGGGCAAGAAAAAATGGCTAAAGAATACTTACATACCTTGCATTCAAAAATCAAAAATACACAAAAGATGAAATCCTGGTCCAGTTAAATGCAAGGGATGTTTTGTGGCTGACTTCAGTAGGGTAAGAAAATGCATGTATCCTGTAGTGTCAGGACATGCCATAAGGCAATGCCTTTCTTACTCTGCCCTTGCAAGCATATAGTTGGCAGCTATAGAAATGTAGCACATGCTACACTGCGACCTCAGTGATGCTCTCAGAGTTTGCATGCAAAGTCTAATGCCACACCCAGAGTGTTACTGTGAGATCGGGTTGTAACCCACACAGGTTCAGCTTCCAGTGTGTCAGAAACAAGGCAATTTGAGCTTCAGTGTAGGCTATGCTTACCTATTCTGGTTGCTAAGCCAGTAACACTAAGATCCATACTAGTGTCTTCATGGTAGCTGCCACTCAGTCAGTTCAGATAAAGTAGGGGAGGTCACCTCCTGAATGCCATGCTGCTGAAACCTAACAGACGTAGCCACATTCCCTGGCAACAAGTGGTGGTAAAAAAAAAAACACCCAACAAAACAAAAACCAACCCCCCCGCCAGTCTTTTGATGCTAACTAAACACTGAAATTATCTTATACAATGCGCATGTACTCCTTACCCTGGAGCTGTGGCTTCTTGATCAGCAGCGGCTGCTGTGCGTGTGCTCTGCGCGGCTGCCAGTGCCAACGAGGAGCAGAGCTGGACCACTAGGTGGGATGTGGCGATGCGTGGGGAGATCTGGCTGCTCTTGGGGAGAATTCCTTGTCCTAAAGCTCATCTGCATTTTCCTTTTGTCATAAGGGCATCTTGAAGGAGTCTTTTTAAATGCTTTCAGCTTTTCTGCTTTCAGCAGAACTGCTTTTAAGAAACATCATTTAACTTACAGATAAATCAACATTAATTAAGTCATAAAACCATTCACTAATTTCATATTTGTTCCCTCAAATAAAAAATAGAGCTTATTCTAGGCTGGTAAAAAACCCCTTGCACAAAACCAAAACTCTTAAGATGAACTGCAGAATAAACCCAGGAAAGACTGAACAGGAATATTTAAGTGACCTGTAGGTATTGACTTCATAGTCAATTGTTACACCGGGAATCCATGGTGTTCATAAACGTAACTGTGAATACAGGATTTGTTACAAGTGTGTTTTATATAAGACATGTCAAAAATGCTATCATTACGCATGGATGGATAGAAGGTATAAATTAAATATTTCAAAAAAGGATCAGAGAGTTCTCTTCCACAGCTACACCAGAAACTGAAGTCAGCTGGAAAATGAGTTCTGCTGTCCTTGAAATTTCTAAACTCTTAGGTGAGGCAGGCTTTTTAAGGCAAATAGACCCTAAGAAAGCAGCCTGTTTATATTTGAGAAACTCTATCTTGCCATGATAATAATGATGTTAATTATGTATATCCAAATGTGTTTTTTTTAGTTTAGAATCATGGTTCCTTCTCCAAACAAAAGACAAATATTGGTTGTGTTATGCTCCTCAAACAGAAAGAGGAAAACTCTAATTTCGGTCTGAATGGATTTTGTTTAAGATTAAAGACTACAGTGTCTTCATGTCACAGGACACAATGTGTCTTTTACCGTACATTTCTCCAACTTGCATTCATTTACACACTTTCCTTACCCAACAAACAAGGAAACTCTCAACAAAAACTACAGCGTACGAAGCATAGGACTTTAACATTCTTCCTATGATTTAATAACTCAGGAAGCTGTAACAATACTATAAACTAAACCCAATTTAAAATAGGATACCCCTAGATAGAACAGAAGCCATTTTTAATATTTTATATAGCATAGTGTATTCAAGTTCAAATTTTCTCTCAAAGAGCTTTTGGATGTCAGAATTAATACAGAAAGATGTTCTAGAAACTGTGGTCTTCTAAACTGCACCCCATCCTTTTGGGGGAAAGAAGGAAAGAAAGTAGTTCAACTCACACTTACATAGATTTATCACTATGATCTAGTGATCTAGCACTTTGTGAAGTGCTTCAGCTTTCTATAAATGAACCCAGGAAAATGTAAGATGTACCCTCCACAGGGTGCATGATCATCTTTGCCATACTTGCCACAATGAACTATTCCATGGAAAGTTTGGGCTTTATTTATTTTACACAAAATCTCTCTTAGAAATTATCCAGTTTAAATAGGATTTAAAAGCTGTTCTGCCTTGATATCTGAAATGAAAAATCAGGTGCCAGCTCCTGGCCAACATAATCATCCTTTTCTTTTTTTAAAGTATTGCAGCAGGGCATACAAAGTTGGTCTAAGGACTGCAAACTGTAACAGGAGTAATTGCCTTAATTGCCTGATAGTGGTGATATTTGCAGGACCTTTGCAGAGTTCAGAATTAGCTTCTCTACTGATAAGGACTGCTAGAGGTAAGAATGATGATCGAGGCATGTGCTGGCCAATTTGTTGAGAAACTTTGAAGGAGCCTCTAAAGGTTCATGGAAGCCTCCCTCCAGAGGGCACATAAAGAGACTCATACTTGATGAACATCCTAATTTATTTCCATCTAATACTGAACAAACTTGTCCATTCCAGTTTCTCAAAATTAGCAACATTTTTTCTCTTCTTTCAGATTTAGAATGCAAGGATATTTTCTACACCATGTCATCTCATATAGGTTTGGATGAAATATGAAGTAGGACTCTAAGGTTCAGATGTCCAGTGGCTCACATTGGAAACAAACATTGTGATGACTCCCTGGTTAAACTTCCATTTTGGCACCTACCTGTTTTAATTCATTTAATACGTGCCAGTCAACTTGATTTTTCAAACTTTTGCACCATTCTAAGCTGAAAGCTTTGTAAAATAGATTAGCACTATTATTAATACAATCTTGCAAATAAACTGATCCAATAAAAACTTATTTCTCTGAACTTCTGTTAAGCAATATTATTTACAATACCGTTGTTTCATCTTGTATTGAAGTAGAGACATATAGGCCATTCCACTATTTCTCGCATGTGTGAATTCAGGTTGACAAGACTGTAGTTACTTGACTTACCCCATTTAACCTTTTAAACAGTGGGACAATGTAAGATTTTTTTTTTTCCAGGCTTCTGGAACTTTCACAGTTTTCCAAGACTTATTAAAAATAAATGTTAACAGTCCAAAATGCTCATAAGACACATCTCTTAAAACTCTTAGGGGAAATTTCTGTACCTGTTGATTTAGGTGATGCTGTTTTAAAATACTCCTGAATAACCACAAGAATGGAAAATATTTCATCAATCTATGCCATGAATACATCATCTACCTCCTTCCTAGTTATAGAATAGAAATATTTATTGAAGACAGCAGGTCCCCCTTGGAGTAAGGACATTACTTTTTCATCTAATAATTGTATATAGTTACTTTGTTCCTTTAATCTTAATATATTACCATTCTCTAATGACCGTAAACTTTTTTCTAGTTTTTTTCTTCTCTTATAAACTTTCTGCTAGTTCTACTTTTTTTCATTTTCCTTTGCTGAATTATCCCTCTTCTGGATTTAAATACTTCCCTACTATCCCATATGTTTCTTTTTAAATCAGTATAAGGTTTTCTTTCCTAACTTTGAGGTTTTAGGTTTAGGGATAGAAAAGTAAAATCTTGCCAACTACTTCCCAAGCATGATCAATATTTATATTTTTCCCTTATGACCTAACTCATAATCAATTACAGATTTATGAGCATTAGGTAGGATTTTATTATACTCATATATATCTCAAGTAATCATTTCATAATCAGAACAACCGCCAATATTTAGTTCCAAGAGCAGTTCCTATATAAGCATTAAGATGAGGATTACTATGGATTTCCCATGGAAGATGTAATGCTTATCAAGTCAGGAAATTGATATTTATAATTTATAATTTTTGAAAGAAATTCCAACATTCTCTGGCACAGAGGTTTGAGTGTCTGAGGGTCCATGATGGTTCAATCATAAACATTTCACACTATGCTCAAAAGCAGGTTTTTCTGGGCATGCTCTTTGTTTATGTTGGTGTTTGCCACAGATCCTCAAATCATATGCACGCTGCCAGCAAAAGCACTTTGACAGCTAATCCATGCATACTCAGGAATGTATTTTCCAGCTAGTGAGGAATTTGGACCCCGCTGTCAAATAGTGAGTGAGTTCTAATCTTACAGATTTTATTACAGCAAAGTTGAATGTATGTTTACATATGGCGGTTTCCAAACTGTGCTATCACCCAAAGTCATAACAAAGAATTGCTTCTCATATATCATGATGCCTTAAGCAGTTTTGTTCCTAATACTTTGATTTTTTACCAATATATATTATTTCTGCCTCCACACATACATTTTATTGTAATTAGCTTAACTGGCATCTGACTAGCCTAGAATGACAGTCCTTTAGAACAGGCATTTTCAAAACTCACATCACATACCATTAATGATATATGAACCACTTCAAAACGATCTCCCTGTACTGGGGCAAAGAGGAGCCAGGACTGCTGTGGTTGCTATCCTGCGCAGAAGAAACTCATTGCTGCAGGGCTGAGCCCGGGAGAGGACAACATCCAGCTCTGAGGATAAAAGGGATGTTTCTAGTCTTATATAAAAACAGGAAAGAAAATATGGTATGTATCCTGCAGATCCCAACCACCATTGAACTGTGGCTGGAAATAAATCCACTCATACATCCCAGGCAGGCTTTCTCCAAAAACCTTTCTGTTGTATGTAACTCACCTCCTTTTGTCAATCCCAGGTAAGTTACTTACTGAAAGTTTGTTAGGAAAACTATTAGGATGTGGATTAAAATTATTTCACTGGCAATTACAGCTTCCTAAACCTTGAAAAATTAGGCCATTAACTTTTCTGTGTTTCAGTTAACCCATCCATGTAAAAACTTTTTCTTATGTTTGTGAAATTTGTTAGTATCTGTGAACCAAAAGTGATGAGTAAGCATAAATAATCATTTAATTTCCTGTTTCAACTAGGGTAAATATCAAATTATTGCAGACATCTGTTAAAGTGGATCATTCTTTTCCATCCAGACCATAGTCTAAGAATACCAGAAATCTTTTTTTAATTTTTTTTTTGAGACAACAACCCTCGCTTTTAGAGGGAGGAAAATTTGATAAGGACACTCCTTTCCAAAGGCTTGTCCAAATAGAAACTCAATGTTTTGAACATTTCTTATTTGTAATGAACACTGGAATAAAGTGGATGATTTCTAATGATGGCCTGTGCTGTGTTACTCTGTCATTGATACTGCTGAACTACATCCATTTTATTACTACAGTCTGTGTACTTTCCAGTGACCCATAGGACATCTAGGTCTGCTGCAAGACATGCAGAAATTCCAGATCCTATCAAATATGTAAGTCTTCATTTTTACTCTGGAAACTCAGGTTTGCATTTGAATATTTCACAGAAATATGCACTTTCAACTGTGGCTGCAGGCTAGTGTTCCCTTGTGTAAGTCATCCATTTTTAGAACTAAATGTACAATTATACCGCTCAAGTCATGCAGAAGATCCATGGAATTTGTGCATATTGCTCATGCAAGGGCTGTTTTTCTTTCTTTTTTTTTTTTTTTTTGTTAGAGCATTTATTTGTACATAAATAGATATGAAATGCAGATAAATAGCAGCGTTCAAACAATCAAGGACTGTAAAAGAGGCCATGTCAAAGGACATTTTCCTTGGATGACTGGAATTTAGTATGGTACCTAAAACTAAATTACAGTAGGCTTTTATTAATCAGTAAATTGCAGTATTTCTTCAGTTACCAAGGCACTTGGCAAACATTTCTCACATTAAGCAATTAAAAGGCAATAGCACTGTTGTCTGACAACTTTGAAAGCACTTAACTTCAAAATTACAAATTAAAACAAAGACTAGAAATAAAACAATTATCTTTTGTTGCTTTTGACTTCTGGACTCACAATCGGAAATCAGGGATGCATTGCATCAAGGCTGCCTGGGGGTCACTGAGGAAAGTGATTTCAATTAACAATTGTATGCAAGGAGCTTCCTCACCCAAATGAAAAAGAATGCCAGAGCATTTGTTTATGAAATTGGGGGATTTAAACTGTTTAATAAGTACTACAAATCAACAAGTCCTCCTTAATGGTATTTAAGGAATAATTGAATGATATTGAAGGAATAAAGCTGTGCGTAGCCCTGTGTCTAGCAGAGAGCACCCTGACAATATTCAAACCAAATCAAATTTTCAAATGCAATGTGGACTATTCTGAATATCAGTAAGAGGAGGAATCCTGTATTAATAACACCTTTGTTAATTATTGATGCCAAGAATATGCTAAATATAAATAGACAAATGAGTAGAGCAAAATAACTCTTTTTTGTACAGCTTCTAACCTGAGCAGGTTTTGAAGTTCTGGGAAGTCCTGCTTCCCTAAACGTACCTTTGAAAGTCCTTGGCTTTGACAGCTCTGCTTACGGACCCCCTCATGCAGTAACAGGTTCATTCCCTTTTGATGATACCCAAGAGTTTCTGAAATGTCTTGGAATTCCTGTAAATAATGACAGCGTAGTTTCAGATTATGTGGAAAATTGTTTAGCATAATTACTCTCAAGAAGCTAGACATGTAACTGAATCTCTTGAGCAGGCTTTCCTTGTTGATTTTATATGGAAAACCTAATGCTATATTCAAATTTTGTTATTTGGATGGTTTAATTTAAAAAACTACTGATCACAGTGGGAGTACCTGGTGCTTACTCATTTTGAAAGTGGGGACAGTGATTAGAATGCATAAATTTAGCTGCCTGTTTTTGAAAATCTTGCCCTTGAGCCTAAAATTTATGTCACATCTCTCCTGAGAATTAGCTTTCTCACAGCATCTACTAGTGCCTTCTCTTTCCTTCTGGCTGGAAAAATGAGAAGAAAAGCCACTTTGTGACTAGCAGTTTTACCTTTGTATTAATTAGAAACTGAAAAAAAATAAAAAAGAAAAAAAAGGAAAAAAGCCTTCAAATGTTGTTTCCATCCTACCTTGTTCCTACTAGTAAAACCATTCTAGATCAAATTTTGGGCCAAGAGTCCTGTTTTATCCTACCCAGGTTATCTTTTTAAAAAATCAGCTCAAACCAGTTGGCATGCTCAGTGGCCCAGGCTACCAGAACTTCCCAGAACACATTATAATTTATAAGTCAGAGGGACCCTGATGGGCAAGTCTGCAATAACTCTCATTCATGTCTTCTGAACAGTTGATTGACTGAAGCTGTCACACCAAATATCTCTCTCCTCCTGAGCTGACCCTGGCTCAGGGAACTTAAGAGGATGGGCAGGTTCTGCAGCAAATGGGCACAAGACAAGGAATGTGTGTGCCTAATTCTACTCTGAGCAGAAATTTTCTTCATAGCTCCTGTATTCCCTCTGTAGCAACATTAGCTCTTTAGAGACAGCTCTTCGAGAATTTTAATTTTCATTAAGGTATTTTCCCTGTCCTGCCATCCACAATACTTTATTTGCTTCCTATTCAGACTGAACACTCAAATTCTCCTACTCCCAACTTGTTATCTTTTTACAGCAGGAGACTCCTGTGGATGTCTTTCCCCTGGTTAGGTGCCGCCTTCTTTTTTATTGTTTAACTGAAAGCCCTAATGTCAAGGTGATTTTTTTCCCCTTCCATTTGTTTTTAGGTCCGCGTAATCCCAACACAAGTCTAATAGGGAAATGTAAAACCGGATCTGAGCTGCTTTTAAGACAGTGTTGAGGGGTGGAGTTGGCTGAAGTTCAATTTTGTGCTGAACAGCTCACTGTAGCTCCATAAAGACTTGTGTCTGTGTTTCTGTTTACACGGCTGGAGTAGAGCACAGAGTATGCTTTTTCATTTAAAATCATACATGGACACAAGACAAATGCTTCTTAGCTTGTAGAAAGACAAGTCATAAAATGAACTCCTAGGAGATGTGGAAACCTATGTTATCAGTCCTTTTTCTACTGGAAGTAATGCACTCCAATGTAAATGCTGCTCATGGAAGTTATAGTTTCATGTCTTAGCAAATGCATGCTTCCTCTAGATGACCTGGGACATATCCAGCATCATGTTCACTCAATACCCTTATTTTACACAGGAATCAGCCACATTATAAGAAAAAAAGAAAAAAAGAAAGATAAAACACAAATCAGTAGGATATACCTTATCCAAAGCAGTGTTTTCTGCATGTATGTGTGGGGAGGAAGGATGATTGGGACTTATAAATCCAGGACAGCATCTATTTGAAAACCAGATTGTCATGCTTAATGCATAAGACCCTGCATACTGCTGTATTCAACAAACAAAAGAACTTTCAAAGTACATTCTCTGTCAGGTTTCAACACTTTAACACAGAGGAGCAGGAGTAATGGATGATTAAGTTGTAGCCTCTTTTGCTATGGTCCAGTGCCACCTCGTGCTGCCCTGCCCCATGAAATCATCTGCCCCAGTCACACTCTGACTTCTGCAAGTCAGGGACATGTCAGAGTCATACCCTGTGACAGCCAGACTGTGACCCTCAGTAGCTATTATACCTGGAATGAGTGTGGCCATAACAGCAGTGACACATACACACGTTTGTATGTGTGAATATGCCTATATACATGTAAACATGCAGACTTATACACACGTGCATATTTATATATATTATTTATTTATATATTTAAAGAATTGTAATATCAGGATTACAAATATCTTTCTTTTTAATAGGCATTTGCTTCAAATCCTGCTTAAGCTTGGGGCAGAAACACTGAAAAAATGCACAACTCAATGGATTTTGCTAATCATGCTTTAGGACAGCCTCCCAAAGATGTTTTGGCCTGGCAGCAAAAACTGTGCCACACCTACAGAGGATTACCCAGGGCATCCCAGGGAACAAGCCCACTCAACACTTCTCAATTTGTCTTTGGAGCAGCGCAAAGGCCCCTCTGCTCTCATCCATGGTAAACAGGGACTCCGCTAAGAATTCCTGACACATGCATATCTGTCCTGAAACTACCCACGGTAGGGATTAAAAAGATGTACAATTTAACCTCAATTCATAATCCCGCTTAAATCAGGAGCAAAATAAATCACTAAGAGCAATGACAGTACTGTTCTCAGTGCTCTGCAAGTGACCCCGGCAGATCCCTTTGGAAGTACAGGAAAGTGCGCTGCATTCACTAAAGGAGCATGCTGCGTATCCACTGAGTACTGCATGCTTTCCATGCTTCCAAGATGCAAACCATGGTACAGTTAGCAATGTATTAAGCTGATTTTATCAAAGAAATAAATGACTTACTAGACCAAGTGAACTGAATCCCAGATATATTCTGATTTGCTAGACAGGGCATGTCTCTCCGGAGATACCCTCAACAGCTTCAGCAACTGTTGCTTACTCACAGAGCCTATCCCTCTTTCTGCTTTTTCATTACTAGTATTAGTAGATTTTTGATTCCCCAATTCTGGGTGCCAGCTGTGTCAGGATGCTTTATAATCAGGATGCTCCATTTACTGGGCAAATTTACACAAAGAGTGTGGCTGTTATTTAACAGCTGAGATCACTGAAAAGCTGAACTTCAGGACTTCCATCCTTTCGGGGGCATCTTAACTCTTGCATTTTACTGGGCACTTGTGGCCAGTTTACACCCCTATTCAGGTCAGAACTGGTAAAGCATTGGAATTTTTTTTTTTTAAACAGTTAATTCCTTCTCTCCCTTTTGTGAGGAGACAGGATATCTGTAGCATTCATCCAGACCAATACTGAGCCGTAAAGTTATTCCAGTAACAGCATTTGTATCTAAACAAAATGAGGACCAGCTTGTTGTGCAATGCACATGTTGGGTACCACTCCCCATCATGTTGAAATGAGTTCACACTCTGACTCAGACTCTATAGGTACCCCCTCTTTGCCTTTAATACAGTGCATCGTCTCTTTGAGGGGGATAACTGGAACACTATTCCTTGCCAGAAACCTATGGCTCTGGGAAAAAAAAACCAACTTGCTTTTTAAGGAAGAGCCTAATCCCATTACAAGGTCTGATACAGCTGCAGGAGAGATAAACTGGACAGCCATTTAAAAAATTTAGGTTGGTTATAATAGCCTAAGTTAATCTACTTCTTACGCACTGTACTTCCTAATTCCTTTCCCAACACATTGCCTACAGAATTTCATGGCAAATTACTATTTTTTAAACAACATTCTATATTAGCAATAACCAGGGTGTTCAGATCTGCACTTTCAGAGCATTTGAAGGCATGTTCAGAGATGAGGTTTTTCACCAAGTGTGTTGGATGGGGGATGGATGCAAAGTTTATATTGATCAGATTTATTCACAGAAATAATTTCTCAGAAATTTGACATTTAAGCTGATTTTTATAGTCTCTAGGAATGATTTAAAAAAGCCCACCCAAACTCACAAAATCTCTCTTATTCCCTAAATCCACACTCAGATGATCTAGCCAGTAGTCTGATCCAGCCGTGCTCTATTTTTACACTGAGTGATAGTAAATGGAAAGCAGCATTTGCATCACTTCATGCTAGCTGCAATCACACAGCTGTAACTGCTTTGACTTGGCTGGGATGAGACAGAGAGGTTTCTCGGGTGCCACAGTGACTGCAAAAATTCTTTCCTAATACAATACAACACTGTTACATAGGCACCTGTACAAAAATGGCGTAAGACATTGCCATTCAGATTCGGTAAGAATTTATGCCTCTTGTGCTGAGTTCAGAGTGGCCTGCTACTCTGGGCGAAGCACAGCAATGGATGTATATTGCCTTTGCTGCGCATATATCAGTGTAAAGACCATGGAATAAGAAGATACTTTTTAAATGTATTTTGTAAAAGCAGAGAAAGATCTATTTTTCTTCTTTAATTCCACAACACCTCCTTTCAGATTTATAAAACATTTCTAGGAAAAGTTTGCCAGAAAATGCAACTCCTTCTCCTGCTCAGAAATGGGGGTGTTTTTTTAATTTTATTTTTTTTCCCCAGGAAATTTTTGGTTTATTTTGATCTAGCTGTTCGCTATTTCATTTCCAAGCAGAAACAGAACAGAAGTTACAATTAAAAGAAAACTCCCATCTAAAAAAAGTGAATTACTACTTTTACCAGACAAAACTTCTGTTTTTGATTTAAACTCCAACTTTTGTTAGCAAAAAGTTTTCAGGGAAAACATTCCAGACAGTTTGAAATTTGAAGATAATTTGAGAATTAGAAACATGACCACCTACCACATCTGTAAAACCTACTTGTTTCAAACTTTTAAAATGTGAATGTCCATCCATGCAAGTAAATGGACTTATTCCTGGGTAGACCTCTTTTACCCTACATAACATTGCCAAAAGCTTCTTAGCTGATAGCTGTTGGGCTCTCGATGGCCCTATTTGTAACGCTGTTGGAGCATTTCTGCGCAGGAAAGCTGGCGTCAGCCTTGCCATGCAAAAGTTTCAGGAGCTCTATTACCTCTGAGCAGGGACACACCATGAACAGCCTGGAAGAACAGAGACCCACTGCCCCTTGGCTCTAGGGTTTTCCTCATGCTCACACTCAGCTTTTATTTTTAATGCAGTCTATACACTAAGGTGGAGCAGACCAACCTTCTGTAAATATCGCTTCTATCATGCAACTTTCAGAGTTGTATTTTAAATCGCAATACATATTTTCATACAGATGCAAAATGCAATTTAATCAACACCAACAGTCTTCCATTTCAGTAGACACATTTTAGTCTCCAAAATCATGGAAAATAATTGCCAGTGTCCACCTTGGTGCAGATGTATTGGGGTGGATTACAGTAAAATACATTTCATTTCTTTGTTCTGTCCTAGTGCCATTTAACTGTCTCCCTCTTTACACATATACGCACTGGTTTTATATATCCTTCATCTTATAAAGTGTGCTTCACCAACAGGTTAAGTAAACATTTACAGTGATATATAACGCTTACTGACAACGTCAAGCCAAATAGACTGTGATCCAAGAACAGGCTTGACTTCCCTCAGTCTCCTCTCCTCAGGCAAAAGCTTGAGTGAATAGATGAGTCCTGTTTCGGCACCTTGAAGGTCAAAAGAATAGCTCTGAGAGACCAACAGGGAAACAAATTCTGGGGCTGACAGACTTCCTCCAAGAACCCTCTGCCTCCAGCATCCCAATAACTAAACTTAAAGATTGCTAAAACCCCAACTCATTTATATTATCTATTATCACAGCACAGAATGAGAGAAAATCACTGATGCCCAGATAATCAACATGCAAACTGCAGACCCATAGCTTCTAAGCAGCATTTCAAATTAGGCTAGATGTACGTCTGGCATTTGAGAGCGGTTTCTTGTTGCTGTTACAGGGTTTTCATGCAATTGTACAGGCTTGAATGCTTTGGCCATTATGTTTTTTAACCCCTTCAATACTTTTAAGATATTTAAATATCAACTTGAATTAGCAAGTTGCAGTAAACCATCCCCTGTGTACTATCAAGCCACTTCCCATTTTTCTTCATTTAACACCCATTTTTAACCCTTCTGTAGATCACTCCTTCCCTCAAAAAAGCACCAATTTCTCTCTGTCTCTCAACCAGTTCTCACCCCACCTCTGCTTTCTAATTTATTTTGCAGAACTGCTTGTCCAATGGACTACACAAGCTGTGCTATGAGGTTCTTTGGAGGAAGCTGCAGCTCCTCATTCCGGCACAGCGGCAGGTGTTCACCAGGCCCATGCAGGCAGAGGGACTGATCCTAATGAACATGCACTGTGCAATTGCCTGGTTCCTGGAGGCACACAGTTACATGTTTCAGTCTATCGTACTATCAGCTAAGTAGCTGAGAGGCTGTGTAGTTGTGCTGCACATGAAGCACTGAAGCCACTTCTCTGGCCAACTTTCTCCCACACCCTGCAAGTCTAGGCTGACTTCTGAGGCCCTCATGCCAGCAGAGGTATCAAAGAGTGCGGCAAAGAAAAGCTGACATAATGCCTTCCAGGAAAGTGATGAAAGAAAGAGGAAATGAATGTTTGGCTTTTTGTTTTCTTCTTTTTAAAGTCCCTCATTCATAATACTAATATTGTTATTTAAAACTGTTTAAAAGACAGTGCATCTGCACTCTCTTTCTTCAAGGGATTCAGGAGTCAGGGATTTTTTTTTTTTTTTTTTTGGGAAAAAAACCCAGAACAAAACCCAAATAAATGAAGAAACTTTTAAAAATCTTTCAGACAGATATTCTCCTATGTCCAGTCCCCATCTCTCTCTTCATTTGCATGCCACAATCTTAGTGTCTTCTGTCATAGTGTCTTGTGTCATTTTGGAAGTCTAAACGTACCAGGACCCTGCTGTTGATGCCAATCACAACCATCCTGAGCATGTATATTCTGGAGCTCTGGGTTCAAAGAAAACTCCAGGATACCAAAACACAAAGTACCAGCCTTATTCCTGGTTCAGGCAGTATTTGCACAGCTATCCCCACGCAATGCCAGCAGGTGGCTGAGAACCACCTGCAGTTACTGGGGACACCCGCAGCCAGGAGGCACCAAGCTGCTGCTGGGCTAGGAGAGGGCTGGCTGTGCCTGCCTGGTGGACTCCCATCAACAGCAATCCTCTCCACTGCTCATTCCTCTAACCAGAGGGAAATGAGCTTTTCTAGTTTGTCTGTTTAGTCACATCTCTGAACCTTTTAGCAATTCTACTCTGGTCATAACCTAAGATTTGAGATACCCTAAATTAACCCTGACTCTTGCTATTTGTCAAGAAGCCTTAAGCAAGTGCTCCTCTCTTGTTCGTTTTGTTTGTTTGTTAATGACGGAAAACAATATAGTCCTGTATATGAAGTTACAGAGAATTCATTATTTTGAGTGTTGTCATATTTTCGCTCACTGCTTAAAACAATGGAGACTAACCTGATATTTTTCTGCAATATAAATATAACTGCATGTGCTTTATGCAATTCATGTCTAGTCTTTGATTTACTTAACTTAGTTTATTTCTGTGTTCTCCATTTTAGTGATTTTCCCTAAGGTCCTAGTAGATGGGTAAATATTTTTACAATAAAAGATGCTACCCATACTTCTATAAAACATTTCCACATTGTGAGCTAGCCAGCAAAGAATGAGAAGGGAGATGTCTGCTGTAAATTTAATGTAGCTTGATTATTTTCAAGCAGATGGGCAGACCAACTAACACTGTAGCAAACATCCACCTAGCTTGCCTGTCATAAGTATTGCATTTCTGCAACTCAACTTTATTTGAATGCTAGCTAATTATGGTGCTCTCAATACGTGCCAGAATGCAATGCACTGATCATTCCAGGACAACCATTAATCTAATCTTTGGTCAAGGCAAGAATTCTTGACTTTCAGCTAAGAATCATGCTGGCATTACAGATAGCATGTTTGTAAAATGAGAGGGAACCATGTCCTTGTATCTTTGTCAATTAATCCTGCAGCTTTTATTTACCATGGTCTTGAAACCAATATATTCCGACTCTTTTGTGAATCACTGCCTTAATTTATCTTCTTTATTAGCCAAAAAACCTTTATCTTCTTCAGTGACTTGTAAAATTTTTTTTCCCCAAGAAACTCTGTGAGAGAAAATACCTCTTCAATGCAATTGGGACATCACATAAGTGATGCTACCTACATAACTGACCCATTTCTTAATGACTATTTTTTTTAAAAAAAAAAACTTTAGTTAGGAAAACTTTCAAAGAGGTTTTGCTATGGTGTGTAAAAACTTTGGGTTACTTTGAAAGTCTAATTGCAAGTTGCTTTTCCAGTCTTGGATTATTTGATTGTCATGACAGATGGACAATTTTGCACAGTCCCAGAATATTGCAGGGTTAAGAGAAATTCACTTTGCACCATGCAAGCAATTCTGGGTTGAATGAATGGAGGCATGATTGGCATTTCCTTCAACTTCACCCCCATGAAGCTCAGTAAGGTGGGTTTACTCCCTCCTTACCATGCTGGCAAGAGGAATACACACTTGACAGAACAGGCTGGTATGGCACATCTCCTCCTCCTTGTAAGGCACACGCAGGAAAATTGAACTTTGGTCAAGTCTGCATTCTAAAATTATTAGCCAAGCTACATAGCAACTGCTTTTTGACAATATTTACTGCATTCTTTACAATGATATTAAAAAAATTTTGTTCTTAGGTCCCTCCATAGCAAAGATAAATGAAAACAATATCTAAGTCAAGCCAAACTTGGGTGTTCTTTTAAGTTAAATTTAAAATGCCATCTCCAGCACAGGGCTAGTGTTCTGGCTTCATTTGCGCTTTTATTTATAAGTAGTATAGACTACCAGTCTGCGTTATAAAGCTGACAGGGAACAAACCACGTTCAGTGGTTTGAAATTTCTCTATGACATGTTTTCTCAAGTAAAACAAAAAAAAAAAAGAAAAAGGATTTTTGCTATGTCATTGTCCTGATTACCTACTGAAGACAAGAAGGGCCTTCTAGAGCTAAAGAGAATCAATGCAGTGTTGTGTTCACTCCAGCAACCCAAATACTAAAACCTGCATGAGCTACTAAGCTAAACTGTAGCCAACTCTAAGCTGTCTAAAGATGACCTATTGGGGATGATCTTTGCAACTGCTGTTTATTGGGCATCATTTGTCAGAGGCAGCAACACACTGTAATACCTTCAGTCTTTCTCAGCCACTACAGCCAACTCATTGCACATCTTTTTTGTGTCTGTCCCAGAAACTGCAGGTGTTCCTACAGTGTTAACGTATGTATGCCTTCCCACACCGCTCCTTCACTACTGCAGCCTCTGCAGTCCCACACGGCACAGATAAGTATATAGTTTTGGAAAATGCTAGATCCTCTGTGTTTGGTAGCTGGACTGACATGAAGCTGTAAGAAACACAGCACCAACAAGGCTGTTCCTTAAAGTGTCTAGTTCTCATGTAACTGTTTGAATATAGGCACTTAAAAATGTAACTGAAGACGTGAACGGAATCCTCAGTTTTTCTTTTCTTCTTAGGGCTGTTTTCAGACAGATTCACACATATACCATCATGGGGGAGGGGCAGTCCTTCCCCCCTCCGAGAGGCCAGGGCTTCTCTCAGCCCCCAGCCACCACATCAGGAAGGATTAACTTCACCCCGCTGCATTGCAGCATCTCCAAGTGCAGTCGTCTTGCTCACCTCCCTCCACAGGTCTTCACCTTCTCTATCTACCCTTTCGAGTCCATTTTCAAGTGGCAGGTTTCTTCCTGCTGTCATGCTGACCCTTGATCTGCAGTGGTAATGGTGCAAACACACCAGTCAATATTTGACAAATTTAGTGATGGGCCTGGGGGATGGTTTGCTTTTTGGAAAGAGTTTTCTGATACTGCTGCTTGAACATTGCCATGAAAGCCATGTGACCTTCTACTTCCACACATTTATGGTGGAAAAGAGATAGAGTTTTGTCTATTTTGGCTAACAATATCCTATAAATATTTACAAAGTTAATCATGATGTGAAGTGTTAGGACTTGGAAGAAAAAAAAATCATAGGCACCAAGATAAAAAGCAGTATATTGTAGCATTCATTATTTTTCTGACCCCAAAGCTTTGTCTCCCACTTTATGGAAATATTGTCTAGTTAATTTATTTAAGTATCTTAGCACTATCCACATGCCACCTAGTTTTCATTTCTCACCCATCCAAATTACTGATAAAATACAATACACTGACTGATTTTTTATAATCAGCTTTTTGAGTTGAATGCTTTAAATATTTCAAATTAAACTACATGAGAAAGAAGACTGTAGCTTTATAGTATCATAATCCTGCTACAGGTTGGGAGGCTCTGCAGGTCAGTTTCCCAATGTAAGAAAAAGACATATTCAGCTTATTTTTGTACTTTTTTCCCTTTCCCCCCTATTTTAGGCCATACACAGAAGGAGACACATAGTATATCAAGTGAAAGTTGAGCTCTGGTACATGCTCACAATAGTCATCAGCACTCAAAATTTCAGTTTAAGGGAAATTCTACTGTGTGACCACATCTGAAAAAAATAAATAAAGATGACATTGCTTTAAAAGTCAAAACAAGAAGTCAAAACTTGAACTATGTAGCATAAACACAAATCATACATGCTGATGATTTAAAAGAGGTAAAACTGTGATTTATTTTTATGAACTCTGCAGTGCAATAATGTCATCATCGTAGAGCATGGAAACTTCCTACATTAGTTCCTACATTTAGACCAGCTATGTCCTACCAGTATTTGCCACAAGTATGTTCTAAAATATCATTATACTTTGCCCTGTTATCACCTTTTTAATTACAGAACTTCCATCATTTTAAAACTGCTATGAGTAACTGAACACATTTTAAAATTATCCTCAGTTTATTACAAAGAAAATAAAAATTGATCAAGGTCACAGTTTCCTAATGTTACATATGATTTAAATTTTTTCAGTAAATTAAAAAGCTGCAAGAACTTCTACCCATCTCCTTGAGTCATTTGTACCCTTACATTTATTCTCCTGGTATAGAAAACATATATAATGTTTCTTTCTGCTAATAGTAGCAGTAATATAATTTTAGCAGTCCTTAGGGATCACTGAACCTGCAGAAGGTGGAGGGTCCTTTTCCCACATCCCACAGGCTCCACTGTACTCCCTGTACTGGTGTTCACATGCAGGTAACAGCTATACTTGGCAATATTATGCTTAATTTTGCATTTCAAGTTCAGGTTGTGGTGCAGCCCCCATGGTGCTTAGGGCCAGGAAGAGGAATACAGCATCTCCTCTTTCTGTGACCCACACACACATGAGTTCTCTGCCCCAGAGCGGAGGGGTAACCCACAGCTCCCTGCCTAGCCCTGCTGTCTGCCCCTGAGCAGCAGGGACCAGCCACCCTCCACTTCAGCTGGTTTTCCTTCTAAAGCTCATGAAAGATCCAAAGCAATTCTACTCCAGATTTTAGCAATATGGCAAACATGGGTACAAAAAAAGTATGGTTCAGAAAAAAAGAAGACTAGATACTTAAAATAACCACAGAATTAAAAAGAATGAAGCAAAGACAAATGTGTCAAAATAATAGTAATTTACAGCTCCTGAGTGTTCATAATTGCCACGAATCAGTGAGAGGTATTTTGACAGAAGAAAACCAGAAGTACTTTAACATGGATAACATTCCTCCATCAGCTATGAAACTGTTAACTTGCATTAATTCATTTTGTTGAACACTACTCATACAAACTCCCATGATTTAAACTCATGTCATACCACAGAAGACCTTGGTAAAGATTTTAACCTTTAAAATACACAAAAGCAGAAATTGCAGTTTTAATCAAGGTAAGAATTATTTTAAGTAGGTATTCAGTTTGAATAAATTCTGCAGATTTGGATCTGCAAACTTGTATGGTGGTGAACCTTAAGGTTAGATGCTGCAGCTAATATAAGATGTTGAAGTATTATTTTGTCTACTAAATTAAAACCAACAACAAAATCACACACAACTAAATTAAAACAAACAAACAAATAACAAACAAAACCAAAACCAAGCCAGAAAAAAACCCCACTCTAAAAGGAGCTTCACCTCTTTTGACTTGATAGAGCAGAGCTACTGAGTATGAACTGAGCTTTTGGAAAGCAGAAAAACTACTTTATTTATTTTCAATCTGTAGCTTTTCCAGGGCAGAGAAAGGCAGAGACAAAATACTCAGGGTTACGGATAACAAGTGACTGTGAAGGACCATGAAGAGGAATCTTTGGCATCTGAGATGATGGAAATAGCTAAGGAGAAAAGGAAGCACATGTCAGGGGAAGCACTTTGAGTAAGATGGTGCCTTTCCTTCAAGGCTAAAGTAAATGTTCTTGTGAAAATGAAAAGCAAATATGTTCATTTGTCCTCTCAATGGCAGAAAATGTCTTGTTTTCTGCAACTCATTGATCTCTGATAGATTCTTATCTGACTGAGGGTGCCTGAACGCTTCACAAGACATGATCTATTCACCTTCAGAATATTTTACTGAAATAGGGCATTCATGCTCATTTTACAGATGGAGAAGACAGAGAAGCTAAATTGCTGACTGAATGTGACACAAGTCATCCCTGGTAAAACAGAAAGTGGAGCCCACACCCTAGATTATGCCACTAACCACTGCAGAGCCATCCTTTCAAGCTGAATTATGCCACCAATTGAAAAACACCATAATGAGAAATCGGTTACATATGCAGTTTTGGAGGTTACTTGGCTCTGCCTTTATTTTTTTAATATACCAAACGTCCCATTAACATGCAGGACAGTGTGGTGGGTGTTTTGTGACTGGCAAAGGAAAGTATTGGCTTGCTGATGGACAGCTGAGGGTTACAGTATACATCTTCATACGATGAAAATTATGCACAACTTTGTTAATACAATCTCAAAAATAAAACACCAAGTGGAAGATAAATTCTTCCCAACATGCATAAGCAGGCTGTATTCTTGTTCATGAAAGCGAGAGCTAAGATGTTTGCCTAAAATATTTTACAACATAGTCTGGTCAAGAAGTGCCCAGAATGTTTAGTTCAACACTGACAACAAACTGAACAGTCTCTCTTATCTCTCTGTAAGGTCTAAGGGCAGCCAGGAGGCTAACTGAAGATCTTCTGTCCCACTGTTCCTTAAAAATTAAAGGGGATATTTTTGAAATTTGATACCCAACTTCCTAAACACTTAATTTAAAAAAACGCTAGGCAGAAGCAATACACTAGATCTATCTGAAAATACCAGGATTAAAAACAAAATTAAAATCACTGTCACAAAGAAAGTGTATAATCTAGTCAACATATAAATATACAAAGCAAGTCAAAAAGCACGAACAGACAACTGTGCACACTGCCAGCAAAAAATTTTGACATACCATACATACATCTTCAGTATCTTGAGGACTCATATGACAAAGGCACTGTAGCCAAATGAAAAAGAACAAATGTATAATTCATGAGGAATGGCTTTTTAACACACTAGAGCTTTTGGCTGTCTAAAAATAGAACTGTGAAACATAAGAGATTGTCTCTAAAACGACAATCATGTTTTATTTTTCTAATATTGTCCTCAGCAAAACCTATGATTTGGAGCTCATTCCTGTATTTAGTAGAGACTGTTTTCTCCTGTTGATTTATGTATCTTTACTGGAAGGCATAGCCTTAGTCTTACCTTTACTTTGCTCTATGTAAATGATTTAGAAAGGAGTATATTTACTAGTAGGTTTAAAACATTCTTTTGAGTTACGATTTTTTTTTTCTGTATGGCACATATTTGACATGAGATCACAAAATGCAGGAAAACATATTTCACACAGTCAAATCTTTCTCCCATGGTACACCATGTATATAAGATAAGGCAACAGTTGGGAATTAATGCAACATAAAGACTTTCCAATCTGACCTTCAGTTGTCCGTTGGATCCCCTTTTCCACCTTACCCCCGCCTTTGTCTTTTATTTTCTATTCAATGTAAACATTTGTTATATAAGTGAATTGCAGT
>WEKW01019849.1:0-15266 GCA_013389905.1 Sula dactylatra
ACTGATCTTGACTCATCTCACCAATGTTTTCCAGATGCAAACTATTTAGGCTCTAAACAAATATGTGGTCCTTAAAAAAAAAAATTAGTTGTATGCATCTTCCATGCTCAACTGCAGACTAGCTCAATATATAGGTTCCTCCAAAAAAAGTTNAAACCAGCTACAGAAACTTTCACCATATGTTTACCTACAGGTGGATGTCTGCTCCAATATCAGGTCCAGCCCTCTGCTCTAGTTCTCTTTGTGACTGGTGAAAACTTAAAACAAGTCACATTTTCTGCCACAGTGACAAGATGATGTGTCAAAGGTAAAACCAGGTGGATGGTGTAAAAATCAAATCTGAATTGCAGAGAGTTGGGTCAAATACCAGATCAGGTTACTTGTCTTGAGAAGTGGGAAGGCACAAGCAAAACCACATTTTTATCCTTCTTTTGAAATGTCTTGTCCTTCATNNNTCCTTCATTTTCAGATATGTAAAATGTAGATATCTTCCAATATGCCTCTGGGAGGCTTGGTTGGAGAGTCTAGCCTTGTTGAGACTTTGAAAGAGACTATGGAGAGCAATACATTTTTGTCTTCCCAATGCAGCCAGTGCCCACAGGAAGCTTAAAAACAAACGCACACATGTGCATGCACAACTTATCCCATCCCATGTTTAAAATTTTAAGCAAATCCCAAAGCAGTTTGATTCAACCAAGCACATCAGCAAGTGCCAAATCACTGATCCAGAATCTCTCTCCCTTGGCAGAAAGAACAACTGAAATCCCCGCTTTCTGTTTCAGGCTCGATCTACTTCATCTTGACTTACCAAGACTTCTGTGTCCGCAGAGTTAGACCTCAGCCAGTCCCTTTTCACTTTCCTGCAAGTTTTCAACAGCTACAGATAAAGCATTGTATGATCTCTAGTATGCCTTTCCCAAATCCATTTATTCCTCATGTGGCTGAAGTGTATAAATTCCACCTTGTGACTCCAAAGGGGGTGGACATGGCTGAATTACAGCTTATAAGAAGCTCCTGTGCTTCTCACTGAAGGATCTGTAGAAGTATTCACTAAAAAGAAAAATTTTGTGAAAATACTTTTTTATTCAAGCCACTCAGCAAAAGTCAGTAGTATTTTTTATCTTAGAAAATTACTTTCTCTTCAAGCTCTAAGCTTCTTGTTACATGTTGAGACTGTGATTATGTTTCATCCTGTGAAAGACTCAATTATTCCATGTCAGAAGCCCATTTTTCTTGCAGTTGTTTTCTTCTCATTTTTTCTCAATGGCTTTTCAATAGCTGTTTTTTTTTCTTCTTCTTCTTTTTGTATGATTTGTATTCTAATTCACTGTCTATCTAAGGTATTGTAAAATTATTTTGCAGTTCCCTTTGCTAAACAGAAACTAAGTGAAGTCCTGTGTATACTGTGCATCTGTCAGATACAGGCACTCTGAAGAATTTTGTTGTAGTTGTGTTTTCAATTTGTTCAGTAACAATAATCCCACAAAGCAAACTTATGAGAAAAGATAACCACTGAAATAATAATTACAAAAGTTTATGAAAATTCAGACTAGTCAGTATGACCACTTAGGGCTGTGGTCGAACTGCCAAGTGATGTCTTTGTATATGCAGTAAAGCAGGATTCACTCCTAAATTCACTGAGAAATTTTCAGCAAAGGCAAAATCGGCACCAATCAGAAACCATACTGGGAATCAGTAGGTGCCAGACCAAAAGTGTCTATAGCATCTAAACAAAATGTGAATGTGAAACGCACCACCAAAATCTATGGAATAAGTTTTACTAACTCATACCAGCCACCTCAAACTGACACGTACCATAAGCATGATGTGCTCTAAGGAGTCCTGTGACACAAAATATTCTTAATAAAAAGCTCACATATTATAAATTTACCCTGTACTTCTAAAATAAAATGGGTCCTGCTCCTTGCAGCCTGCCCTTTGGCAGAGGGACTTTTAACAGTGTTTGGCACAGGGGTGTCTCTTCTTTCTCTTTGTTGACACTACCAGTTCTTGAATTGATTTTCACAGGTCAGCAGAGGGCAGGTATCGGCAGTCCTGCTCTGTTTTTCCAGGCTTATCACTTCAAAAGCAGTTTGATGAGACAACAGATTTCTTATTCACAAAGTCCATTATAATTATGAGAATTCTAACTTTAGAACAAACAATATGAGTTTTTGGGATTAAGCACCCCAAGGTTTGGTATGCAGCTTTAATTTATTTGAGTGTTGTCTTCAAGAAGATAGGGTGCCCTCTGCCTGCCAGATTTAATTCAGACTGCTTGAAACATTAGATGAGCAGAAAATAAACCAACATTTATTTTATAAATCAAATAATTGACTTCCTACTATAAACAAGGGCTGGATTTGTCTCACCTAAGTAGGAGAGATGATCATTGTCAGCTCCATTCACGGTCAGTAAAAGAAATGAGCATTTCTAGAACATATTTAATTTGATCTGTTTTAGAGGTCTGTCTAGGGACAAAAAGTGACCGTTTCCATGTGTGGAGTCTAAAGGATTCTAGATCACTAATTCAAAGACAAATGTTCACACTACTAAAAAAAGCAAAACAAAGTGAGACACATTCCTGGAGCATGCTTAAACATATGTGTTAAACATGCATGTCTTAAACTTTTGTTCCTCCTCAGATGCTCTGCTGTTTATTTAGCTTTATCCCTACCTCACCTTGTCCTGGGGATTTCTTTGTGCATACATTTGAGACCTTTGTAATCTTCCTCTGTCTTGATTCATTTATCCCATATATTTTCAGGATCAGGTTTTAATCTAGGCATGCATGTGATATCCTAGGGTCATCCCATTCATTGCACCCTATGACTGGGCTTTGAGATATGAAATGCAAACAGAGCACTCCCTGTACACTGTAGCCAGAGATTTCTTTGACTTTTCAATCCTATTTCTAGCCTGTAATTAACACATTCCTTCTGGTCTCGGTAGCTTCCTTAGAAATTACAGCATTTTCATGACTGCTGTAACACTTGAAAATGATAGATCATTGAAGTATCAACCATACATACCTCCTATTACATTTGTTAGTTCCAAGACACTGTCAACTTTCCATAAAGGCTACATATAACATATTAATAACATAATTGATAGATATGGCCTTTAGAGAGCTTTTCCTGTATTGTTGTCCTCAACTCCCACTTTATATCAGTTTTGTCATCACAGCCTCCTTCCTCACAATGGTTTTACTAACCAAATTTAAAAAATAAAGCAAAAGCTAAGCATGGTGTTCTCCCATATTTGGTGACTGCTCACAGTTCACAACTGCTCTTCAAAAGCCTCTCCCACCTCCCTTATGTCTGAGTTTGGTATTAAGCCACCTGCTAAAGCAAGCTGGGATGTTGCAGGCAAACAACACTAGCCTGTTACATACACATGGCAGCCAGAGGCAAACAAGCATCACTTGGCACCATTTTTTGGATGCATGGTAAGAAAGATGGGGGAGGAGGACACATGGCCAAACCTACCATGCCTCTGTTCAGTTGTTCCCAAGGTGATGGCCATTCACAAATGTCATGCTATTGTGTACATTATAGAACTTTAAAGTCCACCTTTTTTCCCAATCTTACTCATACTTGCATCACGCAGCCACTAGGTATGATATTTTGCAGCACTCCCTACTGTAGACCACATATCTCTGGGCATCCACCTTGTCCCTACCTCATCTATTTCCTACTTACCCATTGAATTCTTTCTTGACCCCCACCATTATCAATCAGTGTCTCATAGCCATAAAAATAAATAAAATTTATTTTCAAGGATAATAAATAATGTTTATTTTATTTTCAAAAGGCAGGGAACCTGAATATAAAGCCAGACTTAAATCCAGACTTCAGAGCTCTTACACTGTTCCATTCCTCTGCCATAGCTTGCAAGTTGGGAACAGATGTAGGAGACATATCAAAAGGACATAAAGTGAAAGTGTATTACATATTATCCTACCTTCCTACATATACTTGCACCACAAAATGAAGATTTAACAGGACAGGCTAAAGCCAGATCACTGATACTGGTGATTCTTTACCCTGACTTTAACGGTTTTGATATGCCTTTAAGCTGTGATTATTCATTTTGTAGCTACACATGAAATGTAACAGATCTACAAAGTGCTAATTAAGGAAAGTATAGTATATTCATATAATCATATACATTAGAGATCAATATGACAGGTTGTTTTCCCCATCTGTAGTAAACACTTCAGAATAAAACAAAATAGCTATTTGAAAGATAAATACATGCAACAAGAGATTTAGCACTGTCAATTAGCTTTAAAATCCAGTAGAAAATACTCTACAGCATTCTAATATATGTTCATGGTAGTACAAGGCTGCAGGACTATAATATCATGTAACCCAATAAAAAGGAGCAAGATTTCTTTCCACTTTAAGTGCATTGGAGAAGCACAGCTAGGTTTATATTAGCATATCACAAATGTGAAACTGGGACATGGACTCAATGAGAAATTAGAACAGCAGCTGGTATCCTGTTAGCAAGTAAAGTGTGTTTGCTTGGGGAAAAAAAATCTAGTGCAAAATCAAGCCATGCAAATGAACAGAGAACAATCAGTCAGTAAAGGATCTGTGAACTGCGCTGCATATCGCAGGTTGTCTGTGTACTGTGCTATACGTCATTTCACAAAAATACATATTTAGCGGGATCAGACCATGTTCCCTAGTCCCAATTACCAAGAATGTATTTTCCTTTATAGACAATCTAAAAATTATTGACATTTAGACTCTGATAGTTTTGTTCATGTTTTTAATTCTATTTTCTTTCCTGCATCATGCAGTTCAATAAAGCATGAAGCAAAATTTCATATCTTCCTACAAAACATAGGATAATGTAGTAAGCAGGCAGTATACACAAAATATTTTAAGTTATATTTCAAATTATATTTCACACAAAAATGCTCACTCTTTATTTATAAAAAATAGTACCCCTTTTAACAGCCAACCAGAGAACAACAAACTTTTTAAGCCATGCTTTCTTCTTTGACTTCCTTTCACACCATGCAGTTTGCACAAAGGGAATCAGCCACTTTATTCTCCCATTCTTCACCACCTCTTTCTCCATCTCTTCCTCTCTCCCAGTGAGACAACGGTTACATCTTTCACTCCCTCTCCTACCCAGCAAGATGCATTACCAACAGTGTTGGGTCAGTCCTTGAGGACGCACACACTTTGCTCTGACCCTGTGGGTTCTCTAGCTATAACGCACAGAATCCACAGTGATTTTGTTTTGTTCTGTGTTCCTCTCTCTGTGAACAACAGCAAGGCTAAGCCAGTGAATGTTATTTTTTATTCACCAAAATACAGCACCAGGTTACCTATAGCCAGCCATGTCCCCCTACCCATCCTCACAAAGCAGCACCTGAAATATTTCAACAGGCCTATTATTTTCTCTAATGCTGAATCTCTCTGCAGAGGCCCACGTGTCACAAGGCTGGTGTTCAAGACAGGAGGCAAGTGCAAATGCTCTTCCAGACCAGGTGGCTGAGGCCACTGAGAGAGTTATTGAAGAACTCCTGTTTATGTCCTCTCTTTTCAGCTCTTTCCCTTTATTGCTGGTGGAATTACCAATATTTAAGGCTTTTGGGGGAAGGTCCAGTCCTGAGGAGCTGCAGACGCACTGAAAGGGAACTAGCTTCAGCCCAGTGAAGCCCAAGAGTAACTGCTGGGTTGGCAACCAAAGTAGTGGGTATTTAAGGTATCTGTTGTCTAGCAGTCTAACTTGCCTTGCCTACATTTCAATATTTATAAAATATTCTGAGTTTATTTTAGAAAGAATCCAAATAATCTGAGGTCCTTCAGAATACATGGGCAGACACTTAATTCTAAATATCGCCCATAACTTTTAGATTTAACTTGCACAGGTAAAGCAGCTCCAAAATTACAAGGAAATGGAGGAATGGTACAAAATCCTTACATGTTCAATGGCAAGGACCATAAAACTGTTCTCACATTCCTAGCACTGGATGGACATGAAGCATTTTCTCTCTTAACTCTTCCTTGCAGCGTTATTTGCCCTTCTGATAAACGACCACTTAAAAGGTTATTGTTATTTTGCTGTAGTATTACTCACACAATGCAAACCTAGGTATTCAGATTCTAAATAAATCAGATTCATGTATAGGGTCTCAGCAGCTCTGAGTAACTATCAAGCAGCAGATCCCTCAGCTCCAGCTGGAGGGGGAGCAGCCAGAGGGATGGCTCGGCTCTTTTCCCAGAATGCCACCACAGAACACATCTCACATGGCAAGGGAGGGGTAAATTTTACCACATGAAGGACTGTAACCCTCTTCTGCTTTTGCGCAAAAGGAATATGGGCAGGACTAAACTGGAATATGGTCTTTGACGGCCATATTCAGATTGCTTGCTTAGATGTTGTTGTGGCAACCAAGACCAAGAGACCTGCTTTCAAGGCCAGACAACTTGGCTCCTACATACTTGGGAAACAGAAGCCAGGAGGCAGGGATGACATTCGAGGTTAGTTCCTACAGGAGAAACTCTCAGAGGCAATTGCATGCCTCCACTGACTGCAGTGACCCTGCATAGCTGGTATCCTCAAGCACTCTGTTAAAGTTAAATATTACAATAGTTACATTCTGGACTGCTACCCCTTGCCGCCTAAATACAGACCTGAGTGACTTTGCTTCTTCGGATTTGCTGCAAAGCACTGAAGTGGTGCATTGCTCTTTTATAAAAACTAAAACTACAAAATCTTAGTTGCACCCTGACTTGGTGATTTAATAACATGATGTTTTTAATGCATCTGGTTTAGGTTTGTATAAGGCTTTAAAATATCATTACATGTTGACAGACTAGTGTAGTGAAGCCAAAACAGCAGTATAAAACCTTTAGTCTCAACAGCCTCATTAACATTAGAATGATTAAGCAATACCGGCCAAGCACCACTGCACCACACAGAATAGTAGGAGTTTTGAATGTCATAAAGACTAAAGATTACTATACTTCACACAAGTTGAAAATATATCAGATTTTTATCATCCTTTCCTGATTTTTGCGGGCAAACAGTACGACTTCTATTCTGCCAATAATAACTAAATTGCATGCAAAAAGAATATATTGACTACAACTCCACCTACACATTCTTTTCATGCTTTTCATACATGGTTAACTATTGCCTTCCTGGAATATATTTTTATTCCATTTAAATCACATGGAGATTGGCTGGTTTAACTATCACAGAATAGTCATGCCAGTATATCCGTCTAAGTACTTAGCCTCCTTTTCTCTAGATGACGTGATTTGGCTGATGAGATGTCCAAATGTCAAACTGGAGGACTGCTGTCTAGTTTGAAAGTCAGGAAGGCTGACTGCAGGTAAAGGCTTAAGGACAGAGGTGAGAACATTTAAAATAACAGTAGGACATCAAATTTCATCTCAGAGGACAGGCTGATCTACAAAGAAGAATGAGGAAGAGTGGGCTGCACAACTGACACATTCTGTTAGCTCAAAAAGAACAAATTGGGCATGCTTACTGCATGATTGAAGATCAATATGCCTGAAAAATGGTAAAAAGGTTCTGGACTCAGACAAGACCAAGATAAAAGCTAAGGATGCATAACTAGACCAGGTAACAATCAAACATCTTTAGAATTAATGGTCAGTATCACAGTATCATCCTACAATGCCTACAGTTCATTTAGAAAAAATGTTTGGGTGAAAATCCTCAGTGACACCCAACAGACTATTATACTATTATGAAACAGAATTTGCCTGAATATATTTGACTTTAAGTGCCTCAGACTGTTGTTGCAGTGACTTTGTTCAATCAAATGTATTTAAAGTTGGTATTGAAAGATTTTGAAAGTAAAAATTGCTGCTAGGGACCTGTTACTGCTTTTGCACAGCTCCTCCAGTTTCTACATTAGAATCATAGAATGGTTTGAGTTGGAAGGGACCTTTAAATGCCATCTAGTCCAACCCCCCTGCAGTGAGCAGGGACATCCCCAACTAGATCAGGTTGCTCAGAGCCCCGTCCAGCCTGACCTGGGATGTCTCTAGGGGTGGGGCATCTACAGCCTCTCTGGGCAACCTGTGCCAGTGCTTCACCACACTCATTGTAAAATATTTTTTCCTTATATCCAGTCTAAATCTACCGTCCTTTAATGTAAAACCATTACCCCTTGTCCTGTCACAACAGGCCTTGCTAAAGAGATTGCCCCCATCCTTCCTATAGTGCCCTTTAAGTACTGAAAGGCCACAATAAGGTCTCCCCCATAAAGCCTTCTCTTCTCCAGGCTGAACAACCCCAGCTCTCTCAGCCTTCCCTCATAGGAGAGGTGCTCTGTCCCCCGATCATTCCTGTGGCCTCCTCTGGACCCGCTCCATCAGTTCCATGTCTGTCCTGTGCTGAGCACCCCAGAGCTGGATGCAGCACTGCAGGGGGGTCTCACCAGAGCAGAGGGGCAGAATCACCTCCCTCGACCTGCTGCCCACCTTTCTTTTGATGCAGCCCAGGATACAGTTGGCTTTCTGGGCTGCAAGCGCACATTGTAGCTAGAAGCTGAGCCATTCTTAATTGTGCCAGTAGAACAGAAATAATTTACGTACAAACAACTTAGCAGGGGCACACAAGGTGACTTGAACCATGTCCTGAACTGTTGAAGTGCTTTCTTGCAACTGTGCTGGGTGATTTTAGACCATTCTAGTTGTGACGTTCTCCCACGGCTGCCCCTTTCCCAGAGGCACCAGGTTTAGACAGGTTTTGAAAGACACAGTGACCTGAGACATTGCTATAAGAAAAATCCTTAAAGCTTTTGTGTTCCTATACCCTTACCTTCATCCACAGTAAGATTTAAGATTAAGAGTAAAACTGTCCATAGCAAGATAAGAGATAGCCAAAGAAACCACTGGGGCACTTTGATGTGGAGGCAGGATTTGGACAAACATTACAAAGAATAGCACTGCTGGAGGAAGGCACTTCCCTGTCATACAGCTCCCAGTAAAATAATAGAAAAGAATTTTTATACAAGATTCCTCTACAGCTTTGTGATTTTCTTGATTTTCGGGGCTGGGGCTTACAATAGGGATCAGACTGAGTACTTCATGAATACATTAGCTTGTGCAGCTTGAGCTAAAATGACAGGTCCTAGAGCAAGGAAGGGCTGCTGTAGGTCAAGATAAGTTCCTAAATCCAATCTTCTCTTTTCATAGCACTGCTGCTCCAGTTCCTAAGTCCAGTACGATGTTTACCACTGCCGGGGACACACTGGAAACTTCATGTCTAAGAACTGGCCAGTGGTGTGTTGGAAGGAGTTGATATGCTCAAAAATTGTCTTTAGAGTCTCAGACTGGCCATCAGTTTCCCCCTCAGTGTGGCCAGGCACTGCTGACACACTCTTAGACAACAATGAGAATTGTTGCAGATATCTGGGTAGCACGCACAATCCAATCTATTCCCCTAGCAGTTCAAATTAAAGCTTCTAACATATTTTCAATCTACTTCAGTATTCAGTTTAGTACTTGAGTTAGAAGTCATGGGGTAGGTTAAGGAAAGATTAAGTCACAGCACGATGTCCATGTTTTTCCAATTAATTTAAGTATCAAACCTATATTTTTGCTGCATTTTTATATTCTTTCTTTTCCAGCTTCTTGATAGCACTTAGGATCAGTATATAGCCTGGAATGCAAAATAATTTGTCTTCTATACCAATAAGTTTCCTAAGAGCTTTACTATTTTAGTGCCATTTGGATTCATTCCCTCTGGCAAACCTTTCTCAATGTAAATGCTCCAAACTGTTCTCGCTGTAATATGCTGCACTACAGAAATTCACTGTAGACAGACTTCAGGATATTCTAAAGGATAATTTTTCAATAAGCTCACTTCAAGTAAGCAAAAAGAAAGATCAGCATAACCCTGTAACAGGGCTTTTTTTCTATGTTTTAGAACTTTAAAACCCGCTGATAAAAATTGTGGTTTTTTCTTCCATTTTGTCCCATCTGAAACAAAACACTTTCCATACTTCATATGCTGTCAATTCTTGTTTTGCATCTTGAAAGATATCTAGCTGAGAACATATAATGGCAACCCACACAGCCTATGCATATGCACTATCTATGCATACTTAACTTCGTCAGACTTAATTGCCTTAAGCATGCTGTCCTTTTTGTAACAATTAATAAAAATCCTATGTCTCTGAAACCCTGTCAGAAAACAGCAGCATTACAAAACAATTGGTTATATATCTATTTCATCTTGAAACAGGACTACATGCAATCATGCAAATAACTGAGGAAGGGACGGTTGACATATTTTAAAGTGTACAGATGAAAGTGATACAGCTCCAGAAAAATTCTTGCTTGAAAATCTGTGCAATGGAATTTAAGACTATGTTTGACTTGAGAACAGTCAGTGAGGAAATGAGCTGGTGATCTGAATAATGAAATAGCCACACTGAAATACATTGTCTCACTTGCTTTCCTTAATGGAAATATGAACCTACATGACCAGACACCCAGATATAAAAGCATTCAGTATTCAGTATTCAAGTGTATTTTATTATACCTAATATGGAGATGAATTTTAGACCATTTTAATGTGTAATCATATAGTAAATGGAAATTCTTTGGCAAGTTTTCTTACCTCATTGCACATACAATTTCTCCCCAACCCTGGCAGTAGATCTTAACTTAATTTAGGTAAGGCTGCATCGGGTAGCAAAACTGCTTTTTGAACAGCTATAGTTTTTCATCTTTAATCTAGTAATGTGATGTAAAAAGAAATGACTGCCTTCTGAATTCCATAGAAGAGTTGTTAGTTAATAAAGGTATAAATATTACACTGAAAAAATGGCTTAAGAATACAACAAGGCTGCACAGTCAAAAACTCAGATATTAGATGACAACCAAATCCATGTTTCCATGCAAGCAACTGTTATCATGCAGAACATGCACTCACTTGCAATCCTTCTCTTGGGAAGGACAATACTGTCCTCACTGGCACATTCGCTAACACTGAAGTTTTCTTTGAGGCATTCAGCATGGGAAGTATTGGAGTTAAAAACAACTGGAAACATGGTCTTATAATGGGATGACCTTGGGAGTGCTTAAGGGTAGGATGCACTCATGAAGATACTTTGATACTTTAGGGCTTCAAAATTCACCCCAAACGACTAAATATTAGGGCTGAGAGAACTTAAGGAGAACTACTAAGACGTGGGATTTGTAAGCAGTTAGGAGTTGAACCTTTGTATCCTTACTTGAACTTAAAAAATGACAGTTTCATCAGTATGTCTAACATTTTTTTGCAGCGGAGCATTTGCAGAACATCAGTGACAGCAGAACTATCAATTTTCAGGGATGCAACAAGATGACAGGTATTTCTTTGAAAGAGATATCAGCTATTTATAGTAACCTTCTTCCCTGCCCCTCCAGCCTCTTTCTACCATTTCTTTTCTAATTTCCAGCCCTCTGCTGCCTACTACCACCCCTTCCACCCTTTCCATTCCCTGTCTTCACCAATTTCACGATGCTTTTTACATTTTGCCCTTTTCTACCAATCTCTATTTTATTTTTTTCATAACTCCAGCATAGCCTACAGTAGGAATGACTCATCCCTTCACTCTTAGCCCTCGACCGACATGTTACACTTTTATGTTATATCATTTGTAATGATTACCTTTCTAATTGTGTTTTAAGGGGGTGCCTCATTGACACAGAGTAACAAGTGGCTTTAAAACTGCTCAGGTCTAATGAAAGGATTCCAAGAACAAAGTATATTTCCTTGATCAGCTGAACATACTAGACACAAAACTACCTTAATTTTCAATTTCAGAAGCAAATTAAACTTTGTAGGTTGCAGTGATTGGAGTGGGTTTACAAGCTTGCAAGGTCAGTTCCCCATTGCTTTGTCTAATATATACTTTTCTACTTAAATATGTATATATAAAATAATGATTGCCACTCTGGCTCTGTTTCTGTGATGTTCTGCTGAGAAGATGAAAGAAATCCCAGGTGTATTTTTTTCTTCTTGTAACACAGTGAGTCTGAAGTTAGTAGGAAGACATCTTTTCTACCTTTGGCAAGCCTATTTTACCCGCCATGGATTTCTCCATTTTTGAAAAAGAAATATTCAGGTTGTCAAAAGTCATGCAACTCTGCTTCATAAAAGACAGCTTATTGTGTAAAAGTTTTTCAGCCTCACTTTAGAACACTTTTCTACCTGCACAACTTTTACTCATGCACTAAATAAGTCAGGATGGATGGCTCCATGGAAAATCACAGCCATTTTGCCAGTGCAGAGTAAACTGGCTCAGATGCCCTAGGGGAACCATACTCTGAATGACCCTAACAAGAAACGAAGCCAGAAGGTAACATTCTGATCTAAATGAAGACAAAGAAAATATTGCCATTTATTTCAGCCAGGACAAGATTATCCATGGCCATCTGCGATGCACTTTATACAAATGTTCATCATCCTGTTCTCAGGGTACTGAAATAGAAGCTGCTTGAGTCTTTCCTACTCACCAAACAATGTAGTAAGGTAAGGTTCTGTCAGCCTGCAATATAGTCTTCCAGTCTGAGCCTTCCTGTAGCACCCTGGCTGGCCAGTTAGACTGTAGAAACTTTTAACATCACATTGCACCACGTTGCAATTCATTTCACTATATTACAGAGCGGGATTATGAATAAGAAACTTCTGTCTGGATCACAGTCAACTCTTACAGTAACTGCTGATCTGCTTTACTTACTGGTACAGTAACAAAAATAATGCCTGTCAAACACTGACATTTAATATCTTCTGTCTGGGAAATGGAAGAAAAATGTAGTATCTGGAACAGAAAACAGCCCAAAGTCAATGTGTAAGTGGTAGGTATTTTGGGCTTCTAAACTAATGAGTAAATGGCATTCCTCTTCATTAAAATTCAAGCATGGATAAATAATGTATAAATCAAAGGATACACAGAACTATTTCAAGTTGCTTTGGGTTTTACTTCTGCCACTCTTCTGTTATGTCTGCTTATATAGTGGGAGAGGCACCATACAGATATCTGTGAAAAAGAAAGTGCCTGGTGGCACTCAGCATTGCCACAACCATGGCCTCAAACCATGGATTTCTCAAAATCAGAATCAGACACCTGATCCTCAAGCTGTGATCAGGACACGTGAAGGACATGAGACTGGAAATCACAGCAACCAGTATGCTGAGCAAGAGGAAACCAGAAAGGGCAATATGCCCTGTAAAGGCTATGTTCAAACTCTCACACTCCCTGAGATTTAAGCTTCTCCCAGGAGTTCAACTTAAACTAAGACTCATGTCTGGCATCTCCCTTTTTAGATCTAGTGCCTAAATAATTCCTTTCTGTACATCCACCTCAACTGATCCTTCATTTTCACTTTTTAAGATGTCTAGAAGAAAAACCAGCAGGGTTTCTTCTAATATGGCACCTAAACATAGAATCAAAGTGTTTAATGGGCTTATCGTGAATTTTAACCCCATATCTCCAAGCCTCCAGGAGAATCCTCTGCCTCCAAGTCCTCACTGAAGACATCTCTGGGAGTTGGCAGGGAACGCTGTAGTGAAGGAAACTCAAGATAATGTGTGTTTGGGGCTCTGGATGGCAACCCATTCTCTACGTGGTTGCAGGCTGATATGAGCACTTCTGGGCTAATCAGAATGGAACAGGCATATAAGCTTGTATATATAAGAACTTTTTCCTCCTTTTATAATAACTATGATCACAAATGCATGTGGTATGAGCAAAGAGCTGAGACATGAAGATCCCAAGTTTCCAGCCTCATCTCTGAGTGAGAGCCTATGATCCTGAATAACTTATTCAATGATTCTAACAGTAACCTCCCATGGAAAATATAGAGCACATGCATTTTCGTCTTCCTATTGATAGGAACAGCATTATGTCTTTTTGTCAAACACTTCTTCCTCTTCATGTATCTAGGAGAACATTCTGTCCTCTTCTCTGGTAGGCTAGACCAAACCAGAGAGCACTTCCCAGACCAGTAAGACAGGCAAAACTTTTACAGAGAGTAGTAATGACTATCCAGGAAATTGAAATTAATATCGTTAGCCACATCTGGCTTACTATTTTAAAATATTGTTTTGATAGACTTGGGGATAAAAGGTAAAGAGGGTGAGAAAATTTTTATTTTACTTCCAGTCCCAAACACATTTCTGGCTTTTCATTTCCTATTTCCTGGCTAGTGATAAGCGAGCTCTCATCTTTCGATCCCTTAGAGGTCCCTGCTTTGTTTTCCCTGGCAGAAGCTAGCGTTCTGTGGTCCCTGGAGAGACCCTGAAACCCAGAGTGGCTCTCTATTAAGTTATGGAAGAGTGGGACAGAATGTGTACTTGGCTTGCTCTTCAAGGGTCATGGTACATTAAATGGCTAATCTAAAGTTTGGAAAACTTCAATTAGTTTACTTTCATGATGAGCAGAACTCCTGAAACTACTTCACCCACAGAGAGGTTAGGCAAGCTTGGAAAGGGCTGCATAAGGGTTCAACAGCCTGATATCCTTAAGGAAGAGTGATTTCCAGTATTTAAGCATGGAAATGAGACCCAGGAGCCAATAGGTCCAATCCCGCCTCTATCAGCGTGTATGGGTTTCACCTAAATTAGCCTTGTCTCACATGCATGTATCAAGTTTTTTACAAGAAGCATTTACAATGTCTCCTGAGTGCTCTGCATGGGAGAAGTGAAGGGTATTATTGCCATTCCAAGAAATGTTGATTAAGATTCTATTAATAATGAAAAGACCCTTTCTGTCCGTCAAATAAGTTTTGCTGCGTTTTCACGTGTCCTAGACTTCTCCTTGCAACCTCATCAAGATCTATAGACTACTATTGGCTGTGTCCACGTCAGCATACTCTCCTGTATTCCAGGGCTTGGCATTTCTTAGGACATTGAGTAAACCAGTTAAAGAGAATTTCTGCTTCATTTCCATATGTAACCTACAAAAATGTGCTGCAGTGATTTTTTTCTGAACATTGTATAAGTAATGATCTCATCTTCCTGAGAAAACCTTCAGATTCTTTCACAACACTGTTTACACATAGATGTAAGTATGAAGCATTGATATAAAATGGATAACACAATTTGGACTGAGTACTCACAGTACTCACAGTACACGCTTTTTGGACTGTCACCAAAAAGTGACAGCCTTCTTCACACAGCCGGTAGGTTAGATCCAAGCATCCAGCATTCCAAAAAGACACTACCAATTTTACAAGTATCCCAACAAATGAAGCACAAATAGACTAAAT
>WEKW01019850.1:3609-15772 GCA_013389905.1 Sula dactylatra
AGCATTTAAAAATTGTGAAATTCAGAAGCTGCCTGATTAACACACTGAACTTCAGGATAAGCATGGAGGAAGCATTGATTTAGCTAAAGAGACATGGGAAAAAAATCCTGTGTATGGTTTAAGCAACATAAAATCATTCCAATTCCACAAGCAAAACTTTTTGCAAATAATGTACTGAAATAGTGTTTCTTGGAATTTGATTTTTCATTTCTACTGTACACAAAGTAGTCTCAAACTGTACAGAGTTATGTGGGACTGGCAGAAATGAATTACTACATTTTCCCTAAATAATTTTTCAAAAAGGGAAAAGCAGATAATCTAATATTTAGTCATACATTTGCTTCCTGTAAGAAAGGCAGTACCTTAAGGAGTTCATACCTATAGATGGTATTAGGAATTCTTAATATTCAAGCACAGAAATAGGAACAAATGTAAAAACATGAAATTGTATCATGTTTATAGAAATTGGCTTGGTTTACATTTTACTGAAGCAAATTTATTTGGAAGAGTAAAAATACTTTCAGAAAGTCCAAACAGGCATCACTAGGTCTGTTTCCTGTAATTATCTCTTTAGCTGTATCGCATAACGTCACACTGAGGAAAAAAATAGGTTTGGTATGTGAAAGGTAGCTGAGAGTGATGTAAAGCTTTCATAACCCTGGAGTAGCATGAGAAAAAAAGTGAATTTAGGACAAAAGTCTTCTGCATGCTCAAACACAGGTAAATAGGACCTCCTGGTAATCAAGGAGACTGAATTACAGTAACCTGGCAGTACATCTGAGAACTGACACAAGCAACACTCATAACTACCCCAGTGCAGAAGGGGAGTGAATGCAATGGGAGATTGGCACAGCTAAAAGCACAGCTCTCCATTGACCTCAATCACAGAAAAACAGGAAATAGGAACTGGATCAGATTGTAAGGCCAAAACAAAAGAACAGCAACACTAAGTATGGATAAAATCAACTAACGCCAAAGTACCAGTTAAGAAGTATTTATGGAGTGAATACCTCTTGGAGCACATTTCTGGGCAAATAAAGAAGATTATGGCTAACATTCAGCATGGTAAATCATGTCTGACTGCCTTCTAGGATGAAATAGATAGATTTGTGGAAAAAAGCAGCAGGTGTAATTTACCTGGATTTTAGGAAGACTTTCAACACCATCTCCCCACAGTCATCCATATCCAAGCTTAGATGTTATGTTCTGGATAGGAACACAACTAAATAGTAAAAAAAGGCTGGAGAGTTGGGCTCAAAGTGATCATCATCATCATGTCATACTCTACCTGGAGGTCAGTAAGAAGGAATACTGCAATGGTCTATCCTGAAACATGTCCTGTTTAGCATCTTTACCAATGACCTGGACAAAAGGTTTCTTCATCAGGTCCATAGAGGACCCCAAACTGGGAAGACCAGTCAATACAGCTGAGGGCAGAGTTGCCATCCAGAAAGACCTAGACAGCCTGGAGATATGGGCTGAGAGGAACATCCTGAAGTCCAACCATGTCAAATGCAAAGTCCTGTACTGAGCTCAGATGGATGTACTATCTTGCAATAATACAAGCTGGAGCTGGCTGGCTGGGAAGCAGATCTGCTGAAAAGGTCTTGGGGGTTGGGCAGACACCAAATGGAACATAAGCCTAAAGTGTACTCGGGCATCAAAGACAGCCAACAGTCTGCTGGGCTGTATTAACCTCAGCCCACATTTTTCTTGCTCAGTGTCTTACTAATAACACAGCAATAGAAGTTCTTGTTGCCATTCAAATTCCTTGCAAGTATCAACTCTAGGTAAGCTTTGGCTTTTGTACCACCATCCCTGCCTATACAAGTAGCATTCTGAATTCATACTCTGAGGCCTGTTCCTGCTTTCACCTCCTGTATATTTCTTTTTTATATTAGAGTTCCATCACGAGTTCCCTATTTAGCCAAGCTGATCTTCTGTAACATCTGCCCAACTTCCTAAGTTTCAAGATGGACTGTTCATGCAGTTGGAGGAGGTTGTTCAAGACCTGCCAGTTTTCTTGAGCTCCTTTGCCCTTCAGAGCTGCCTCACATAAGATACCTTCTGCCAGTTCTCTGAATAACCCACAGCCCACTCTCCTGAAGCCTGGGGTCAGTGCTGCTCTCCTCTGTTCCTTCACTCCCCTCAGCATCTTCAACTCCACTGTTTCATGGTGACCAACAGTCAAGGCTGCCATTGATTACCACAGCCCCAATCAGTTCTACCTTGTTAGTGATTCTGAGATCCACCTGTGCATCACCTGCTTGGCCCATGCAGTACCTGTATCAAGTACCCCTGACACTCCACAGAAACATCCTTGACTGCTTGTGGCCTACTGTGTTACCCTTTTAATCAGGAAGATTAATATACCCCATGAAAATCAGGGTCTGTGCTAAAGATTTACTCTAAGGAAAATGTCCATTTCTATCCATTGTGTTTGCAATTTGGACAAAACTTGCCTAAATTTTCACTCTAAATCAGGTAAAGCACAACTTCAACTGAGATATTCCCATAGGCCTGGAGAGTAAGAGAGGGCCCACCATCTTTCAGTCAAAAATGGCATAACTGAACTTTCAGTTTCATATAGCATATAGGACAATATATAACACAATGCCATCTTTAGTGTATGTCCTTTCAGCAGGTCTTCCTCTGTACGAAATACCCCCTTCTTTAGACATTGAGATTCAAAGAACTCTGCTGCCAGACAACTGAAAGTTAGGTCAGATATTGGACCATGCATCTGTGTCACCACAGAGCTGCATAGGCTCATTAATCCTATGAAGCAGTCTACAGCACTGTCTCCCTATCTATATGACATGGGTCATGATAATGCTTCTATAAAATCCCCTAAAATAAACAGATCAAAAGATCTGCATACAATAGCTATGACTGATTGTATTGATTTCTGCAAAAATAAGCACATACGTATAAGACTTAATATCCAAATCATGTTCACTACAGTTACAGAAACTCCACTGAAACACCTCATCTGCTGTGCTCCTTATATCACAGGAACTAATAAGCAAGTCCAGCAAGACAAGTTAATTTAACACAAACACTGTGTTTAAATACAACTCTCAGAAAACATCTTGTCCGTTATTTCAGAAATAGAGAAATTCTAAACACCAAACAGTTCTAGAAAATGAAGTAAATACTTGCATCTGTTATTTCATTACCCAGTAAGTTACATAAGTTTTACATGCAGTAAGTCTTCCATTTCAGTTGCATTTGTCCATTTCCTATATAACACAACCATTCTGACAAGCACTGTTCTGTTTCAAATAAGTTTAACACAGGACAAAATCATGTTCCTTTACTATTAATGCTAATGAAAAATATAATGACAGATTAAGTAAACAATCCCACTAAAAGTGCAGCTTTTTGTTTTGCTTTGCCTTTCAAAGCAAATAAATTTTTTCTCTCTTCTCTTATTCTAAAGCAATTTTCCTTGCAGAACCTCAAATCTGTATTCTACTTTCCTGGTCATGGACTTAATTTGGCCTCAAGGGACAAACATCATTAGATAATTTAGCAAGAATTCTCATTCTGAATCACTAAATACAGAGAAAAATATTCTCTTAAATCCTGACTGGTGGTAATAAAAAAAAAATCTTATTCTAGTTCTTATATTAATCAAGAGCAAACATTTGAAGTGTTGCATACTGAAATAATACACTTTTAAAGGTAATTCTTTGTGCCATGTGACTACATTGACTCCTAACTTCATTAAATTCTAGTGTCCAATAATCATTGCTTTTCACCTTTTTAACACATTTCTTCCTGCCTACAAGAAAATCTATAATTCTTGTCACTCAGAAAGTCAGCTTTTCAGTCATAAACCAAATTGTCTGTGCTTCTATTTTATTGATCGGATCTCACTTTCAATCTCCCATTAGAAAATGACTTGAAATAACTTGCAGCTTACAATTAGCAAATAGTTATGCTCTTCAGCAGAGACATTATTAAAGGATTAGACTCAAGAATAATATAACTGCTAGTAGAGAAACATGACCAAAACTAATTGTTAAGTGTCAAAATAATCATGAGGTGATTACATCCTCAGATGCCTGTAGATCTCACAAATTACATATCAGTATCAGATAAAAAAGGAGAAATTAAACATTTTTTCCAAAATTGCTAATTTATCAAAGTACTTGTGTTTGGCAGAGACTGTGGAGTTTGGAAAATTCTTAAATACTCCATATGGACAGGCATACTTTGAAAAGTGACTTGAATTTTGCCAGTTTGCCCATCCAATCTCCTGCTGAACATCTAAATAGCACAGTTTTCCAGTGCTTGTTTTTCTGTACAACCCAGTTCAGATGTTTGAGGGCCAGAGTTCCATTTCCTTTCACAAAGAATATCTATGCTTTAGGATATTGTTCTAAATCAGTAATACCTAGTTTCAACAAATCACAGAGCTTGTGACAAGGCCATAGTCAGTGAAAGGTTTGACATGGATCTCCTTACACCTTCTCTTTCTTAGCATGACCACAAGCCTTTTAAACAAAATAAAGGCAGTTTTGTTGGGTATATGCAATACTTTTGTCTTTTATGGTAGAGAAATTCAGAGTGATTAAGTCCTATAAGGAAAAAAGTAAAAATAGGTTTCAGAAAGTTTCTTCTTGAGGCACTGTTAACCTTTCAAATAAGTTCCTCTTTCTAGTAAAACCAATGTAGAGAATTAAAGAAAATTCTGAAATGAACCCCCTCAGTCTCTGCAGTGCATATTATTCCTAACCCAGAAAATAACCCTACCATTAGTTGTACTTAAACTAAACAACTCTCAAAATTCAGTGACAAATGGGATTCTACTTATTCCAACCTTCAGATTCTAGGAAGCTTTCAAATAACCACAGATATTCAGACTGTCTGATCTCCATTTCTCCTTACTCAAGCAAAACCACATGTATGACCCTACACTTCGGGATCGTTACACGCAGCAAACTGCAGAGGTCTGTCCCAACATAAACTATGCCATGACTGGGATTTGCATAAGCATTCAGGGCTCTGTAAAAGAAGTCAATGCTATGGCATTACAAATGTTAGCCCCTTATTTAGCTCTTGGGATTCTGTAAAGTGAGAGTCTGCCCTTCCTTAACTTTCAATTAAAAACAGAAAGAAAAGCCCCTTTCAGCAGACACATCCCCACCAGTTCTCCCACAACAATTTCAGCTGTGGTCCTCCCAGGTACCATCTGCCCACCCTTTTTCAGCTGACTTTTTCAGCTATTCCTGGAACAAATAACCAAGTGGCCAGCTCCTTACACTCTGTGAGAAGAGGGTAAGGCTGCTGGGCAAAGTGAATTAGCCCAAGCTGCTTGTCCACAGTGTTGCTGGGGGACTTTTGGCAGAGACACCTTTTGCATGCAAGATAGGCCTCCTGACCACTGTGCCAACCTGGCAGAGAGGATTGCAAGAGGGACACCAGAAAACAGCTTTTTCAACCTCTTCCTTTGTGCCATTCTCCTCCAAGCTCCCATTTCAGAGCCCTGAATACAGCAGCCCATGAAACAGCATGTGCCTGCCCTGCAGTTTGTTTAGCTCTCCCCAGTGCAAACAGTGGTTGCTTCAGTAGTTTATTCTCCATGAGAACTTGCACCATGGCACCTACACAGAAAGGTAAGAGCATTTTCAGAGAATGGATCTTAAAGTAGTAACCTTTAGCCTGCAAGGGAACACCCTCCAATCACAGTACCAGGCCTGGGCATGGAAAGGAGTCCAGCCAGAACACCTAAAAACCGCCTTACTGCCTCCCAGTCCACAGCCCTGTTAAGAATAGCCGTCCTGTCTGAGCAAGACTCTCTGCAGCCCTGCAAGTAGCAGCTCCTGCTGCAGCCTGCATAAGCAGTGCTTGCCAACCTGACAGCTTGCTCAGGTCCCCGCAGTGCTATGAGTTGTCTTGGCAGCAGTTTGCTCCCTCTGGTACCTTCCCAATCTTCACTGTTTTATCTGCACAGGGGAATAATCTTCAGGCAAAGCAAGCCATCCAAATAACCATTCCATGCTTGCCCATTGGCAGAGAGCATAAGTGTGAGCAGAGGACCAAAAAGCCCCTGTGCTCCATGCTCTGCAGGAACAATTTCTTTGAAACCTCCTCCTGAGACAAGAGTCAATTTTACAGGCATCAGCCAACCTACTTAGCTTGGCACATGTCAGGAACTTGCAAGTTCCCCAGGATCCACTTTGACCTGTCCTTGGCCAGCTTCACTTCCAAATGCTTTCCTTTGGCACAGCAAGATTATTATCATCTTATTCCTTCTCCAGGGAAGGTTTCATACTAGGGTGAGGAAAAAAATGAACTGGAAAGCTCCAACACCCACAGTATTTGCAAGCACCAGAAAGGTAACGTTTTCACCTGGTGTCAGCAGACTCCAGTGCCTACCTACCTTCTAGGTAGTATTTGGGGTCAGCATAGGGTTACATACAGCAAGGAAAGCAACGCCTCAGCAACCTAGTATTTCACAAGGTCCAGAGGAGTAAATGGAGGGATGGCATTAGCAACTTACTTATCTTTTTTTGGGAGCTGCAGAAGTCTAGATATTAATGGTATCTATGCTTAGAGCAAGTCTGAGGTGGCTTATAGCTTAGGTTTAACTAAAGGCTATGCCTTGGGGAAAGCAAGAGGCCAAAGAGTCCCAATTATTGCAGTGGTCTACAAGCTGAATCAATGGAAGTGCAGGGCTGGTATCAACAATAATCAGTCCTTCTCCTACAGCCAGGCAGTGTCTGATGAGGACTGAAAATTTGCCTTCAGATAAGCTACTGCTTAAAAAAGGAGATCCTGCAGAACTGAACCACTGTGATATACCCTTTCATTGTCATTGCAAACATGTGAGCAAGGACAGTTATGCAGACTTAAATGTTGCTTATCCATTAAAATTTCAAGACAAATATCAAACAAAATTAGCTTCTGAAATCCAAGTTTTCATCCCCGTAGCAGACAGACCCCCAATGATTTATATGCATACTCTTTTGCACATATCTCTAGAATGAGGTACGACTATTCTGCAATTTCAGTTATGTGCATCTAAATGAGAGTTTGTACTTATGCCCAGTGACTAAACCCTCCTACTCAGGAGACCCCCCCCACCCATCGAGTCTGAACTGGAAACTGCAGTTTCTTCCATTACCTATTTCATAGCAAAATCACTGTTCTGAAAGCAGAAATTTCAGATTTAAAAAAGACAATCAATGCTTATCTGTTCATCTATTCAGGCATTACAATAAGCTGCCTTTGCCAGCACTTGATGTCTCTTAAGTACTTAAGTGTTTAAACTATATATTATATCATCCCAAATACTAGTTACACAGGAAAGATTGCAATCCATCTGATGGCAAATAATAGACACACATGCCAACCCCTTATGAATTAAGGGAATAAAAAACCTGTAAGGTATTCATAGACCATCCAGTTGATCTAACTGTTGATTAATACATTCATGGCAATAGGACTTATTATAGCCATGGAAGTCTGAAAACTAATACAGTTTATAGAGAGACGTAATATTTTATTTTATCACCAGATATCCTATGACATAGCTAGAAAAAAAACCCAAGTAATTCCTCAGAAAGGCAAGCCTCTCATTTATGTTGTATTCCTACATGATCAAAGCATATAAGAAAAGCAGAAAAAACAAGTGACTTAATGAGTTTGAGTTAATAAAATATTAATGGGGAATACATAAATGCTCATATATACAAGGAAAATATAACTTTAAGGGTAACAAATATAACACCAAGAGGGAAGGTGATGAGGATAACATGAATTCCTTTGTAAGGCTGCTAACAGCTTTGTTACCTTACAGTCTTTAAAGCAGAGACAAAAGGTGTACACACAAAAATTTCAAACTGTGTGCTGATGAGCCTTCACAGCCCCAGAACCCAGTTTACAGTCAATACGTAATGTGAAAACAGGAGTAATTCATTATTTAGTAATTTAAAATTTGTTTCTTCAAAGTTTTAAAATTGACACCACCTTTTTTACATCAACATGCTTTTCTCTTTTAATGTGATCTTATATCAAAACAATTAAGCATGCTACAGATACTTCTGGAAAAGCAGTCTTCAAAAAAATTCTGTATCAGCTACTTAATTTTAGCATTTGTCCACCTTCTACTCACATAGTCTCCTGCGGTAGATCCGGTCACAGATATTATACAAGGGCCCTTTACCTAAAGAACTACAACATTCCTATTTGAAATAAAGGGGGGTTTATTATTATTAATGTTTTTATTATTATTTCAACAGAGGAGTTCTTATCTTTTAATGAAGTATGCAAATCTATTGTTGTACTTTTCAGAATGCTTTTACTTTTTCTTGCATTTGACAGTTTTATTAGCACGTATAAGCCCTCTCTTTTGTCTGTTGTTCTGAGCTGTTGCAGTGGGAATACTCTTTTTGGCTCTGGAAAAATACACTGAAATCCTATTTTGGGCTCAAATGCAAAATGCAATTTTATAATTCCATCCCAACCCTCGCTTGTTTGCACCACAGAAGGCACTAAGCAATTCAGTTTGACTTGCAGGCTTTGCTTGTAACAATACTGGTACCACAAACTGTAACTGAATCACTGAATCATCTACCCACTTCTGTCAAAGCAAGCCAATGCTTTCATGTGCGAGGCAGTAACAGACACAACACCAAAAAGCTACTTCCCAGAACTGCCTTTAGTACGTAATTCCCTCAGTCCATCCTTAGCCTTACCCAGATGCCTTCTCCTGTCACACCCTTCTGACAGCTAGTCCTCAGAGGCAAACTGCAGCCCTGCACTGGCCATACAGCAACTGCTGCCTGCATCATTGTTCCTTCTGTATGTATTAACTTCACCTGCTTAGGTGTCTGAACTCTCAGAATAATGTCATGGTTTTGGTAGGTTTGATGAACCTGGTACAAGGCTCTAGCTTTCCCTCAGCTGTGAGGCATGATCTGTTTGTTTACAAATAGACAGGCAGTGCAAGCACTAGCAGGCTTCCCTGCCAGACTCCTTGTGCTTTTATCCTTTTGAAGGAATAAAAAGAAAACAGAGCACAAAACATCCCAGAGTGAGTACAGTCACCCAGCACCAGTTGCAGTCATTTCCACCCTTTTGCTAAGAAAATTCCATGCAAGGATTAATAAAGGCAGCACCTGAATTCTTATGAAGCTATTCAGGGATGTGAAAACACCAGCAAGTGTTATAGCAAAATACTGAATGATACTTTGTTTCCTAATGTTACAGGGATCCGTCATACTTACTTGGCAGACATTGTTAAAAAAAGATGAGGAGTACAGGGAAAAGATTGTGTCATTTAAATCTAATTAAGCTTTTAATAAATCCAATTTTTCATCATTAACCATGATGCACTCCCTTAAAATTATTTATTGCCTATCCCCAATAAAGAAAAATGTTTAGAGACAGAAAATTGAGGCCATGACACCATATAAATTAGGTATGTCAGATGAAAGAGGAAATGTTTTAAAGATAGTACATGCCTAGAATGCTTTTCACTGAACCTAATAAGAAATGTGTGTAAAACAAATGTTTCCAACTGCTATTTTTTCTGTACAGATAGCCCACTATCTATAGACAACTCCATTTTGTCCTATCTGAAGAGGACAGTAAGTAGAAGAAAAATGTTGCTCTATGTGTATCATCAAAAGTAACAAGTTATTTGCAATATATTATTAGTTTTCTTTAGTATTTAATATGGTAAATTTTATCACAAATTAATTGCACAGTTAGCAGGAACTAAAGCTCATTACTGAAGCCTGGAATGATACAGCTATGATTAAGACACTCAAAATTATATGTAAGTCTTTAACTTACATAATTATATCTAAGTCTAGAGCAAACAGCTGTCAAGCCCAACCCTAGAAATGCTACCAGAGTGTTCATGTCACTGTTCACACAGTTGCCAGCCAACACAGATGTAGCTCATGACTGAGTGCTACAGTCTCAGACTCACTTGGTCAGCAGGTCTAAGTAACATTTTTTAATAGTGCAGCCAGTTAGAAAAATAAGCAATCAGACTGGGGACTCCAGAGTGAGATCTATTCCCAGCTTCTCCTATCAGCTAGAAATCTAGTTGCCCTAGGACCTTTACATGGGCAGTGGAAGGTGGTAGGCATCTTCAGTGGGTAAGTGTCCAAGGTTAGGTGGAGTAAATTATGCTTTGTCATGGACTGAGAAAGCCATTGAGTCTAGGAAGAGACACATGCTCAGAGGATAAAAAGAAAATAACACTCTCCTCTCTAAGAGTTAGGAAGGGAAAAAAAATTTTGTGTGTATTTCAAACTCCCCAAGAGAACATGCAGGAATCTTTAAAAATATCTACAAACTTTTCCCATATTCAAAGGATTCTGATTATTTGCTTGGCTTTAAGGAAATCACCCAAATGCAAGATCTCTACTGTAATGCTTTAGCAGGACTAATTCTTCTGTTCTTATGTAACCCACCGTAGCAATGTTAAAACAGTTTGCTAATCAAGTAGAATCAAGAGACTTCTTAACTAAAATTCTTCACTTCTACAGTGCCTGTGTTCATTCTTGGATCTCATAGCCCTTCCCAAGATGTTCATTATCCCAACTCCACCAATTGATGGAACTGAGTTCTAGAAAAGTAAAGTGACTGGCTCAAGGCCTGAAAGCAGACTGTAGCCAACACAAAAACAGATGTTATATTCTCTTAATTTTAGTATCTTGTCTAATTGAGATACGTTTACTTCCCATTACTGTTTAATGTTATTCAAATGACTATGTAGTATAAGTTAAGTGGTAAATGTGCTACTGATCTCTTATAAGCTGTCATGTAAGATGAAGCACACTGAGAAATGCAAAGGACCTCCCCTTCTTATTCTGTCACCTTTAATTTGATTGGAAATTTAACACTGCAAATAAAAGGTAAGCTTTAATTTACTGACTCAATATGCTTTGCTGGAAGATGAAATCATCTGGGAGCCTACATCTGCAAAACAAAATTTATTATCTGTAATTAACTAACCTTTAGAAAAGCCCTTTTTTAATTTCCTCTTGTCAACGTACCAGGAAGACGAAACCATAACAAGTGTTAGCAGAGAAGCAACTACATCAGAATAAGAGCTCCTGCAAACATTCAATAGATAATGCAGTTAAACCCTCAGCTGATGAGAGTTCAGTCATCCCATGATCTGTATTTAGATGCAGAGTTAAATTATTGTTACACAATTGCATTACAGACTGAACAGTCCAACTTATGATTATTTCAGATAGTACTGCATGAATGTAGAATCCTCTGTATATTGTTTTATGTAGTTTTATGAAAAAAGTCTAAGTACTCCCAAGTTTAACAAAAAAAGTCTCTTAATTTTGTATTCAAGTCTTTTGCTAGAAGCAACCAGGGACTTGTAGAGAACTCAATGAAATCTTTAGTCAATCTCTACTCTGAACTTCTCTATTCACAGAGTAGTAAACAACAATGAGTTCTGCTAAAGGTATTAAGTCATTACAGAAGATTTGAAAACATGCAACCCTTGGTCTTTCAACTGGGTAAAACATAGGTGAAATCAGTGTTCTTTGTTGTTGTAAAAATAATTGTTTTGCCCTTAAATCAGCAACTAATGCTGGACAACAATATGACTGTGTTTATTCTCAAAGGGGGAATCCCCATAAACATATGACTAGTTTAGTTGTAGTTGTTTAAATGGGTATTTTCACTGCAGTTCACCTACCTTTTCCTCGAGGTTTTTTTTTAAATGAATTTCAGCGAAATACTTTTTGTTTAGAAAAACTAAATATAATAAGAAAAAGCACAGAGGTGTTCTGTCCTCAAAGGTAGAAATATTTTCTATACAGGTTCAGACTGTCTTGGAAAATATTCTGCCAAATGAGTAACCTCTCAAGGATATTCTGATCATTGTCACGACAGGCTACACCTCTCCGTCAAAGAAAACCTGTGGCAATCTTCTTATAAATCCATTGATCTGGGTATTCACAAAGACTATGAAATATGTACACCAGATCGTTGTGTCTCCTCTCCTGTTACTGCATTGCCTCTCAAAGCAATAACAGTTCTGGGTGCAATTTAACAAAGTCAGGATGAACCAGGATGATGTCTAATGAAGGCAGTATTTTGAATAAACTTGAAAGTCTGTGTTTGCAGCCATAAAGAACAATGCATTGGGATTTAGATTAGCTAACAAATG
>WEKW01019857.1:862-18440 GCA_013389905.1 Sula dactylatra
AAGAACAAACTGCAATAGCAAGTGTCCAGGGTGAACTTAACATAAGTTGAATTCTGGTCAGTTTTACTTGGAAGTTTCAGGAAATGGGTGGGAGAAAGTTCTGAAATTCTTCATGTCTGATATAGTACATCCCCCATCCATTTTCCTCAGTTTTTCAATTCTCAGTTAAGTACAGGATCATAGATGGGTCCTGGGACCAGCCTGAAGGTTTGGAGAGAGAGAGGATTAAGTGCAGCCCTCCATAAAATGGTACAGATGACAAAGGATGGGATCTGCTTGAATGAATTCTGACCAGAAACGATCATTCATAAGATAACTTTATTCACTTAAGTTGTGGTCTAGCTAACCCACATTCCTGATCTCTTTTCCTGAAGTATCCATGACAAAGTATTATGATTGTAATTCTATTTTAAATGCAATTTTTCTCTCTTGTGGACTGTCTAATATTTTTGGACAGGGAAAAGGTTACTCTCAACCTGAAATTTCACATGCAACTATTAAGTAGATGGAAAAGAAAATTGGTAGTTAATCCATCAAGTCATTTTTCAGTTATGGGACTTAAAATACATCAATTTTCTGTTCACCAGTAACTAAGAGCTTTGATTCAGTATGTCAAACTGATTTTACAGATTACTCTATAATGTAATTTTATACAGGGACCTATTTTAAACTTGCCAGAGTCTCTCCAGCTTTTGAGTACAAGGGTATCATAATGACTCTTTGACATCCTGTGTTCTTTGTGAAAGCCAGGCTTACCACATTTACAAAGTTCCTAAGCCCTGCTAATGAAGCTTACAATGTCTGCAAATATTGGCAAAAGTGTTTATAAACCTCACACACAGTTATGTCTGTGCTTCTTGCTCTTGCCACTTTCAAGGACTCCAGACCAATACAACATCAAAGAAATTACAAGCTCTGCAACCTCAACACAGACATTTTGGAAATCTTGCAAGCTTAGAAGTGCTTGTTTGCTGTAAAAATCTATTGATGTAGCAAACAAACCCTCTACATTCTGTGAGATTAATAAAGTCAGTATCTGAACCTAATTGGCTCTCTCCTAAAACACATAGATCCTTTAGAACAGGGGTTTTTTAGGTAGAAATTCTAACACCAAATATTTCTGCACTCATCCCACTTGAATATAATCAGCAACTAAAAAACAATTACCCTTTTCTAGTCCCTTTGTGTTAATCAACTTCTCTCAAACCTCAAGGGGGAAAGACCTTTTAAAACAACTGCTATTGCCATTATTTCTTTACCAGTTGCACACAAAAACTTTGAGCTTCCAGAAGTCTCATGCTGAGAGGGAGATTGCTGCACAATATATTTTTTAAAGAGAATATGCAAGCTAACATAAGGTATGCTAACTGTGTGAAAAGTTCTACATGGAGGAAATCAGTTCCAAGGAAACAATGCATGGATGGATCAGTATGTGAAGACTTCCAGAGATCTTTCCCAGAGAAAGCAGATTTCTCTTGAAGAACAGGAATTCCTTCAGAGGATGATCATTGCAACATAGAGCTGTCCTAATTTTTTTTGCAATGGAATTTATATGCTTATTTTCCTTAAAATATTTGTAGCCAATAAAGCTCTACTCCACTACTCATAGACGGTCAATAAATCTATAGGTTGAAGAAAAATAGGTAGTTGCAACTACATCATCTTATCAAAGGAGAGTTTGTATCACTGCACTGAAATTAAGTCTTCCTTTCATTCCTGAAGACTTTGCCCTACCTCATAACACAGGCGGTCAGCTGTCATACCTGCGTCCAAGATTAGGACTTACAGGTAACACGGGACAATCAACAAATGGCACCACAACTTCACTCCATCCAACAAAATAAGTGTCTCAGTAAGTCTTGTTTATAGGAGCATTGTTCAGAGCCCTAGACTGCAGGTATAAACAGGACACTAACCCTACCCCAAACTTTCATTAGTGTCTTGTAATAACCTGTAGCTTCACAACTACAACTTTAAATATTTCTTACAGTTTGTGCATCTGATATGGGTTGAAAAAATAAATAGGGGCTATTTACTGAAAAAGTGTCTTTCCCTCTCAGATAATGATTCCTCTACAATTATTTCTCTCTACAATTATGTCTTTGTAACAAAGCTTGAATATCAGTTCATTAAAAAGAATTCTACATGTAGCAACTTCTTAAACTTTTTCAGCAATTGCAGCAAATACTGAGGGAAAATCCGTGCTGCTAATGAAAGGGTGTTCCACATATTTCTTTACTGATACTAACTAATAACACACTGATTTTTGTGTGGCTGGCACAGATTTCTGTTCTTTTCTGGAATGTTTAAGCTATCATTTTTAACCTAAACTTTAACAGATATTGGCAGATATTACAGAATCACAGTAATCTGAGAATTTGACCTATTTAAGTTCTGATACTAAGGCAAAAGGAAGGGAGGAGTTTTTGCAGACAGAATTTTGAATTTAGAGTGTTATTTATACTTTAATTTACTTAAGTCAATATTCAGCAATATTTCTGACACTGCAGAGATCAGCCTTTTCTGTGATAGGGTCAGATAAAGCTAAACAGGTTGCTGAAGTTTATTTTGAGTTAAAGATCCTTCAAAGGAATCCTTTTTAAATCTCTGGGTTTATTGTTTTAGAAACCTCTGCACAGAGCTTTTTAAAAAGCTTGCTATAACTTCTGTGGTATTTTACCAAAGTTTTTAAATGAGTTTGCACGAGAAATGCTTGTGTGACTTCCATTTTTAACGTTGGTGAAATCATTTAAGGGAAAACTCGTTTCTAAAACTAGATGAACTTAACAAATGTTTATTATTGAAACTGCACAGACCCTTATCAATTGAATTGTAGCCACATTAATAAATTAAAAATAGACCTTTAAAGGCAGTCAGTTAGTAAAGGCATTGACTGATATCAATTAATAATGTGTAATATGTGTAATACACAAAACAATTTCATGATGACATCACATTTCTACATGATATCAACTGCTACTAGAGATTAAACACCTTTACTACCAAGTTATCCATAATACCTGCTTAATCCTTAAATGCAATAACTTGGCCTGGTTCTGCTCTGTATCATCTGGTATTTGTGTGCTTCTGCTGCAGGCCTTCACCCAGAGCTGATGCAGCAATACCTCCACAGCCTTTCCCCTCCAGGAGCATGAAGGAGGAGAGACAGCACTTGGAGGCAGGTTCTACCCTCTTCATGTCCTCCCTCTCTTCCCACAGCCTCGTTAGGTTGCCTTCACTTGAGGACAAAGCCCAAGTGGGTCCCAGCCCAGCAGCAAGGTCAGGTAAAGTGAGGCACAGGGGGCATATGACTGGAGAGAGGCACTGTCCCTTCATGCAGGCTCTCAAAACCCACTACCCACTTGTACCAAATATTTAAGAATTATGTAAAGCTTTTTTTTTCCTTTTCTTTTCTTTGGTATAAAAATTAAGTGTTTCTATGCATCTTAATCAGAAATAATAAACGTGGCAAGAAATATACTTGTTGTGCTGGGTGACAAGCAAAGCTGTTGATATGTCTGGAGAGTAGAGAAGGTTAAACAAAACCAAAACTGTGTTGGGAATTGGAATTTTCATCCCTAGTTCCCTTGGCTATAAGCCAAACAGAGCAGTATCTCACATTAGCTATTTTTTGATCCACGTCACAGAAACACTCATTTAATACTCTTTTAACTATAATTTGCAATCTTTTTGTTTGAAATATAACACTGTTAGATTTTTTTTTTAAATAAGACACATACAAAAAAAAAAAAAAAACTTATGATTTGCAGATAAGCCATATCTTTGAGGTTTTTGCTATGAATAGATTTACAAGCCATCAAGATATTTACCCTATCTAGGATAATCAATATAATTGGTCCTGACCCAAATATAATTTCAACCTGACCCGAAGTCATTTCAAATAACAGAAAAGGTTGACTTCAGTTAGCCATAGATAATGTCCTAAAATATTTGCCAAATAAAATATAGAATCATTATACTTGCATAACCACACTTTAGGTTAAAGGTTATAGTTCTCATAGCTTTATAGTTAATTTTGGTTTATAATCCTGTGATCTCTTCCATTTTGTTTGATATCCAATTAAAAAATCCTTGTCATGGATATAATTTTAAACACAATAGAAGGATATTTTGTTTATCCTTAATATTTCATGAAAGCTCTAGGTGCTTAATTAAAAATTCTGTTATATGAATAAACTATAAATCGATGTGACTTGTAAGACAAGTGCCACACAGTCATTTCATGGTAATCCTTAATTCAGTAACAATGCAGTATTCAGTAGCTGTGTGATACAAACCATGAAGATGTTTAAAATGGACAGTTTCAGAAAACTCATGAAGATGAAACCACCCTTAGTCAACACAAATCCCAGAGAGCGCACAATTCTTAGTTAATAATTTTGCACAATATTCCACCTAAGTTGAATATATATTTGGTGCTGCAGTCTATATAGGAGAAACTTTCTTTCAGTCATTTACGTGGTAAAGATTCAACAAAACATGCAAAAGCAACTCACTTTGAAAAATAGTCCTTATGTTCTCCACTGCTTATTGTGCACTGCCCACAGATTGATTCCCAATATAGTTTTGGAACAAATGGAGCATGAGTGAGGGGTAAAGGCATGGATTTGTGTGTGTAGGTAAACCTCATATACCTGTAGTAGTCATCTGTACGTCAATATGCCAGTACAGGACAAGACAGAAGTAACTAATGCAAAAGGGAAATGTGGAGAAACTGCTTTTCAGGGCACACGGCAAAGGTGCAAAAGTTTAATCATTGCTGCATGCTACAGCTCACTTAAATAACTTAATTCTAAAATAAAACAGCAATCTGAAATAAAGATCTATTTTTTACAGAACATATTTTTGAAGTGCTAAATATTTGGGTTTTACAGTCTTAGATTATCTGATTATCTCTGTTTTTCCAAAGTGCAGCAGTAGAATGTTCTCAGCAATGTATCACTTCATCTCCTCCCTGATACACCTTGAAAGCTTTCCAATTCTACTATTGCTTCTTCAGCCATCCACATAGTGTTCAAGTGACAAGTACCAAGTATCAAATGAGAAATAGTATCTATGCTCACTACTTAGTAAGATAAATAAATAGAAAACTCATTAACAATGTTTTACTCATCTGCTATTGACTCTTAAGCTGAGTTTCAAATATAATAGCAACATTGACTAATGATTGCTGCAGGGCACTTAGGCAGGGAAGATTATTTTCTCTCTGTAGCTATAATTTAGAGGCATTGTTTAACATCCTAAAACACAGGAGATGGTATTGAGGAAACTATAGAAAATTCTATNTATAGAAAATTCTATATGGGCAGTCTTATGTAAGAGAATCAAACTTTGATATGGTTTATAATCAGTCAAGCAAAGAAATTCTTAATTTCAATCACCATATAACTCAACCTGAAGTGACACTTCCCATACATATATTTCCACTGAAGTAGATTTAAGTTCTTCTGCCTTTTTTAGCTTCATGCTTGGATTTATAATTTCAGGTTAAAGTAAAATTTACCAAAATGTCTCTTGGCCAAACTTCTATCTGGTCTGAATCAGTCAGCTTTCAAAGGGAAGTGGCACCTGACAACTGATGAGCATTTTGTCTCTTCAAACTGAAGAGATAGTGGATTTGATGTTGAAATTCTTCCCTAATTCAACCTCAGGAAAAATTAGCATTTCTTCTTTTCTAACAGAGGGTCTGAAGCCTCTAAAAGCCATTATTCTCTTATTCCGCTGGAATTTTGAAACTATCTCAAGTGGTACCCCAGTCCCTGCTGCTTGCATATATTTCCCAGAGAGCTGGATTTCAGCATTAGAAAAGATATGCAGTAAACTGTTACTGATATATGCAACACTTATCAAAAAAGTTATGCTATGCACTAGCAGGGATTTGAAAAGTTTGTTAAGAACAGATTTTATCTGAACAAAATTATATATTATCACCTCTGACTACCATAGCATAGGTGTGAAACTTATTGTTGTTAATGAGAATTATAAAAAAAAGCCTCGGGGCACTGGAATGAGAAATACACCATAAAATGCTTATCTGAATCCCTATATAGCTATTTGAGTTTCACAACATTTTTGAAAGGGTAAATACTTAATCTAGCATGTTATTTCCAGTTAAGTCTTGAAATATCTAATTGTTGCAGGTGTCTCATATATAATTAAATAGCTTAGTGCGATACAGTAAAAAAAAATAAAATTTTTAAAAAGGCAATAGGAACAAATTTCCCACAACACCAACAGTGTATTTTGCACTTACCCACAGGAGACATCTCAGGAACTCCAGCAGTGTAAGGACCATCCAGAAATTTTGGTTCATTGTCATTGATGTCCTGAATCTTAATGACGAACTCAGATTCTGGTTCCACTGGTTTATTAGTCAGCCTATCTAGTGCTTGTGCTCGGAGCGTGTAGTAGGCCTGCTCTTCTCGATCCAGCCTCTTTGTAGCATGAATATCCCCCGTGTTCTCATCAATAATGAAAATGGAACTTGCCCCTTCGCCTGACAAGATGTATTTGATGGAACCATCTCCTTTATCAACATCAGAGTGAAGCTGGTGAAAAATTGATGAAAGATGAGATTAACTTACAAGAGAGTCAGTGGCATGGAGATATGTAAAAATAATTCTTATGTTGAGCAGTAGTACATGAAATTTTATTGTTCTTGGAAAGATAAGCTAAATGTTTATTATGCAGGGCATGTGAGGGACCATTAGAATTTGACAGCTTGCTCTTTTGAGCAAGATAATTTCATTCTTTCCTGCAAACAGTCTCATTTTCAAATATGTTCGATATTGTCTTACAGTCTTCTCATATCAGAATTTTATGTAGCTACACACATACACATATGCACACATATGATTATGACTGTGACTTTATTCCTACCTGAATTTAACTACATTGTTTGTTTCAGCTTATTATCCTACCGAAGGGTGAGACTTCAAACAAATGTCACTATAAACTTAATGTCAGTGTGTGTTTGCTCCTGTGCATGTATGGGAAATGACATACTGATTCCTCAGTGTTTACTGTGTAGAGCAGCAAAACATATCAAATGAATTAAAACTGATTGGTTGACAGATTGCTCACTACTATCTGATGGGCCCGTAACCTCACTCCCATATCTTGTTTTCCATTACCCAGCTTCAGAAAAATGCAGTCTGAGAAAGACCTAGAAGTGTCCTGGCACCACCTGAACTACACAGCATCAAAAGTCAGGTGTAGTTTCCCTGGGACTGCTTGTAGCAGGCACAGAACAAATGTACCTCATTAGGTCAAAATGTATCTTCTGTTAGAATTGCAAGACATTTACAGAAAGAAAGTTTCTTCCTCATCGTGCAAGCTATTTTAAGTTGCAGAGCAAGATTCCACAGGGTTTGTAGCTCTTTTATGTCTACTGAGTCTCACCTTCCAATTACAGGACACAGACTCAAACAATTCTCATATACTTTTCAAACTTGTATCAGCAAAGTAGTTGATCCGGATATCATGTTAAAGTCACATGCACATGATATATTCAATACGGTACAAGTGAATAAAGCATCAATAAAATTCAAAGCACTTGCTTACTTGTTAGAAAGGGGATTATTACTTGTAAATAGCTGAAGACAATGTTAAAGATGTTCAGATTCTTTATGTCTCTTATCTAATTTGTACCTGCCCTAACTCCATGTCATGTTGAGTTAGGAGGTAACTCTGCTGCCATCATCATCATAATTTCCTCCACTAACAATTTTTTCTCTCAGCTGGAAGTATTACTGAGATAGTAATCAATTCCAGACTACGTGCAGAAAATTGCTGTCTCAGGCATAACTTAACACAGCTACAAAACCTTTTCCTATTTCAGCAGGGAAGTATTCATGATCAGTTTTGAATTTTTCAGCTGGATAAAAAGCTGCCTATTTCCTACACATTATTTCACTTATACTGTCTGGATATTTGATACTTATGCAATTACAGTGAACTCCCTCTCTTTTTTAAGACAGAAATGGAGTGTGAGATTTAGACTGGATCAAAAAAACAGAACTAGGGTGTCTAAATCAGATTAGCTACATTTTTTCAAAATATGCCTTATCCTCATTCTGCTGCTACCTAACTCCTGAGATACCTAAACAAGCCTGAGACTTCTTTGGTGGAGTTCCCTGAACATTTAAAGTCCTACTTCTCAGCACACTCAGGAATAGTCAATGCTGACACTGTGAGCAGATCAAGGTAAAATGTATGTCACATCCAGGCTCTTTCAAGATCTGCAGCACTGCATATTCCTCAGCCCTAATAGCTGGGAGTCTATTCAATAAACCATACCTCTGTTCATCTCACAAATCTGGCAGCTGGGGCTCTTGCTGCTTTTTCAAATCTGACTGGAAGAAGTACCCATCTTCCCTACAAAGGAGCAGTGGCCTGTGCAAGTAAGAATCTGTCTGGCTTGTGTTTGATTTTGTTTAACTTTTTTTGTTCTTCTTTTCTTTTTCTAGGACCTACTTCAGGGTCCATAGGTCTCCTATGTGTTACAGAGGCATTGTGTAGCTTCTCCTACATAGCCAGAATCCTACAGTCTAGTCTAAAAGGCACATCCCAAGAACTGAAGTTGTGGGATACGAAAATTCAATACCTTTGCCTTCTTGAAGTGATTCAGTTTTCCCCATATCCCATATTCTAGCAGAGCACTGGTCTTTCTGTTGTGGCTGAGACTCTCCTATTCTCCCTATAAAAGTAATTGCACCTTTTGTGGTATACTTAAGGATGTGCTGGATGAGAGAAAAGCATATGATACCAGCATACCCAGCATTTTATCAGGAAGAGCCATTTTCTGAAAGTTAGAGATTTGCAAGTAGATCTCTTCAGGCAGAGAAGGGAAGGGATTCCATGTCTCAATTTGCTAAGAGCAACATAGCACTCTCTCATGGGGATGAAGCTGAGCCCATCAGCACACGGGAATGTAACATTCACACCTGGGTCTCATCCTGCAGGGCTGCACAGCCACCCTTTCACCTTGTATTTATTCCACCCCTATTCTGAATAACTTTCTAGCAGTGTTTTGAAAGAAAAGAAACCGTCAGTGGAGAGGCCGGAAGTGTAAATCCTCAAAGATGCACTGAGTAAGGCTTTCACATCCCAAAGAAAGAAGAAATTGTCTAGCTTCAGCATTTCCCATTTGCTCACTCAGTGGCTTGCTGATTAACATATTGGTTTTTAAGGAGTCCCACTCAGAGGTCCATAAATCTCCTCATGGATTACACTACAGTGGCTGGTGCCCTGGAGTGAAATGTTGAACAGAAGCCACTTTTTGGAAAGATGCCTTGGCAGAAAACTGCTACTACATGGATTAGTAAACTGATTAACAATTACCTTTGTTACTCCAAGGTTGAGGCTCTGGGAGAGCAAACTTCTTTGTATCTTTTAATAAAACTTTGTTCTACTAAGCTTTTAAAAAACAATGCTGGCCCATGCTCAAGTGATCCTCAAAGTCATTAATGTAGAGGCATCAGTGATTTGCAACTTAGAACAAAATTTTCGAATGCAGCAGTCTTGTACTATATTTACAGCTCTGCTGCTACCAGATGTGACTCAAACTACCTGTACTTCCAGCTATTTAGTTTAACATGCTAGGAAGTGAGAAGCAATATGTTCCTTATAATGTTGGCTTTAGAAAACACTTTGCATGTTCTTTTTTGTTGTGGTTATTTTGTTTTTTCTGTTTTGTTTCCCCCCCNAAGAGGAGGTACATTTAACAACAAGACCTGGGATTTTTATTTGTTCTTGTGATTAATTTGACAACAACTATATAAAATTATATTAGTCCATAGGAAAGTTGTACTTTACGGAAAGATTCCAGAAAGCATCTGTGGTGGTGTCATCTACTAGCTTGTCTATCACTCCTCCCACTTTCTACAGAGTCATTGATGTAGGGGACAGAACTGCAGCTCAGTCTGCAGCTGCACATGGGGACTATGTCTTTAGAAGTAGGGAGGGTCAAGACAAAGACAGTTTCAAAATCTTGTTTCAAGAGACATGGAGGATTCAAGGATTCACTGGGTAAATCTCATCTGATCCCATTCTGAAACACCTCAGATGAATTTTCTTTCAGAAGTAGTTTGCAATAAATATTGTAAACAAAATTCCTCCTCATTTTCTGAAAGAGGAATGCTATAGGTAAAGATAGTTGTATACTTCCAATTAATTTCATCCATTGCCGGCTCCACACAATATCCATAACGGTCACTCTCTGCTTTGCCTTGGCTTTCAGGTAACCTTATTTCCAGTATGAGGTTAATGATGCAATTATTATAAGTTGATCCTATTGCTTCTTTGTAACATTCCACATACATTTAACCTGAAGATTTTAAGAGTTTTGGTGTTGGGTGTTCCCTGCATTATACCATATACAAGAGTACATGAGAACAGAAAAGGGAAGCAGCAAGCTTCTGCAGGGAGATGATGCATATTTAACAGGAGGATAAGTTTTGATGTTCTAGGAAAGTTAGCAGAGCATGAACAAATTTAATAAGAAAAGCCACATAAGCCTTGTGGAGGCAGAGAGGGCCACTGTGTATAAGTGCTTTTTTTAAAAAAAAAAGTGCTAATTTACTGAGTGCCCTCTACTGTCCCTGAACTCAACCTAAAAAGGGGGAACTCATATCTTCTTAGGCCCAACTCCAAACTCCTCTCAGTTTTAGAAAATGCTTGTCTGGATATGTTTGAGAGAAGGAAGCAGGCAGCTTCACTCAGTAGTAAAGGCACTATTACCCTAACTCCTTTAATGAATGCAAAATTGTCCTCACATTTTTTGGCTCTGCAGCAATATAGCTTAGTATAGGGTCTCACCTAACGCATTTATGTTTATGTGGACTCTTAGGATGATGATTATTCTAGAGAAACCTAAATAATACATTTCCATCAAGATCCCTAATACTCAATAGTTTCTGGATTTTGTCTCTTTGTACATCAAAGATGAATTCATTTTGCATCACTTGCCATTGAAATACGCTAATGCAGTATTTTCAGTAGAGAAGAATATTTATTTTTATCAGTAAGCAGAGATACTGCACTGCATTAAAAGCAATTTATCTGACCACCACCGATCTGTTTGAGGTCTGAATGAGAGGTTTGTTATTTCTCTGATTTTCAGTTCAGGCTCCCTTAAAGCAGGTGCAATATTCATATGCCTTTCTCCATTTTGTCTTCCCCAAAGATCTATCTTTGCAGTTGTTCCTCCCTGTGGCAGCATGACTAATGTTTCATTGCAGAGTTTACAGATTCTGGGTGAAGAACAAAAACACAGGGAGAACATGAGGAGCTGTCAGGTTTTCAGCACCAGCAGGACCACAGAGGTAATGGTGAGAAAGAGAGAGCAAACATGAGTTGCTCCAACACAACCTAGTTCCATAGCTCCCTGAGTCCATAAGAAATGTGCACTCATTTGCAGAACAACTCAAAGTTTTCTCAAGGAAGAAAATTTGCCTGCACCCTTTCTCGCTGTGAAAGTAACTAGAAAAGGAGGACAGGAATGAGAACTTCCTCCTCATGACTGTGCACACATCCATACTTCTTGGTGATATGGAACTGACACAACCACAGCTTTATTCCTGCCTTCTCACTAAAAGCAAGGAGGGACTAGGAAGCAAAAAAGGATGAAAGGAAAAAAGAACACCAAGCCAGGAGCAATCTTCTTGTCCATTTTACAAACACAACTTACTCTCACAAAACAACTGAGAATTGACTGTAGGAGGAAGACACTCTTGTCTTCATATACAATATACCCCCCCACACTTTCTGGGAAGACTTAAAAAGGGAACTTCTCAGGTGTATAAAGATTAAACATGTAATTGCCAGAAGATGAAAGAAAGTAGGTGATTTGAAACAAAGACTTAATTTGGCTACTTCTGTTAAATCTTGTTCATCACAACAACAAGGTTCATATAACTTCAGTTCCTGGTTTCAGTATTTACTGTGGTTGCACCTAGAAGGTTTTGTAACCCCTTTTCCCCTCAAATTATCACTGCTAGTAAATGCTTTGAGTTGTGATGACTCATCAAGTACTAGATATTTGTATTTTTTTTGCTTCTTTTTTTTAACATAACACTTTATTTGTTAACTATCAGGATAACTAAGGGTTCAATATTGCTGATTTAAAACAATTTCAATGCAAATAACTAATATTTAAAATACCCCACAGAAAATGGAGTTAACATTTAAGTAACATCCAATGTGCACACATACCACATTTCTGCAGTTTTTAAGGACCTCACAAACACATTAGTTACTAATACAATTGTTGTTTTCAGGGAGAGCTATAAAACTCTCACTCTTGTAAACTGTAACCATATTTCTATATCAACAGCTTAAGACATCTTTTCTAATTTCCTTTTCAGTCTCTTTACAGAAGTCATGTGGGACAGAAACAGATTCCTCAACATTTTATTGATGTCANCAGCAAAGGCTTGTGATTCATATAATTGACTTCACACCCAGGCACTAGTGAAAGTATTATTCAGCAGGTAATGATTTTCTTATAAAAGTCTTTTTTCCAAGAAACATTGAGAAAGTGATAAAGGAGCTCCTGGAGGGCTTTTGTTTGCTTTTGGTTTTATTACTTTATGTAAAACTATAGTACAAGCCTGGACTCCAAAAGAAATATGCTGGTCTATGATCTGTGCTTTCAGCATAATGGATAATACTGAGGACAAGAGATCAAGTCAATATAAATGGTTATACCCAAAAGTCTGAACATTTTTAATTAGAGTTTGAAAAGAAGGAATACACTTGTAATGCTGCCAGAGTTTCCCTATCTCAGCAATGTTGTCAGTATAGTAGGGAAGCAGCACAGGCAACTGTGCCACAGTGGCACAATTTGCCACTTTGACATACTAGCAATTTCATGCACTGTTTTGTTGCCTCCAGACTTTCTCCTTGTCAGGCAAGTGCAAAGATAGTCATATGGGATACAACAAGGTCTCATGCTGTAGACCATGGTATAGCTACTTAATATTTATCTGACACAAGCAGCTGGTGACAGGCTTGCTCAAAACTCAGTCAGCCTAGACAAGACTTCTGTTCTGTGTTGATCTAAAACCCCCAAAATTGTCTAGAGTGCTCAGAGCCACCAAAGACCTAAGAGCTGCTGAGGCAGCCAATGTCCAAGACATTCCTGAGATGTCTTCATATCCAGCACTGTCCTTATAGGCTGCCTGAACTCAGACTGTCTCTGAATCATCTTTTGTCTTGCTATGGGTAATACTAGAGTCATGTGGATGACCACAGGCCACTGTATCTACCTGGGATCACCACAAAGGCAATGAGATAATGAGAGGTTACCTATCACCTGAGCACATTTCACATTCAAGGTAAAAACAAGGCACATACCTTTGGGAGTACCAACTGTGTCATCCCACAGCTTGTCCTTAATAGCCCTCCTGCAGGCAAATTGTATGTCATTTGGTGTAATGACCTCAGAGATCTCCATATTCAACAGTGTATATAAAGCCACTGAGAACAAAGCTCCATCTACTATCAAGGTATTCATGCAGATGCATGATTAAGAAAGCACAGGATAAGAGAGAAAATAAATAAGAATGATAAAGAGGAAAGAGAGGAAATTGGGTTTTAAAAATAAAAACCAAGGTAAAAAAATCCACAAAATAAAAAACCAAAGTGGATGAGAACACTGACAGGTCTGAAGGACCAGGAGAGAACTGGAATGGGAAACAGGCTTATGAAAGACCTCAAATGAATGTGATGAGGCAGAGGAGGCAGGGCAAGAGGAAGACAAAAGGAGACAGGCAAAAGGAAGAATGACAAGATGAAATGGGAAAAAAAGCAAGGAAAAATAAAAAGTACAAATGAAAGAAAATGCTGAAGTAGTAAGTGGAGCTGATCTTCAGTGACTGATCAGTGTTAGGCAAGAACAGTATTTGAGACTAAAGCTGTATAACTTTACCAACACCTTAATATTCTGTTTAATGCAACAGGAATTAAAAAAGCTGATAACCTGAATCTGGTCAGGTTTCATTTTACTTAGGGTGTGTGTTAATACTACTCCAAGTTCACAAATCAAAGCCTACTCTGGAGGGAACAAAAGAAAAAAAAAAAACACGAGAGAGTGCAATTTAAATTGTCATTAATTTTAGAGTGCTAGAACCAGAGGAGGAAACATAAGAAACATGACTGATGGGCAGGGAGAGTAGCAAACTGTCAGTTTGTTCTGAATGAATTAGGCATAATATTTTTTAAAAAATAAAATCCTTATTTCCCCTATTAATGTAGTTTCTGAACTTTTTTTTGTTGCTACAGAATGTATGTTTCTGGTGCCTAAGAAACTGAAATAGTAAGTATTTGTATTAATTTACTTAGACTTATTCTCTCCCATGATCAACTTGGAATAAGCAGTTAGGCTTTACTATCTTCTCCTTCTCCTGTATTGTTTCCCCAGTAAAAGGTTCAGAAATGTTGGCAGAAGAGTTTAGTGAAAAATATATAGCCCTTATACTGTTAAAGTGACCGATGAGTGCTCCAGGAGGATAATAACCTTATCGCCCCAGCCACGTGAAATGAACTGAATATTTGATTTTGCCAACCTTTTGAAAAAGGGAGGTGAAACAGGGAAGAGAACAGTGAAATTTCTTTAGTTCCTTGATGGTTATTATTCAAACGAAATTCAAAATAGAAGTACAAAAAATCTAAAACTTACACTTCATAATGTTCCAGTTAGTATCTAAGTAAGCCCTCAAGGCTTCTAAGCAGAAGACAAAGTTCAGATGAAAGGTTCCTCTAGGAATAAGAGATACTGTCATCTAAAGGCTAGTGAGTTGAATAATTAATAAGAAATACTGAAAACTGGATGTGAGAAGAGCAACCATGTCACATTTTTATGACATTTTTTCTCTTAATAACACTCAGTTGTGTCTATAGTGTTCTCTCTCTCTCTGTATACTTATATAATTTAGCTCTTTATATAGACACTGATATAGTGATTGTATATATATATACAATGTATGTTACATTTAAGTGTATGTATGTATACATACATATGCACACGTGCGCACACACACGTACATTTCCTTATTCTGTCCTCTTCTTTTCTGATGTCTGCAGATGCTGTACTCAGAAACCTGTGCCTTCTCCCCCCCAGATTTGATAAGAACATGAAATGCCCTGTGGGGACAGGGAATTGTGCAGCCAGCCCATTAAGATTAGTGCAGTTACAGGAGGAACTCAGAAGCAGCTGCTGCTGTAGATGGAGCTGAGCGGGCATATGTAGCCGGCTGAGTATTCTTGAGGAGTTTTAATGGGCCATCATCATGACATGTCACTCTCCAAAATGACTATTTGTCATTCACACTCTTAAAAAGACAGTTTGGCAGCTTTGGGAGGTAAAAGCCATCTGTATACTGTGCATCATCACATACTAATTGCATAATATTTATTGGGGGTGGGGGGACAGCAATACTGTATTGTAGCACCACCAAGAGCCTGCAGGCAACATAACACGTTCAGAATAGGAATGGAAAAAAGACCTGCTTTCCACTCACACACTTCAAGCTTTTCAGAAATTATCTTGCTAGAATTTAGAATGCGGAAACAGACCACAGTGTTTGCAAACAATATGCACATTGGAATCCTTACAGACCTGTTCAGTATTCAGCTTTGTTTTGTTTTGTTTTTTCCCAAACTGCTCTCAGTCCATCAGTATTTATTCCTTGGAGTACTCATTCTGAGTAATTCAGTAACAAAACTGCATCACTGACAATCCAAGCCATAGAGTAGTGGATTTGCTGTCTGACTTACCGTATAAAAACTGCTTCTGTTTTTACCCAAATAGATTTAATTTTTGATTAAAGAAACTGATGACTCAAGCCTCATTTATACAAGTGCGTAAGACAATTAAATCATGTGAAAATCTCACTGGAGTGAAATTCTGTTTACAAATTCCTGAATGTTTATGTTTCCCAGCTGTATTTGGGTCTCTGCATTTACTTATTCTTCAGGAAAGGGACTAATTTCTCTTCCATATATACCAATAGTATTTTCACATGATCCATATCTATTCATAATGCACCATACTACTTGCAGTTATATACTAAACCAACGTATTTACTGGTCCAGTGATTTGATTAATTTTGTTGCCAAGAATCACTGAAGCTGTAAGACTAAATTCTCTTAAAGTCACTACTCTCTGTTTCAGCGGTCTGATAAAATTGTGTGGGGATGCTGTCTCCCAGCATTCCCCACATATGGCTTCTATGAAGGTGATCAGGCTTAAAAAATGTAGCATGGCAAATAAGTACCAAAGACCCTAGTATACTTCATAGAAGAATATTGCTGGGCTAGCATGTCCATGGGCTGGAAAAGTTTATGCATGTGTAGCAGCTTACAGAAACAGAACCTTCAAGAAACTTCACTCATTCTTCTTCTCAAATTACTTCCCACATATGAAACAATATCTGCTTGTATAATATTAATATACATAAAGAACTGTTTCATGAGCATACACTTTTCTTGAATGAAATAAATATATGTATATTTGCATAATTACATATATCTTTACAGTGATATGAATATTTTGGGGTTTTATCACTGTACATTCTAAAAAAATATGTTAATCCTTTTATTAATTATTTATTATTTTTAAGCTTGCTTTGTTTATTTATTTTTATGACCAGAGAATGCATGAATGCACTTTGCCTTATGGCTCAGGAAAGAGGGGAGATAAAACAAGAAAGGCAACAGCAGAATTTTTATACCTGCTATAACGCAAAATGAATGCTTTTACTTTTTCCCCTATTCTTGAAAATAGAAATAAGAAAAAATAATACAATATGCTGACTGGAAAGTTGTTTCTCCCATATTGCCTTTTCTGCTTAGCCATGATAATTTAGGCCTAGGATTTCAACCACAGAAAATGAGAGCATATTAGAGGATCTATTTTTTCATATCTAACTCTGTAATCTAAAGAATTATCTGTAACAACACTAAGCAGGAAAAAATCATACATAATTCTTGTTTGATTGCCATGTCAATAATATCCAATTTACAAACAAAAATTCATTTGGTATTAAAGTCTTTTATGAGATATGTACTTATACTGAATGTTTTTATTTTAGAGTGGAAATTATACCTCCCATATTGTCTCTTCTTTGTCAAACTACTGATCTATAGTTTAGAGTGATTATCCTGTTTCTGCTTCAAGTATCCAAAATAGCTTGCAGCATTGCTTGGTTGATAATGATTTTTCTCATACGAACCTGCTTCCAAAGAACATTAGTAACAAGGAATAGATACCCAGAGGGTGCAGAGCTGTTTTTCTGTTGTTTTTGGTTTGGTTTTATGTTGTATCAATTCCTCAAATTTCATTTGCTCTTGNCTAGAAGACAATGGTAAAATCTGTAACTGTATAACAGTTGAAGTAATTACGGTAAGTAACTGTGTCTGTAGAAGCTTATAAAGCACTGGGCTACAGAAGACAGCACGATCTGATCAATTTAATGATGAAATATTTACAATACTGAAAAAATGCAATTAAGTGGGTCCACAGCCACATTAGCCTATAATTCTCTGAAAACAGTTC
>WEKW01019860.1:2233-18307 GCA_013389905.1 Sula dactylatra
CTTGACCTGGCTGCATAGGTTCACACACCAAAGAACTTATCGTTCTCCATACTGGAGACAGATAACTGGGCACCAGTACCCCAGGGGGAATGCCAGATTAGCATCTGGAAAGACTTTGGAAGTATGATCTACAGTTTAATATTAATTTCATACCTTAATAGAGTCATGTGGGGGAATATTCTCAGAAGGAACCTTGCAAAAACTTCTGCTTGCTGTCATCTTCTAGATTTATTCCCACTGCAGGGTGAGATTCTGTCTGAATTAACAGATATAGACAAGGAATCATAAAAATTAAAACGTAGAGGGAGAAACCAATGCTTTCTTTAAATTACTATACTGCACAGGTGTTACAGTTGATTAGAAAGGTAAACTTAGAACTAACTTTCCCTTCAAAAGAACGGGAACCTACTTAGATTTTGTAAAATATCTTTTTTCTATCAATTCTCCTTATAGATACTTGTTAATAATACTTATGACCATAAATTCCGAGTTTTTGAAACCTGACATTGAAGGGGTTCTGTCATTCACTTTGCAGTTGCTGCAGGTGCTGAGCATTGCACTTATCAGAGACTTCCTGAGGTCTTAGTGTGCCATTTTCCATTTGTATCCTTTTTAAAGATTTTCTGAAATCTCCTGCCTCCTTCTGTCCACTTCCATGTCAAGAACTCCCTGCCCTTTTTCCTAGAATCCCAGACTGGTATCCTTTTTTGTGGTTGGGTTTTTTTTGTTTTGTTTTGGGTTGTTTGTTTTTGTTGGTTTTTTTCTTTTTCTTTTTCTTGCCAAGATTTCTGCATATGTTCTAGGTGGTTTGTTGTTACCTTCACCCCGCCAAGATAGTAATTTCATTCCTTCCTCTTGTGCTAGCATTTCTCTTTTCCAACTTCCCTCTACCATAATATTTTTATTTTAGGTAATTCAGGATGCTAATGTTTAAAAACTGCACAGTGCAGGTCATTGGAGAGACGTTGAAGCTACTGTTTCTCTGGAAGGTGTTACTAGCTGGCAAAACCTGAGATATCCATCTGTATTCAATTACAAAGGCGCTTGAAGCTGCTGGATATCTGACCACAATGTCAACATCTAAATTTGTCCTATATTTCTAATATTTTCTCCTCCAGCTTCCATTGACCCCTGTAGCTGTTTAGGGGTAGAACTCAAAAGTTCTATTGCATTATATACAACAGAGGAAAAAGAGCATGTATGTTGGAGACCGGCTTTGCTAAGAAGTAACACCACTGAAACACGAGAATGTTGGAAAGTTCTTAACAGATAAGGGATATACAATCTGAGACCCCACTCAACCCCCTCATTATTAGTTGCTCCAACTGAGTCTGATTTATGGGCAGATATTAACTTTAAACAAATCTGAATGGACCAGTAGGAGTAATTTCATATGACCAGATAGCTAATTCAGGTCTATAATCCATTTATTTACTTGCTTCCTAAAATAAGTTTTCCATTGTTTAAAGATACTTCTAATCAAATGTACTGGTTGCCAGTATCTCAGTGTAAACATGTAAAAGCTGACAGATAAATGAATTGGTTCTATTCCTTTAAGCATCTTCTGACGTCTTATCGAATGCCATGCAGCATTCATGGACATTGGACTGTCTTTTTTAGTTACATTTAGGTAAATGTTTTTGACTAACAGCAGTTACTAGTTTGTGAGACTCTTTTTTCCTGTTTCTAAGCTGGCTATTTGGTGGGTGTCAGATTATTATTTTACGACTTAATGTTTGAATTGAAACTGGGCTTTGGACTGCCTACAGTGCGGCCAACCTGCCTGACATCCAGGTTTGCAGTGTGGCGTCACTGTGGACACCCATTACGGACAATTGTCCGTGTGAGAAAGAATCAATAATGATTGTGATTTGAGTGTAAGAGCGCCTTAATTGGCAGTTAAATAAAGGATATAGTGTACAGGAGTCTTGCAATTTGGACTGAACAGGTGAAGAAAGTTACTTAATGCAAACTTGTGCTCTCACTTGTACAGCAAATCTTTTGCTTTTGGTTTCCCAGTCCATTTCCAAGTCAAACTCCAGACAGGTGGAAATGTTTAGTACATTTACTGACCCCTCTAGCCAACAGAGAAAGAGTTTACCATGTTCTTCCTCAAAAGCCCCATGGCAGCACAGTACAGATGTGCCAGGTGGCACACACTTCTCACCAATAGTGCACTGGGCAAGGGTAGGCCAGGCAGGCACAAGTAGATCTGGGGACACCTGTTCTTGGCATGCAGTCCTGCTGCATCCATCACATCTGAAAAAGTAGCAGTTCTAGTACCAATGCTCTCCAGAGCGCAGATTGTTGTTTAACTCTGTGAACATTCCTGTGAATAAAATTTGATTGCTGGATGGTTTTCGGTAAATAAACACAGAAGAACCATGAACGCTGCCAGAGTGAATTAGAGCAATACTGCTGGGGAGTGTTTGCTCTAGTAGCAGCGACTTTTAGTGCTCAGTACATCAAGAAAGCAATTAAGACATAAACTGTTAGGCCTGGTAAGAGTTTGTGTACTTCTGAACCATCGGGGGAGTTAACCGGTTATGCATTAGTTGCAGTCCTAACTATGTAGACTGTTAATGCCCAAGAGACAGGTCTCAATTCTCTCATCCAAAGCGTTCTTTCTGCTCTCATGCCGACAGCTCACATCATGGGATGGGAGCATACCACCACCACCTCCCATCTCCATCCGGTAGCTATGTTTATGTTTCATTAGGATAACTATATGCACCGAACTAAAACGACATAAAATTTATTCAGAGTAACAAAATGGCAAATACTGGGATACTCTTCGCCCTTTTTCACCTTGGTTCCTGTTGTGATATTCAGCAGAGCACCTATGAAAAACAGCTTGACACTGAGAAATTTTCAGTGGTGTCAGCATCTTGATAGACATCCTTACGGTATTTTTGTTAAATTACTGTTGGTTTCCTCAAGCTAATCATTCTTCTTTTAATCTGAAAAGTTCCAACTTCTGTCACTGGAAAAATACTGAAAAGAAAAAAGGAACAAAAAAAAAAATCCTTAAATCTGACTTGCAACCCCTAATGAGAAAAGGAAAAAAAAAAAAAATCTGTCATCTCATTCAGAAGAAAGAAAAAATGCTAGGGTTTTTTAAGTGAAATAAATGCTTTCCCTAAACATGATCGCAGTTGACAAAATGCTGGATGTTTAGGTGGCAATTATAGCTCTTTCAGAGACTGTCAAATCTTGTCACAACACATGTTATAAATGAGGACAGATTTAGACATCCTTTCTGACAGTTATGTGTAGGATGTGGATGGTTGGCAGTTAAATTTCAAATGCAGGGAAATTTTCTTTCCAATAGATCTTTGCTTGTTTATTAAGAGGGAGTTACCGTGCACTGAATCTTGTATCTACCATGTGCAGCTTTTCATCCTTGCAGCTTTTGACATTTCACTTCAACTTTCTTTGTGACAGCCATCTGAACATTGTTTTAGGTAAAAAGTAACCTACGGTGCTCTGGAGATGTATGAAATTTTTAATGCTTTTGGTGTTTTCATACTGAGATTAGAGTAGGAAATGTGTCATATTACACATGGATGGATAGATAGCAAGAAAGCAAATAACAGAGACTGCAACAATGCTGACTGAAGGGAGCAGCTTCATGATGCACATAGAAAATGGGATAATGCACTAGCCCACGTTCATCATGTGAGATGTGTAAAATGTTGATGAAGTATTAGTAATAATAACGTGTATCACAAAGCACGATTCATGTGTTGATAAACTGCTCAGGTGTCATTAAAAGCCAAACCTGACATGGATTTCAAACTCTTTCTGACGTTAAGAGGTCAAACAGCATGGGGAGAAGAGAGAGAAGAGGAATCATACTACCACGGGCAAGAGTTCTGGCTGGGTCAGACAGAAATTTTTTGGAAGCTCTGAGGGAGAGTGTGCTGGAGCAGCCTCAATATCACATTTGATGAATGCAGCATAAGCCATTTTGACTGCAACATCCTCAATCTGTTAACCAGCACAGACAGTGACAAGCTTTGCATTCACCCCTTCTGCAAAGGTCAATAAGGAGGTGGGAAAGGGAGAGGCAGCATCTCCCAGTTAGGTGATGTCCAGCCTACGTTGCATTATATACAGCTAGTGGAGAGAGGGGAGCTGTAGCTTCTTTAGCCAGTGCTCCAAATTCTAATAATCCCTTCAGGCTTCTGGAAGCATCTCCTCCTGGAATAAAATGGTAAGGGGGGTGGGGGTGGGGAAATCTGTTTACCCATTTTGTAGTCCTCTCACACTTGAATATGGCACATTATACACTAACTTTTATGAATGGTGGTGTATAAAACTCCAATGAATTAGGTAAGTGTAATGCTAACGGTTCAGAAAGATAGTAAAGAAGAGATGTCATCTATGATATCAGGACCTTGTGACTCTTCTATTTAGCTATAGTAGCAGTTTAGCATAACAGAGTTATTCACGTGCACACTGTTAAGCAGATGTTTGAGTAGTTTGCTGGACTGTGACCAAAATGCTCATTGCATTGGAAGACTGAACCCATAAACTGGAACACTGTGGGCAGCTATACCTTTTGCAGAGCTGAAGTTTTTGTACTTTCTATTTTCGTAAGAGTGACAAGTGTTATGTAACTAGCAGATAGATGAACTTGTGTTCATTCCTGAAGATCATAAAATATTCAGAAATATTTGTGAAATTCTATCTTGAGTAATACAGCTTAAGCCCTTGAATTCTGAATGGGTAGCTCTCCCATTTCTGTCTTGTTACAGACCATTCACTTAGCCTTAATGACATGCATCCAGATAAATGCTTGCTATTTCACAAATGTGAAAATAAATGTACTGTTTCTATGCTCCAAGACATCAGCATTTATTGCCTCATTTGGGAAAACAACAGACTTAGTTGCTTCATTTATACTCTATTCAAATACTGTTTTGAGAACAGGGACCGGCATCTTGCATGTTGGAGATCTTCATGAATAGAGCTATATATTCCCAGGCATCTTCCCTTATATTCACTTGTGTGAAAAAAAATCTTAAAGGGTGAAAGATTACAGGATTTCTCAGGTATACATAATTAATTTGCCCAAAAAGTCCTAAAATGTAACATATTGACAATGTTTTTATCTGTTCAATTCCTTACTGAGCTGAGTTTTATCTAAAGTCTTCTTGAATGTAGAGGTTGATTTACTATGTGTGAATAAATTCTACCTGACAGTCTCTCTCCTTCTCAACCATTTAACCAATGAAACCTTGTTGGTAATAAAATATTACAAAATGTTTGTCTATTTGAGAAGTATTTTTGAGTATTTTTAACTTCAAGGAAATGTCATATTTGCGTGTATGCATTGAGAACAAAAAAAGAATTAGCTACTTCAGAAGTAATCCTCACATTATTGGTTTGTTATGGGAATACACCATCTAATTTGACAGCTTTAGGCAATAATTCTGATTGTGATGGAGCCTATCAGAAAATTAGAAGGACCAACAATTTCAGCCCTTTTTAGTGTCAGAAAACTAATACTTAGTATTATAATTGTTTGAGGTTTTGTCAAACTTGTTCTCCTATTTGTATTCACATACTTCTAATTACAGGAAAAAAAATAAAAGATATCCCTTATAAGAATAAAATAAGCAACACATTTTCAGATAATATTTGTAAGGGAGCCATTGACCAAACTTGAGAAAAATTAAAATGTGATAGCAAAACATCCATGTTTAGATGGAAGCACTTTAAGGCTCCTTTCAATAAATGGCTTTCCTTCAGGGCAAAAAGAACTTTCAATGCCCAGGGATATAGGCATTTCTAAACTATACCCATTCAAAATCCCGACCTCCAAATTCTTACATTAAAGAGACCTACATGCTCTAGATAATGGTACTGCTTTTGATGCTGGGCAGGGGAAAGGCTATTGTGCCATTCTGTCACTATTTCTGCTCTTAGTGTCAAAGTGGTGGTGACGGAGGCCATCTGGATGAAAACAGTACTCTTCAATGAGAAGGAGAAATGTCACCCACGTGGGTACAAGTTCCTTGAAGTTAGTGCTAAAGTAAGAGAAGACACAGATAGACATCTGGAAGCCCTGTTATATTTTCAGGACATTGAGGCCACTACCAAGCCTTACTGGCCCTCCTGGCCCCTCACTGGGGCTCAGCCCAGCCTGACCAAAACCCCATTTCAGCCCCCCAAGGGCTGTTGGTCCTTCCCCCAGTGAGGCTGTAGGATGCAGAGCTGCCACAGCCCTGCCTAGCCACCCCCCGGGGAGCCCCTGTGGTCCCAGCCCCAGGGAGACCCTGGCCTATATATCTGGAAGGTGCTCTCCATTAGGTAAAGAAATCTGAAAGATGAAGAACTAGCAGCGTGAGGAATCACATCCCCGGCAATCGTACCCACTCTCTGGCAAGCTCTACATGAACTTCATTGTGAAACCGGAGCAAAAAAATAATCTGATCTCAAGTTGCTGTATTTCATTGAAGTCAGACTGAAAAAAATATGTAACTGTAGGTTTGGGTGCTTAATTCTATGTACTTGTATTTGAAAGGATTTGGCGTAAACCACAAGACTAGCACTCCATATTGGAGAAATGACTGCATAACTCTTCACCCTCCAGCTGTCCACAGCTGGGCTTTGGAGGGTGCTTTGTGTTTCAGCCTCTCAGCCTATCATTAAAAACTACCTGAAATTGCTGATAATCTGCTTCGGCATCACTGGCCTAAGCACTGGCCCAAAACTCCCCAGGATGGTTGTAAGATATTCATGCCCTGTATGCAATCAAATCCTGATGAGTTGCTTGTCAGTTTTCTTCAGGATCTGGGTGAAAATGTAACAGCTGTTCCTTATCTGAGCAGTGCATTGGGACAGGTTGATAACTTAAACTTAACGTGATGCTAGGTGATCTCAGTGAAGAGAGAAGGAGGTAAAGAGCAATAGAGGAAACACTGGAAAAATATACTTAGGAAGTTTGGTTTTAGACTGAACAACAGGAAAAAAGCAAATTCATTCGACCTAATGATTGCCAAAGGTAATAATGTTTGAACTGTTGTGTTCAGTCATTGAGGAGTCACAAGCAGACCTGACACATTCTGGATATTTTTACAGGGACTATTATTGATTAATTTTTCATTAATAATGAGAGGTAGCCACCAGTTAGTAATATGAAGAAGTACTGAGATGCTAAACTTCATAGCAGTCCTCAGTTTCTGCTAAAAAAAAACCTTTTCTGCTTTCAAAATCCCAGTGCATGGACCAAAATAATCCTTATTCAGACAATTTTATTGGCACTGGGGCTCTGATGGGGTTCTAAAGGAAATGATTTTTCCATTGACTGATAATAAAGATTTCCCATTCTTTATCATCCAACAAGGAACAATACTTCATCCTTCTGTTTCATCAGCAGTGCTAACAATATTTAACTTTGTACTAGAGCCTGCCGGACATCAGCCACGGTTACAGGCACAGACACAGAAGTATAAGAGCATGACAATTTTTGTAGGATACAATACGGAAAAAAGCTTTTAATTCAAGATTACTAAGTCTTTGGTCATCATTGACCAGTACAGCAATCCACAACACCACCTCTGAAGACAAAATGGGTTTGAGTCATCATGATGAAGTAGTTTCTTCAGAGGTTCTTTTATTGTGCCAAGAACTGTCTGTACTCTAAAATTTTAATGGTATCATACTATCAGAACATAAAAATAAAACAAATGTGCAAATACCTTTGTAAGGCTTTGGCAACTGGCCAAAGTGGCTTGCCAGGGAATGGACGATTATCGTTCCTTGTATCCTAGTCAAGAAACTGGACAAACCCAGACTTATTTGGGAAGGTGTGGAGGGAAAAACGGAGAACTGGACCACTTTGATTTTCTCTTATATATATGCCACTCACAAATAAGTAAGATAATAATTGTTACATTTAGCTATAGCTTTGACAGTTTATGTGATAAACAGGCTGAGCACTCACATAGAAAAATGTATGTGTTGGGTTTTTACAGTAAATAGCAGTAAATAAACAGAAACTTTCCAATCAATAAATCCTTGCTTAATATGAAACTTTACAAGTGAGTTTAAGATTTTCTGGAGTTTTAGTTAGAGTGATTACTTAAGCTGCATGGTTGTATTCCTCAAGAAAAAAATACATAACACTTGTTTAATTTGTACAGGATTACACAAATAAATGTACATGTTGAATGAATTCTGCAAGAAATAACGCTACTGCTATTTTATTAGTCTCACTTTTTAAAAAACCTGAATATTCTCTAGTAGCTATATTGTATGCAGAAAAGATACAGGGCAGAGATTGTAGTTCCTCTTCCTCTTTCTTGTCTTACGTACAAAGACAGAAATACAGAAAGAACAGGCCTTGTCTATTTTTTCTTCTTATGTAATTCTAGTACTGTGACTTGGTGGAATAGAAGGAGTTTCAAAGGTTATGTACAGGTGAATTTTGTTATACTCCTGAATTCCTTTTTTCCAGGAAAAAGACTGCAGGAATTTGAGATAAAATTTCTCACTTTGTGCAGGGCAGAAGGAGAGAGAGAGAGACTCTCAGCGATAACCTGGAATACATCTGTATGTGCATGCTTTAATATTATCAATACATTTATATATACTTATGTATAAATGTTATATGTATCTCTGTCTAGATGAAAGAAATATATATATCAGATACTTCATATATATGTATGCATATAGATGATATTTATTATAAATCTTACATATGTAAGATTTTTGTGCTGTGCTGCATAATTCTTTAATAATCATTAGCACAAAAAAGACATAAGCCTCCAAAACCTGGAATGTTTTACTCCTACAGAATAGGTGGTATTCAGTGAGCAAGTACATTTTTCTCTTCAGGGTACAATACACTGCATGAAAGCTTTCAGAAACTGGGCATTCATGCAGTACAGCGAGTACGTGTGACCTCTACAATGTCATTCAGTTACGTGCAAAAGAAATGGTAGGCTGATAAAAATTAAACGTGGGCCTCTTGTCAGCAACATTTCCTGAATTTCTTTAGCTGAGAGATAATAATTGTGGCAAACCATCAAAAAGAAAAGAATGAAACACAGGAGAGGACACAAAAAATTAGAATGGAATATTTAAAACAGGCTAATTACTAATGGGATTTTTTGTATGTGAAAGTCACCACTTTTTAATTCCCATTTCTGACTTTCCCCTGAAATCATTTTGGCCACTCTCAGATTTGTCAGGAGCCTATCAATGTCTCTAAATCAAATGCATTAGTATTGTCAGCGCCCACTTCACCCTGTAGCGTTAAAATTGCGAAACACTGCAATTTTAGAAAGAGTATCCGTTTGATAATCTTGAACACAATACATCGCCTTGATGGCATATGCATTTGTAAATTAATATTAACTTTACAAATCCAGAATTTACGTAAGAGTGGGCCTGTCTCTCCTTGGTGGTCTGTAAATGAGATGGGCTTTTTTCTGTCACCTTGACTGTTAAAAATTCCCCTGTAAGACTTGATGTATTAAAAAGAAACCTTGTAAGGAGTGAGTAGAAGACAGAGGACACCTTGGGTGGGATCCATCCTACCTAATTTTTGGCACCTACGTTTGAACGAAGAGTTGTTCTCTGGAGGTGTTTCTCTCTATTGCCGGAACAGGAAGCCAAGGGTAACGCAGTCACCTAAGTTAGGGCAAATGACTTTCACTTGTTGTGTGAAAGCAGGATGCCGATACAGATTGCTGTTTGTAGAATGGGTCTGTTGGAGGATGCTGATACAGTGTGATAAAGAAGCATTTTTTGACATCATTAGAGAACGAAAGGCTCGCTGCTGCAGGCACCGAGGCTCTGTGACTCCTGTTAGCTTGGACAAGTATTCATGGTGCTTTGTACCTCATGTGACTACAGGTTTAGCATGTCGCCTTCCTCCTGTGTGGCGAGTGCCTGCTGTGAGGTGCTGAGCAACCTCAAACCTCATTAAAGTCGTCAGATAGAGCCCTGAGCTATCTCATGAGATGAAGTTGCACTATTTATATTCTGAGAACATATGCACACTGTACTATTAGTGCTAATATTTTTGTCAGAACACTTTTTTGAAGCAAAATGTGAGAACATTTGTGGGCAGTAACCACAAAACAGGGTTGACAGCTCCTTCCTTCTCTTACTCAGTCACAAACATTTTTTCCTTTCAACAGATTATGAAATGTAAATGGAACTGGTCATTTTCAGAAACTAGCATTATTTGGTTGATAACATGTGCATACCAAAAGTGAGCTGACAAGGTTATCACAGTAGAAACTGATAACAGCAGGGTGCGCGCAGCCCTAACTTAAATTGAAATAGGAGCTACACGGCCTGACAGTAATACCTTTGAGCAGGGAGCGCAAACTGCATTTGCAAAAGTTGACAGAAGACAAGGGGGACTACACCCCTCTCTTCCATCGCCACCTGCCTAGGAGTTATATGTCAACTTTTTATTTCATCAATAGCCTTCCATAATCACGGAAATAAAAAAAATACATGTTCTAATGTTAATATCAAATGTTATTACAAAACTATCCTATGTCTGTTTAATTATCTGTTTAACAGTGGAGTGGCCGTGACAATGGAATCTATCTTTAAGTCAACCAAGACAACAGAAACATCTACAGCACAGCTCATCTACCCCAGTCGGAAAAGCCAAGACCAAGTCAGCGATAACCTTTCCTCATGGCTGAGAACTGTGCAGGAAAAGCTCTCTTTCCATGGAAATCATGGTTCATATTGTCCTGGTACTAAGCTATGGGATCTCAGGCAAGAAAAGCTACCAGACATTGACATTTCAGAACAAGAAGTAAGAAATCACAGGAAGGAATAATAATAATGTCAGCAAATTATTTTGTCCCCCTCACCCAGAAAATGACTTGCTCAAATACTCACAAGGAGCTGTTGGTTGCGCTTGATCATCATTGAATCATCAACAGGCCCAAGCTGCCTGCATCAAGCTTATTGACAGAGGCTTCTGCTTGTTCTCCATCACAACTCTGTCATCACTGCAGAGCATGGGATAACAAAAAAAAAAAAAAGATAAAGCAGAAAGCTGAAACAAATCCTACCTGATGAATCATTATAGTGAGAAAGATTTGTGTAATTTCAGGCTCATTCCTTCATTCAGAATCAAGTATTATCTGCTAATGCAGTTAATTGTAATAAGCACGTGACAAAACCAGAAACAATTGTCCACCCGAACAAGCACGATCTGGTCAGGTTTAATGACAGGGTCTTCCTCAGAGAGTTCCTCTTCTCAGCTTAAACATAGCTTGTTTTTAAAAGAGTAGTTCAGTTAGGAACTAAAGAAATTCACCTGTAACATTCTTCACCTTCTAACAGCAATTATGAGCAATAAATAAGACACACCAAGTGCGACGGCCAGGCTTTTTATTTCTGTAATTATTAAGCACTTTTACAAAGACTAATGCATCTAGAATTTTATAAGCTGGATATATTTATGATCTGTGGGCAGTTCTTGATATAGTTATGATCTATCCTTTTTTGGATAAAATCCATTTTCTATTCAGGGTAAGTGAAAGAATACTTTAATGCCTGCTAACTTAGTACTGGCAAAGAATAGAAACTACCTTCCAAAGTGTGGATCAGCATGACAAGGCTGAAAAAGTTGCTCAGTCCTGTAAGCTGAGATTTGTAAAATAACGTGTGAATACAAATGCACTCCTTTGGTAGAACTGTATATCATATGCCAGGAAGAAACAAGGACATCAGAAAATCAAGGACACAGCAAGAAAGCACTGGGAATATGTAAACAGGGCATAGAGGGATGGAATTCGTTACTTGGCCTGAACAAGAGTCGGGATAAGACAATCGCTGGAGTCTATTGCCAGATGACTTCAGGAAAGACACCTGGTTCAGAACGAGCAAAGGACAAGGTCAGAGATAAGAGCAGAATTAGGACACCTGAGGGGTCACGTGCACCTATGTAATGGGACATGCCAATGTCTTCAACACAAGTCTAGAAAATTTGGCACCTCAGCAGCAGAAAAAATAGGGAAAAAAAGGATCCGGACAAAAACCAGGCAAGACCGCAACGGTTAGAGGTGTTTAAGATCAGGACAGAAAACGATTCAGGATCAAGAGTGAAGGGCAGCATAGGAAAGCAAGGACAGGGCTCAGCTTCAGCTCCAGTTAGTCCAAAGCCAATAGGAAATCTTTCAACACACATCCAAGCCTTGGACTTAGATCCCCATTTTATATGAATGATTGCACGTTCTGCACAGTTCACCACAGCATTAGGGGGCACTTGAAAACCTTTGCTTCGTGTGAGTAGAACTTCTTTGGGGGCACAATGCTGCTGCAGGACGGTTGTGTGCAGGCTTGGAATTACAAGCAAGCAGCCCAGTCCGGTCACTCATTCCATGACTTTACTGTGTTCAAGGAAACAAGATTTGTTTATATTCTCTGCATACAAATAGGTCAGGATCAAAAAACACTTGACTCTATCAAGTTTCTGAGAAATAGCCCACAATTTTCCAAATATTGGCTAACCACTGGCACTAAAAAACCAGGGTAATAACATGTTTAATTTTAACCACCTGAATAGTCCTATCAAATGTAGGTATGCGTACACATTCCTGAAAGCCCAGGCACTGAAAGAGCTAATCACAATTTAAATTATCTTCTGTGGGAAATATATTTTCATAAGACATTTAAGTATATAAAAAACTATTCTCTTTTTTTAATGTCAGTATAAAATTCCCCATTATCTTTAAAATGTTGGCATCTGTGTTGATTTGTTTAGATTGCCTACTTCTGTGGCAGTTAAGTGGTTATTTACAAATTGCGTAAAGCTGATCAGCTAAACTGCTGATCTTTTTTTCAGGAAAAAAGCAAACACTTTCTGTAAACAAGACCAACAATTACACCCAATCTGAAACCTGTAAAATTTTAATGTATATGAGCCACTGAGCAAGATACTTACTAAAAGGCTAGCAGTCTTACCCAAAAGAAGACCTTGTAACTATTTCTCAGTCAAACTAACACACCTCACAAATAAGTTACAGCCACTCCCCCCACCAAATTTCGATGTTTTTTCTAGAGAAGACAAATCTTAAAATTTTAGAGAAGGACTTAATGCAAACATTCTTAGTAAAATACAAATAATTGCAACAGCAGATACTCTTGTAAGCATTAATGCATATATAAAGCATACATAGAGAATCGCACAACACTGGTTAGAAGGGCCACAATTTTTAGGTACATGGTACATGGATGATCTGTGCAACATGCTAGGTATCCGTCTATTAATTCCACCAAAAAAAAAATTATCTGAAGCATCGGAAGGATGCCGTATAAGGTGACAAATGAGAGGCAGCTGGTATTGATTTCTACGGAGGAGTACAGCATGACTTGAACTTCTCCGAACTTTGAAAATAAAAAGCAGAGCCATGAGTTCTGTTGAAATCTGGACAGGAACTGAAAGAACAGATACCAGCTAAGTTTTGGGGTGTTTATTCACCTTATTCAGCACGTGGCTGCCTCCTTGAACCTCAAGCTGAATTTAAGAATCGTCTCTGTAAAGTACGTCTTGTCAGTCTGCTCTGGATGTGACTAGAAGCATAGGTGCGTTGCAAGATGACACTCGAGAAGAACAATTGAAGCCTCTTGACTGCCAGAGATAATAAAAAGGATCTGCTGTCTGGCACTTGAGGAACAGAAATACATCCAAAAGGACTGATTGTTTCAGCAAAGAGCTGGCATATGACATCAACTAACAGGGCAGACTTAGCTTTTGTTCATTCCTGAACAGTTTTCACGGACAAGCATTACTTCCACCTTATTCAGATCCATGAGATAACAAGCACGTGTATGCTGGAAGTACAGTTTGGTCTTGTTAAGTGTTACGGATTTTTCTCTCTTCATCCTGATGGGTTTCACTTTTTGTGAAACAATGGTTTATGAACTGGATTGGAAAGGGACATAGCTGAGTATCATCTCAAATTGAATGGTCACACGGTACAGAACAGCCTACACGTCTCCTTTTGGTATCATAGTGAGGGAATTGCTCACTTCTTCATAACTCTTAAGTCCTGCTTGATGAGCTGTTATACCTTAGAGCCTTTTTAATACCTAAGGTGGTTTCCACTGAAGGCATGGAACTTCCAAAAGCTATTCTCCCACAGTATTAATGATACTAAAATATGTATCAATGTGAGAAATGGTTTATTGAATGCTATAGAGTTTTGTATGTATTCGTTTTTTCAATGTTTTCAGTATTTCTATTTGACGGGGGGGGGAAGTTTGTTTTTTCTCCTAGTGCCTTCCCTAGGCATTACCTTAAGTGAGGAACCATGGGGAAGACAATTTTTCTGTTCCAGTGTAGTTTCCAAAACCGTTTGTGGTCCTCCCAAAAATGACCTTACTGATCTTCTGTGTAATAAATATGTGAGCTTCCTCCATTCCAAAATCCAGTTATTGTAATTTAGAGTGTATGTGAAGGGCATCGTAGGCCTAATGGTCAGCAGACACCAGTTCACAATGTGGCAGAGAAGAAGCTGCAAGGATGATGCAAGTCTTTTTTTAGGGATAAAAATGCTTTAAGGCTTTCAGCACCTCACCTCAGGTTTTATAAATTAAACTTATAAATTATAATGCAGGCATACCACATTATTTTCTCACCCCCATGACTTTCAATAAATGTTTGTAATAACTCAGAAAGACAGTGATAAAATGGGGAACGCTACATTTGAAAGAAGAGCTACACATATTCACTCCAGCGCATCACTCAACTCTATAAATCATTTTTGGTCAGTACGAATAGGAGTAGATAATGTAGTAATGGAATAGCAATACTAGATCTAGCAGAAGCGAAATAAAGGCTGCCTGAATATTACCACCAAGACCCACTTCATTATATTTATTAGCGCTGAGTGGAAATGAGTAGGGCAAGCACAGCAGTCACCAAAACATGGAGGTGTCTCAGAGATGCCCGTTATGTTCCAGTATAAATTCAGGAGTTCCCAACATAGCATTAGAACGGCGACCAGTCCTTTAGAAAATAATTATAATGCCAGTGCTGCCTTTGAGTAGACAGAGGACAAGAGGACATAATGAAACAAAAGTAGGTATCGGTTTGCAGCTTATCCATCTGTCAGAGAAACGGTGCTGTGTGATTTCAGTAGCCAGTTTGGACCTAGGTCTGTCACATGGCACTCCATGACTTAACATCTACCAATACCACTGAAACTGATTCCCAAACAAAAACACAAATCAAAACAAACTACTGAGATTCCTCTCCAAGTTGAAACATACGCAGATGCATGTTTCTAATTTTGAGAAGCGATATTTATTTTGAAGGTCACAAAAAACACTGCTTACCAGAACTGAGCTTTCATTTGTTGCATCCCTTGAGCAATCAGTGACATTCAGGCCCAAATTCCAAACATTTCTTTAGCCACTAGCTTTACCTTTTAGTCATAACTAGTTCTTTACCAGTCTCGGAAACAAAAGTTTTAAACATTTGTTTCAGAAAAGCTAACACCTGAAAACAACACAGCAGAAAGAGTAAGTACAATCAATCTTAGAACATTAAAAAAAATAGTAAAGCAAAGTGTGAAACTTCTACGTTAGTAAGTGGAATATAATACATACAAATGCAAATTCCAAAGCCTTTAGGTGGAAGACAGCTAACGATTTATTTTTTTTTTGATTGCTTACATTTCCAAGAACTGAACTGCTTTGAGGTTAATCCTTACCTGGAAGGGGAGAAATAAAGGGAGATGCTCCCTTCTCTCCCAATTAATGAAGATATCTATCCATAAATTTCGATTAGAAATAAATGTGGTTAAGCCAGATTAAATAGACGGAAGCGCTTCATATGCCGTTTAAAACAGTACTAGGAAAAGGGAATTCTGGAGACTGTTAACCATCGCCAAAGAGACCTAACGTGGGTTCAGAAAGACGGCCGTGCGCTCGTTAAAGACACTAAGAGATGTCAAGACGGAGAAGGCGACGCGGGGAGCGCAGCACCGGAGAGCGGTGCCATCACCCCACGACGTGACAGCCCCGCCGGGACAGAACGGCCGCCGGCGGCGGGACCCCAGGGCGGCCGACGCCCCCCCC
>WEKW01019860.1:19190-60878 GCA_013389905.1 Sula dactylatra
TGCGGGGGCGGCCGGGGCGGCGGCGCGGAGGTCCCCCGTCCCGGGTGGGCGGCCGGAGTTCTCTGTGGCTGTCTGTCGGGTGGCAAAGCGGTGTGTGCGTCCCGGGCAGGCGCGGGGCAGGTGAGCAACGCTGGGCGTCGGACCGGTGGGTTCCAGTAAGGGTACAGTTGTTTTGACTCGCCCAAAATGTCCGAATTCTGATCAGAAATGGAATATAGTAGCGATCAGTAATCACTCGTGCTTACCACTGTTACAGAAACAGAAGCAGGTATTACTTGCAATGCACAAAACGCATGTTCATCTTCGAGAGATTTACACTGAGCCCGCGGCAGTTTGGATTTTTAAGTGCTCCGAAGAGGTCTAAAAACACTGTTACACTACGTGAGAATTTAAGAGGGGAGAAACGCTTAAAGCAAGCTGAACATTGAGAGAGAAGTAGCGAAGCGAATTGCGGAGACCTTTTGACATATGAAAATGCATGAATGTTCTTTTCTGATGCAAAAGCTGTTGAGAATCTCTGTCGCAAACGGCACAGAACAAGCACTGACACAGAAACCGAGGAATTTTAAACATATTTGTCTTTCAACGTTGTCAGCTTTAGTTCCTTTGACATTTTGTTTTCTGTGACAGAAGAATAGTTTTGTCACAGTTATTCAGGATTTGATTTGCAAGCTGACAAAGGCCTGTAAGCTCTGCTGAGAACTCTTGAACAAAAAAGTAAGGTATTTCACATTAAGATTTTTCAAATGCCCTCTCCCTCACCTATCTCCCCCCTCTCTTCTCCCCCCTGCTCTCCAGCAGCTTCCCCAGATCTACTGCAGGTATTTAAAATTATCTTTTCATTAAATATTTCTAAATTTTCTCGTCCAATGTGTTTCTGTACCAGTGGCCCTAGCCCACCTGTGTTTTGACCCAGAACGATACTTGGTTCAGAGAGAAGTGCAGGCTTGTTCTCTGTCATAATACCGGAACACTCTTGGAATGCATTTCTATCCCCTCATACACTTAAGTTGCATCATTATTTGTATAAAATAGATAGGTCTCAACTATATATAACTTTCCACCGCCGATTGCAAATAATACACTATTTTAACAGCTCTTTTTCATTACGATGGCAGAGATGTGATCCGGAACATTGGGGAAAAAATGTGTCATGGCCCCAGGGAAAAGCTGCAGTCAGTCATATTTACCTGCCACTGGTGCCAGCTTCTCCATATAAATATTGAAATAGCTCTATATGGTATGAAAGTATCATTGTCAGTTCAGAATTCCAAAAAAGAGAAAAACGTGCCATTCTAATTCTTGGTGACCAAGTTGATGCAAGTGCAGCACCACAGTTAGTTACCCAAAACACTGTTCTCCTTGTCAGATTCCTTTGTATTTTGGTATCAAAGTCTATGTGAGTATGTAATACACCCAAATATTTTCAACCTGACACTGAAATGCCAGTTTTGAGAACAGTAGTGCTTGGTTTTCCATTAACCTCCTTTTCTGCAAATGAAGAGCAGTCTACAGGATGAAACGGGAATAGTATCTTGTAAGCTGTTGGGTATCTTCCGTTCACCACCGTCTTCCTGTGCCCAGAGCAGTTTAAGAAGAAAAGTGAAATAGTGTCTTCACCACTGAAAGTCCCAGTACATGCTTCATTTGGCGCAGTCGTTCCTATTAGAATTTTTCTGGGGAAAAAACCATACAATATTGTGATTAAGTGGCATATATATTTTCTAATTTCTTAATAGAAGATAACATTAAAAAGAGATCCAGTTATAAAAACTATATGCTTTCTAAAAAGCATTTAAAGAGGAAAATCATTTTCAGTTGTTCATCTTCCTACCTAAGATAGTCCCGTAGAAGTTGCTGTTAAAAATGTAATTTGCATATTGAAAATACTGATTGAATTCATGTTTACCCATCATGAAAATGACATGAATACCAATATGAATTACGATTAATACTGAGGGTGACTAAATGTAGTTGGAATAGTTAGCTTCTTAGTATTCAACTAATGCTTAGTAGGAGAAATGTAGTTCTGAAAATAATTAAACCCTGTTGTGTATGAACAGCTATAACCAATGAAAAGTGACAAAAAAGTTGGGATGTAGCCTAGTCATCTCCAAAATGGTAAATTAAATATATATTTACCAGACTGCGTGTACTATTGTCATTTTTATGTTCATCAGTATTCAGAGTAGCTAATTTAAAGCTACTTAGGGTATGTGTATGCAAACTGCAACAGAAAGTACTTCTGGTTTACAGTGTAGTCACAGCTGAATCATGTAGCTGAGAGAGCTTAGTATATCTGAGGAGTGAGCGTTTTCTCCCTTTTGCAGAAGAGGTTTGGGCTAGATTTTCTGAGGATTATATGCTGTGTCCTATATGCATACTGTTTACGTGAAATTAACTCTCCACAAAAAATCAAGTTAAAAGAATGGGTATTTATCAGAGTTTTCCAGTCTCTTCAAGAGTGTATAAGAAAATGTTCTTTCTGTTGCTGCATTTGAGTAGGAAGGTACGTAACACGTTTGATGAGTTAAATTAAAGGTAACTCTCATGTAAAGACAGAACATTGGACTATTCCATGACAAAAGATATTTGTCATGTTTCAAGGTTTCAGTCATGATTTCCAGAGAAGTAAGCGTTTGTTTTTTTTTTTTTTTTCCAGAGAAAGCTGCATTGCTGAATCACTTAAGGTGAGATTGTTTACTGAAACTGATATGTGAGTAAGGCATTTTAGAGCTAACGTTACCTGATGAAATCACCTTTCATTTACTCCTTTGGGTTTTGAGTTTTTAGGTTAGGACAATCATATACGACCAAAGAATTTATCCCTTATTTGATGTAGCTTACTTGGAATGAATGCATTATACAGTGCATGCTGGGTAAGACTGCACTAGTGTTGACTTTATTATTACAACTTTTATATTATAAAGTTTATTTGTACATGCTAATCCATAGCTTCACCTTCAAGCAGTTTAAATATTACAGCGAAACAGTGCTTAACTGCTGTTCAAAAGTAACGTTTCGGTACTTTGAGGCCCTCTTAAAATCCTTCCCGCTACGAGGTATGATCTGACCTCCCTGTGACGACATACCCAAACTTCTCCATGCTTCTCCATTTTTATACAGTATATAGTTATGTAACTCTTTGACAAAGAAGTTTGTCAATGCAAAAAGTTAACATGAGTTCAAAAGCTATTTAGACAAATTCCTAGATGAAAAAATGTATCAAAGGCTAAAAAGCAGAGGGGTAATGGTTCTGGATCAGAATGTCCCCAACCTGCAAACATTCTGGAGACTTCAGAGTATTCCGAGGAGGTACCATTACATGGTTGCATTGCGCTTCCTCACTTTTCCTTACTCATCTGCTGTTTGGCATCTGGGAACAAGATACTGGGCTAAACAGATCCTTGGTTTGATTAGGTTTTACTGTTCGTACATTCTTACACAGTCAAGATTGGCAAGGTGAAATTCTACAATTTGGAAGTTCCTTCATGGGGAGAAATGATTGAAAACTTTTGTTACACAACCTTCAAGATAGATATTTACTTGTCTGTAGCATTAATTCAATGTATTATGTAGATTAGGAGCTGGGAAGCTAGCAGGAAGCAAATATTTGTTCTTATCTTACAGTAATTTCTTGTTAATGGTATTTTTCAATGTAAGTGTTAAAATTTATCACTCACAAATCACGATGCGTTGTCAAAGTTTCTTTATAATGTCTAATAACTACCAGGATAGTTTGGTTTTAAAGCTATTGCATAAATGTAAACTATTTTTGTTTAAGGAAATGAAATGGTCTTCAGCTCAGAAGTGCCTGTAAGAAGATGACTACTTACGTCTTTTATTTGTCCCTAGTTCTTCAGTTTTGGAGTAGAAGATGATGGATTCTGTATCTCTTCATTCGGTTTCTGCTCTGAGACTCTCAGTCTTTGTTTTAAGCTCATTTCTGTTCAAGATGCAGAGTGCTCTTTCTCTAGAATGGATGACTGTCACTCCTGGGGCTTTGTTCAGGCTTGAGTCCTGTATCTGACTCAGGCTGAGCATGTGTGAGTCCCTACCATCACGTTCGCTGAGCTCAGCTGCTGTTGCCGTGCTGTTTTAACCAGGAAGAGAAAAGAAGGCCTTGTCTAATAAGTGTCTTGAAAAGGTTGTGACCGGTCCACTAGGGAAATTGGCAGCCCTGAAGAATAAGTCAGCCTTGTGTGCATGCAAGATGTAAGAAGACTTGAGCTTGAACTTATTCATAAAGAAGGTGGTGTGCTGCATAGTGCCTCAACCTTTTGCAATGCCGAGGGTCTTCCATTTGCAGCTCTTCACTCTGCCTTTCCCCTGCAACTCTAACCTTACACCAAAGCTGCTGGGGCAGTGTTTCCCTTGCTGACTTTGTGCTGTTGGTCTTGTCCTGTTCTCATGGCCTTGTACCTGCACACCCTGATACTACTGTTATGTCAGGTTTCCAGTGGGAAGTGATTGCCACTGGTGTAATAGTCACTCTTTTCTTGCACCATTTTTTGCAGCTTTTAGTTTGCATTAGGAGAAAGACAAGTATCTGATAAGCTCTATCCAATAATATATGCGAAGCTTAGCAGCCAGTTAGCTTGCAACACCAGCCTCTGATCAAAGACTACTCCAGTCAATGCTGATAGCATCATAAGTGGGGACAGGCAATAGGGAATTTGAACAAATCATGAGTAAATCTGTAGGTTTTCTATGGAAAAAATTAGTACGGTGGACCACCTGATGCACTGGAGAGGGCACCTGGGAGAGGATGTTTATCGGGAGACCCTCTCAGTTCTCTTCTTGACTAGCCGCTGGCGGGAGTTTTGTCTTTCCATTCTCTCCTTTTGTTTTTCCAGTTCCCTTTCCCTTCTTCTGTGTTTTTCTCTTTTCGTCTCCCCCCCTCTCCTTTTTCCCCCAAAAGAAACTTTGATTATTGGAGTTGATGCATGTCATCAGCTATAAACTCTGCAAGTAAATCAAGAAGGAATGCAAAGATGCTTACAGATTTGTAGTGAGAAATCTAGGAAAGTGTGCTAATAGATTGGTTCACGGTCAATTTATACCTGTTTAAATACAAATTATCTGATAACATTCCTGGTCTTACTCTTTTTGGTCAAACAGAAATCATATATCCTCTGAGCCTTCATTTAGTCAGCCTGAGTTTACCCTTCTGGTTTATTTTCATGTAAGAATATCTTTATTCCTCCAGATATCTTTGTGCCTTTCTCTGTATCCTTTTCCATCTCAATTATATTTCTTCAGCAAATGTGACCGGAATGGTAGTCTGTGCCCATAGAAATCTCATTAGCACCTTGTCCAAGGGTGGTAATCTCTTTATCTCTTTTTTAAAAAGCTTGACTGATGTGTCCTAGGACATATTCAGGTCAGACTGGAAGTTTCATTTCCTGTTACTTTTGTAACGCTCATGATCACACTAAATCACAGAAGCATTCAAGTTGGAAAGGACCTTAGGAGGTCTGTAGTCCAATCTGCTGGTCAAAGGAGAGTCAACATAAAATTTAGACCATGTTGCTTAAGGGTTTGTCCAATTCTGTCTGGAAAACCTCTGAGGAAAGAGATTCCACAAGCTCTCTGGACAATCGGACCAAACACTTAATTATCCTCATAGCAGTTTTTCTTCTTTATGTTGAGTCATAACCTCCCAGTTTCAATTCATGGCTATTGTCTCTTGTTCTTGTGCCATGCACGTCTGTGAAGAGCCTGGCTCCATCTTGTTGGTAACCTCCTTGTAGGCACTGGCAGGCTGATGTTAGGTCCCCGCTAAAGCCATCTCATCTCCAGGGTGAACAAGTTCAGCTCTCTTAGCTTCTTCTCATAGGGCAAGTACTCCAGCCCCTGACTGTCTTGATGGACCCAGGAGGAGGCATCTTTCACCAAAACTGGATGCAGTATTCCAGATGAGGTCTAGTGCTTGAGTAAAGGGGAACCCTAAAAACTTCATATTGGTATATCTACCAAATAGTAAATAACACAGGATTCTAAAAATCCATGAATAAGTCATTGAGCAGAAGTGTACTGTCTTGAGACCGCAAAATTAATGCAAGCTATTATGTGCTTTTAAGAATTTGTTTTTGCAGCTTACATAGAAACAGAGTTTATTCAATAGTTCTTATCGGAAAGGTTCTTGAATCGTGATTTTGGAGTGGGGAAGTAATGTGACATAGGAATTTTATTTTAAAACACTTTACATGCATTAAAATATCTCCTTCATAGAAGCATACGAAGAAAATGACATGACACAGGCATTCTGTATGTCTAGGCTTTTAATTATACAAAACTCTAATTATTCCAGTTTTTGACAGTTATCATTAAGTCTCCACGGTGCCTAACTATTGAACTGAAACCTCGCTTTGACAAGAGGTGGGTGAACTGCAGGCATGAATGTAAGATTTCCAAGGAGAAAAATTGAAACACTGAATTCCAAATGGAAAATAAGCAGCATATACACATAGTGACTGTGTTTAGTGTGCAAAATGTATAAATTATTGGAATTTTACCTGATTCATAGATAGATAGCTATTCAGTTGCTCATATATAGCTTAAAATTAGAGGAATATGCTGACAATATACAACAGATACAGTTACCACTTTAATCTTTTATGTTTCCTCTTTTGGTAGACAATGTAACCAACACTGATTAATAAGCCATACTAGCAATTAAATGGAATTTTGATATTTCATATTGGAGTTGAAGCTGTTTTATTTGGGATATAAATAGTTACTGTATATATTCTCTGAAAACATATTATAAATTGAAAGTTCAGTGAGCTGAAATGGAAAATAATATTCAATAACTGAAACAGATCATAAAGAGTCTTCTGACGTGGGTTAGGTCTGCTCTGCTGACCTCTGTCTTCCACACCAGGAATCTGGTTGGAGGTTGCTATGGGATCCTTTTTGACCTCTGTCTACTCAGTTTTCCTTCCATAAAAATCAGGGTTAGTAAGGAGCAGTGCGGAACTGAAGTTCAATCTCAGCAGCAACAGAGTGAAGACATGGTCAAGATGCAATCCTGTAGCAATCAGGGCCACAGAGCTGACAAGAGTGAATAGTTTGGAGGGGAATCCAAACCAAGATACGAGTCAGAGAAAGGTATTTTCATTTATAAATAATATATCTAGGTTTAATTTATGGTTACCGTCCGTAGTAGCAGCCTAGCAATGCATTCCTCTTGCATGTGTACATTCCTTGCTTGAGGTGAACACAGAGCACTTGCGGACATAATGTGACAAAGAAAAGCTGAGCAAAACCTTTTAGAGATGCTAGTTCTCCTATTTCGAACATATTAGTCTCTTATGAAGATCTGTGAATGAAGTAAGCACAAAGAGAATATTCAACTGCTCTCAGTAAATCCAGGTTTCTTACATGAAGTTTCTTGGAAGAATGTGAAGTATCTATATTTATTGTATGCCGTCACACACACCTTGTCTCCCACTCCATCTGGCTATACTCTGGTTTTTTTCTCCCCAAAAGAAAGAAGTTAGAGTCCTGATATGAAAATGTTGTTGAATATCGTTGTATTTTAATAATTTGGAACAAAAGAGTTCAAAGCATACCTTTGATTGGGAAGTGAAGTTAGAAAGTACTTTTTTTGGTCAAGAATTGGAAACTAGTGAAAAAGATACAGGATTCATATGATTAACTGGTGTAAAACCCTAGGTTTTTACGGCATTTCAGTGAGATATGTATGATGGGAGCAATACCAGCCTATTAATGTGATGAGACTTCTATTAGGACTTCTTGAGCTGATCAGCCATTCTTTTCCCTTATGCTAATGCATGTCATGGATATTGATTCACATTATGAAGAAAATGCAGACTTCAGAAGAAGGTGGTAGGAATGGGCATCTTCTAAACAATGTGCTGAGGAGGACACTGATATTAACAGTGTTAGGACCCTGATTGAAAAGGTCAAGGATTTTACTTACCTATGAGGAGCCTTGCCATTGACTGTTATGAGGTCAGGATGTCACCTTTGCACATGAAATTTTCACCTCTTGATGGGCTATTTGTATTGGGAGAAACAGATAAGACTACCAGGAGAGCTTGTGAAAGCCCCGTTCAAGGTTCAGATCTACTGAAGACACACACTGTGGAAGACTGGTATAGTCATCTCTTTCCCAGCCAGGAGCTGAAATGGCAGGGAGCATGGAAGTTGGGATTGCAGCTAGCAGCAGCAAAGTGCTCATATTAGTCATTAGGGCAACCCGGAGAGGCTGACATAATTTAGGCAGACCGTCAAAGCAGTGGAGGAGCTACAAAAGTGCCTCAAAAATAATTCTCGATGGTGGTTCTTTGCCATCTTTTGTCAATTACCTTTAAATAATTTTAACAGATTTTGGCATGCACTCTAGGTACATTTTCCCTGCATCAAAATATCTGCATGCTTCTGTCCCCTCCATCACTAGTTTTCCTTAGTGACGCCTAAATATAAGTTTGTAGCTTCTTCAGTGTATTCTGATTACATGCAAACAGAGGGTGCTGGTATGCGTAGGAGATTTTGTTGGGTGTCTGGCAAATGAAATCCTTTTTCTCTAGGCCACAAAGCAACAGAGCTGCTTCCACAATTTCACTGCAGTTTTTATGGGGACTCTGTATACGTTGCATGTGAGAAATGTGGAAGTGCAGATTGACTTCACAGTGACAAATTGAGTGTCGTTTCTGACCCAGCTTCCCATTTACTTGTCCTCAGAATGGTTATCTGTACTTCTGGAGAGAGCTGCTGGGGTGTTTATCCCCTGTGAAGTTTGTATTCATCATTTCTCCTTACTCCTCTCATTTCTGTGGAGTGTTTGTATCGCTGTCGTTGTAAGAAGAGTCTGGGCTGGGAGAGAGGGCAGGAAACACAACAGAGAGTCTGTCTTTTTCAGGCGACATTTGGACCATAACTTAGGTTTTATGCATAGAAATGTCAGAAGGATCAAAATACACTTCTCTACAGATAATGAAGCAACATAATAAATTCATTATTGTGTTAAGAAAAAAGATACATATTCTTTGCAGTGATTTCAGTCTACGTACTTGAGAGAGAATGAAAAGGCATATTTTCTGTTATTTTATGGCCACAGAAATATAATCAAAACGAATGAAAAGTGAGCTAGATTTAAAAAAAAGTACTTTAAATTCTTGCTTACTCTGACGGAGGGCGATTTTCTTGCATAAGATTGATTAGCTGTGTGATACGTAGGCTAAAGTATTTCTCTTAAAGCATCTTAATGCTTCTTTTTCAGGTCCCTGTTGCTGTGCTATGTATCTGGTGATTTTATATTACTCTCCTTTGTGAAAAAGAACACTATATAGTTTCCTGCTGCAGATATGTTAAAATCAAGATAATGAAAAGACCAAAATCTGTCATTTATGGTATATAGTTATATTCTAAAGTGAATGTGAGCTGCATAGATTGCCAAGGCCAGAATTGGGCTTTAACCTATTTATTTTGTTTTGTTCTTACTTGCTTTTCTTCTTTTTTTTAAGTCATTCTTCGCAAAGGGATGTGGAGTATGTGCTAGGCACACGCAAATCAAAGCAAAGGCAATGACTCTTCATCCTTAAAGCAGTTACTGGACATCATTGCAATGATCTGTCAGATTTTCATATGCAGACTGTTTTTTTCTTATCTACAGACTTTTTCCACGAATATTGCTGCTTCGGTTGGGCAAAGGAATAATTAACTATAGTGATATTAATGGAGCTGATATTAGTGACAAATATCAAGGTAAATAAAATGAGACTCTGACTTGCATCAGGTTGAGAAAGTGTTAGCTAGTGATTCAATCTAGTTATACTGAATTAAATCTAATTGCATGTCGTCATCCAGTCCCCAGAATTTTAATAGTAATTGGATTCTCATACTTTGGGTGATTTTTAAAAATCTGAAGCATAATGTAAATTCTGTAACTTTTTCTGTAAAAATCTAAGTTTCTGGAAAAACTAAGCACTGTTTAAAGAAATTTACCCATTTTGGTCAGGAAGCTTCTGTCAGAAACTACTGTGGAAGACACAGGATTAATGTAAATAATCAGTGTATAACTCTAGGTTTTTCACCTGTTTTATTATGTATTATGATACTTTATTATGTACTACAGAATTACAGAAGTTTCATATTTTGTTATGAAAAGAGAGTACTACTAATAATATTTGTGTTTTGAAAGATAACTACTACATCTGAATTCTCGAGGTTTACCCTGGTATAGAATAGTGTTGGCTGTGGCATCACTAGAACTACAAATGTAGACACATTCTTTGTGTAGAAGATAGCTGAAGAAATAATTGTCTCTGAATCAGGAATTCATATGGTTCTAACCATTTTCCAATTGGTTAATTGTTTTAAGTCAAATTGTTAATGCTTTACATATGGGTAATAAGCATTGATGCTACATAGCAAATGTTGCTTGAAAACAGTTATGTTTCATTCTGCATCCAGCTTTAAGAAATGTATTGATTAGACAGTAAGAACAGTGCTGCCAGAAGAAATAAAGGGAAGTTTAAGGGAGTGAGATTATTATATTTTTTTATTTAATCTGGAATAGATGAGGAAGCTCTTTGGTTTAGTAACTGCAAGGTTACTCAGTGCTGTGGTTCCCATTTCCTGATGGTAATAAATTGGGATTCTGTTGTTTCACTTTATATTGACTTTTCTTTTGCAATGCATCTCAAAATTCATAGAAGCTTTGCCTATTTTTGCAGTTCTGTAATAAAAGGAGAAAACATAACTTTCATGTTAAGAACTGCATGTGAGAATAAAGCCAGTAAAATCTTAATGACTTAAATAGAAGTAATTTCTGGGGGGCAAATGGGGGCTTTGGACTTGGATATAAGAGCTGACACAGGATTAGTCAAAATCATATTGGCTGATGACAACTGGAGCCAACCAACGTCGCTGACAGAGGAGTATCACCTGGGAGCAATAGGAAGTGAATATGTACTCAAAGAACTCTTCATCTCCATCCTGCCTCTAGCCTTGCCCTGCAAGCTGCAAGAAGAGGTCACTACAGAACTGGTCTCCATTGCATGGTATTGTGGATTTGTTCCAGAGAGTCTCAGTTTTTTTTCTCTCTCTCACTTGATCGAGAGTCATAGCAAGGGTCATACCAACACCTTATATATCGTGGAAGGAAAACACCCCTTGCACAGAGCTGTAAGGTATATCATGAGTCAGATAAATATTAAAAGAGCTAATGAAGAGAGTCTCAAAGTAAAAAAAAAAAAGTCACCACATTTTGTTATTTGAATACCCATATTCCCATTGTGCTGGAAATGTATAGGATGTTCAGAGTTGGGTAATTTATGCCTGGATAGGCAATAGCATCAAATAATAGTGAAGACTGATTGTTTCTTGATTTTTTTTTTTGAAGGCCCACTCCTAATTAGGAGTCATCTTTCATGACCCAATGGAAATAAACTAGATTTAATAATATAATATAATTTATTCACTATTCAGTGCATAATTCCTGGAACAAAAAACGGTCAACAGAAGAGCCCTGCATTCTGTGTAAGGTTGCAAAATCTGCCATTTTGTTACAAAATGGGGTGTGTTTTCCCTTTTTGCTTATTACTGACACAGAAGGTAATTACAGCTTTGTGTATAGGCTCTGGAGACGATTTGGCGTCAACTGAATAGCTGAAGTAAGGAAGCCGAAGGAAAGAAGGCACTTTCAACACCTCATTTTTTTAGAATAATGAGCTATGAAGAATCTGTGGCCTTACCTATAAGGGAAAGAGCTAAATTCTACATGTCTCTCTACAGTAAGGTTAAATGCAGTCAATTTCAATGTGCTGTTTCAGTAGCGAAAGAGGACATTTTCTGCATGATTCATGCAGAAAGAATGTTTGTTTCTTTATAATCCTATTCAAATTTCAGTAACCCTCTAATTACTGTGGCCACTGGGCATAAATACTATTTAGATAAAGCAGAATGCTGTGACTGTCTAAGCACATAGAGTTTTATCCATGATTGCTCATGAAGGCTGAGATTTGTCTTCCTGCGCAGAGAGATGTTAGATGTCACTCTAAAACTATTAATCCGAATTTTGTTGTGGTGATTGTCGCTCTTGATTACAGGACTAATTTCCATATGTGTACAACTTTATATCCTCTAGCTGCTCAGGCCTACATCCCAAGCCATTGCATCTATCTGTAGGCTCATCTAGATGTCTAAGCACCAAGCGTGCAAGGTGCTGGCAATATTGTCCAGCAATCCAATTAATTTTCCGCTTTTTTTCTTCCATCTTCTGAGTGTTGCACTGCGCCATATCCCATAGAGAAGGATCTGTATAATTCTGTAAATCTGAATATTGCAAAATTCCTGTGTGCTTTGTCTCTTCTAAATCCATCACAGACTAGCTGCTTAAAACGATGAGATGAAGCATGTTACCCAGGGAAAACAGCTGGCCAGTATACTGACCTAGTGGCTATGTAGTCATGGGTAATCGTAATGGTATTACCTATACACACTAACGGGCACGCACTGAGCCAATATTGATACATTCTGTGCTGGCACAAGACCTTCTCAAACATGATGGTGCCTCCCCTTGTGAGTAAGGATGTTTTCTTTCCCTATATTTTTCCCCACAGCTTTTTCCCAGTCTCCATGGCAGCCTGAGTCCCAGTCTGTCTCACAGCTCTAAACAGAAAGCTCTCAACGCAACCAGCAAGGACAAGTCTTATCCTCATTTTTTCCCTCTTCCTAGCCTGAACAGTGCAAAATTTTGGATTACAGGCCTTTTAGTGACTCAGAATCAAGAGGGACAACTGGTTGTGGGAGGAGAAGGAAAAAGAAGAGCTCATCTTTTCCTGAGACCAGTCCTGCTATGCTCAGCATCCAAATCACAGAAACCCTCTGGGTAATGAGTGGATTCTTCCAAGTCACAAGACACACAACAGCCACCATTCAGCTCTGCCTGCAACTTCTAATGCTTCTTGTCCAGCTTTCATGAAACTCCAGCTATAGGCCAGGAGAATGTCTGCACGTAGCCAACTTTTGATGGCAGGAAGGCGATGACAACCAAAGCAACACAGGCTTGAGAGACTGAAAACAGCGAAGCTCGAGCAGCATCCCACCATTGTTTAGCATACAAGTGATTACTAGCTCACAGCACGTGATTCTGGACAATTCTGGTGTGTTTAAGATACGGGGGAGTGAGCAGGTGTCAGGAGGCAGTAGTTGTGATCTTTGGCTTTGCAGACTGTGAAATACATCCTGGGTAGGGGACCTAGAGAAAAAAATGCTTTAAAGCAACTTGGTTATGCTCCATCTTTATCTTGTGTGGATCAAGACATTCTTGATTCAAGTCCCCCTCCTTCAGACTGGAGTGGACACTTGAAACTAAGAGTCATGTGCTCTCTCTGTTCATGACAACGTTGCTTCACTTGATGATGTGGCCCAGTCATATCCAGGAGAGAACTGACATAGCAATGCTAGAAGTGGGACAGCTGTTTTTGGTCTGAAATTGAGCCTGGAGGTCCTGCTGTGTAAGAAGTTATCCTGATTTGCATTTCTAAAGTAGTTTGGTGTCTACTTAGCCACAGGCAGGCACTTCCAGCAGAGAACAAGAATGCTGGCAGAACTGGAGTTCCTAGAGCTGTACTCAGGAGGTCACAATGGTGCTTCACTGCAGGGCTTCGTTGCCTGCCTTGCATTGTGGAGTTACAAGTCCTTGTTTCGCTCTTGTTCTGCAGCTGTGTGATGGTTGTATGTAAAGGCTCACATCTTTGCCTATGAGATACGGGGTGGTAAGGTAGGTCAGAATTTCCCCAATTCTGGGGGCTGGCAATTGGATAGGTTATGTAGTTTATCACATCTGGCTTTCTCCTCTGCTGAATCAGGTTAAGTTACCTGAACATGTGTCTGGCCTGGAATTTTGGCTTCTCTGAGGCAATTCTCATGTAAGAGTAATTTGGGGTGATGAGTGGGAAGGGACAGTTCTGACTTCTTCAAGTGTCAGCTTCCATGTTTTTACTGCTTGGGCAGGTTGTCTGGCAAATACCTAAAAGAGCACGTGTCCTCTAGGCAGAACCTATATATCTTTATCCTTGAACTTCCTTTCTATCCAACCGGCAAAATTAGTAGCTGTAGACACAAACTTAATCTAGTTCCTCCTCAGTACCTTAGGGGAAGTCAGTGAGATCCAGGAAACTTGTCTGAGAGATCTGAAGATTTGTTTCCAGGCTGTGCCTCTGGTATGGATGTGGGAGAAGGTCCTGAGGCAGGAGAGGTTATCTGGCACTTCACTGAAGGTGTCCCTATGATACACTACCAGGGTTGGTGGCAGCCTCTGAATATTTTATATAGAGCTTCATGGAACAGGCAGATGTTGCATGACGCCCAGGACAGTGCTCACAGTTTCTGGATACTGAACTTTTTAGAACTTCAACTTAGAATGTTTCCTTCTCCTGGAGTATCTGACATTATTCATGGTCCTGGTGTATGGCCACAAAATTTTACTGATAGCGCAGTTATACATCCATATGTGGCCTTCCAAATGTGGTCACATATGGCTCCCAGATCTCCCCATTGCTATATAATCTGTACCACCCTGACTTGTGCCAAGGGATTTCCTTTAGAAATGAAATAGCTGTTTCTCTGATTTTCACACACAAGCTTTGGTAGAGGCTTGCTAAGGGGAGGGTGAGATATGATGGCTTGGCAATGTGGCAGCAAATTTTTTTTAGCTTGTTCCCTGAATGTTTTTCCTAGAAAGCTGCCTTTTAAATGATACCAACATATTTCTTCCTGAATGGAACATTTGAGGAAGTAGGTGAACACAAGAGTATTCAGCAGGTGCTACAGAACGTCTCACATCCATAAAGACATTAGTGAAGAACTGAAGAACTTGTTAATAGCACTGCTGCTTCTCTGCAGCTCTAAGGGGACATGCACCGCTGTTGCTTGAAGAGGTCACTTCTTCTCTCTGTTCAGACTGATCAAAACAATTCATCCTTCTTCCTGTGGCATTTATGGATCCCTTCTGTCAGACCTCATTTAGGTTAGATACACCATCAAATGTAGAAATGAAGACAGGTTATAATGTGAAAAAGGACCTTAGTTCAGCTTTTACTATTGGCTTAGGTAAGTGACAGCCCAAAGATTTCTGGGCTTAAGTCAGGCTTATGCATCTAAATGATTTAAGACTTTTAAAATAAACAGTAATTCATGGTTCTTCTTAACTGTTTTCACACATTCATAAAGGAAAATTCACTTACAGTTCCTATGAAATTAACAGTAAGTGTACAACTAGGTAAAAAAAAACCCCCAGGGGTTTTTTACCTCTTTCCTCCAGGTGAGCTTTTAATTTTATGGATGAATGCTTTTTCAAAAACACAACTTTGTCTTTCAAATTCCTCTTTCAAACTACCTGTTTTAGAAATTCGTCTCTTTCTCCCAAATCATTTCTCCTTCCAGCTGCGTAGTTTCTTGAATGGACTGTAAAAGCACTCACGCTGTGGTCACTCTTCCCTAGAGTAGTTTCCATGGCATTTGTCTTTATATCACAGTCGTACCTCTGATGAGTCCTCATCACACCGAGTGGGATTACTTTTTCAGTGTTTGTGGCTTAAATTCTCATAGAGATTTCACTTTTCTCTCCAGGTACTTCTCTGAGTCATGAAGATTTTTTTTTTGTCTTAGAATTCTTAAACACAGTATTTTCTGTAAAAATGTTTAGATACCTGCAATTTTGAATATTGCATCTTTTTCACTTGATCTATTTCATAGGGCTTGAAACGGAACTTCTTACTTAAATACGTCATACCCTTTTAAAATCAAATTAATGTAATTGAAAGTAATGGACAGTATTAAAGTATACTTAAAACAGTGTTTAGCAAAGCCACTTTTGTTAAATAAAAATTTTAAATTGCTATTTATTAAAGCATGTGATGTGACAATTTTATGGAAAGAAAGAAATACATTATTACAATACATACATGCAGTATTATTGAATACAGTATATTTGTACATGCATACAGTATTTACAGAACTGAATTTCTTGTCTGTACAATTTATTTTTCATTTATTTTCACATTTATTTTAAATGCTGACTAACATAGAGGAAAGGTGTCACACCTGGAGCTTTACACACCTAGGGCGTCACACACACAGCACCAGCAAATGGAATTCAGTAAGCAAGTTATAGTCAGCAACTAAATTTCATATATAAATTCATACTGTGTGTTGCTGTTATCAGAAATACGTCTGCTAAATCTAGTCTTATACTTTGAAGTTTGTTCCTTTCAAATTTCGATTTCATAATTTAGAATGTGGTCCTGTAAAATGTGCACTGAAGTAGTCCAAGTGAAACTGAGCACTGATACTTTTCAAAGTATCTGTGACAGATACTAGACTCCAGTGCTGTATAGAAGTAGTACTGTATCCACCTAAATTTTAAGATGCTTATCCTGTTGTTTTTTATCTTTTCCTGTCAGTTTGATTATAGTAGTATTCTTTGAACACTTACTCAGTGATTTTTTTTTTTTGTTGTAGAGAGGTTAAATACGTTTTCTCTAATAATCTTTGTAGAAAGCTAGGGTTTTAGCTCAAAGCAAAGATTGCACAGATTGAGAATTTTATCTGTGTTTTCAATCCACAAAGACCCTTTGATTAAAACAGTGATGACATTACCTAGATAGCAAAGCTCTTAGATTTATTTTGTGAGCTTCAGTTTTCTTTTATGACTTTTCTTTCAGTTTTAGTGATGAATATGACTCATATGAGATGAAGGAACCCTTTGACATTCTTGTGTTTCAGCAACAGTGGAAGTGCTGTAGTCAATGAAAAAAAAACCATAGATGGGGGAAGGCAAATCATAGAATTTGGTGACATCAGTGGGCAGTGTTGAAAAGAGAGGATTTTTTAAAAATCAGAATAATTGGATTGATGGCTGGGGAGCACATCTAAACAGGACCATCTTTGTTATATTATTAGCAAATAAAAATAAGTATATAGACAGATATCTGATGAGAAATTACAGGAATATAAATATTCATTCTTATGCCATAGATTGACATAGATTGACACAGATAACCAGCCAAATTATTATCTTGATCCAAGCTGACTGGAGAAGCCCAGGTTCAAAATGGTGCTGGGTGAACACCTGGGACACTCAACCAGTTTGATGCATATCATCTGGGAGTGGGAATGTGCCAGTAAAGAAAGGAATTGCAGAAAGTTGTTAAAGCTTGATCTGAGGAAGAAAAAGATCAAAATTAATGGATTGTGGGTAACAGTAAAGTTGTGTAAACAAAGATGTACGTTGTCATGGTACTTGCTGAGGGTCTGTAATGAGATCAGAGAAAATGGTTAAGATATGAGGAAATCTGTAAATTTAGAGGGAAAGCTGACGCAGGAGGCTGGTGGTAATATTGGCACCTGGGGAGAAAGGCATGATGAGTAGATGGGCAAATTAAGGTGATGAGAGGGAGCATCTGAGTAGTAGGATGATGACTCTCATAGGAGAGGGGCTGAGTTGATGGTAGCCAGCTTGGGGGCTGTTTTGAGAGGATGGGTCTAAAATGAGCATGAAAACGTAAGTTTTGAGAGATAGGCTAATGTTTTCCTTAGTTATTTTTGAAGAATGTTCTGATGTTGTGGGGATGTCAAACTGTGACATGCTGGAAGAATCTTGTTTAAGTGTCAAGACTTAGTACAGGTGCTTAGCAGGAGAGTTACTCTGGTGTAAGATGCCACGTACAGAGGACTATTGAAGTTGGAGATGTTATGCTAGCTCTTACTTAAAAAGACTGCATTTTAGCCTCGTGCATGTTTGAAATACGTATTACAGTGTAGGACCTGATCTTGAGCATTTGGGTATATTAACAGCTCAAGTTGTTTTGTAGTGTTTTTTTTTTTTTCCCCTCTTCCTTTCAATCATAGTGTTAACTTAGAAGTTGCTGTGCTTGATACAGCCCTGGTATACTGATTAGGTTTTTAATGATGTTGATAGCAACAGGCTCAGTTTTGTTCTATGTTCTGAATATATCCTTCAAGTATTCATTATTAACCTAATTAGATTATTTGTAACAGTCAGTTTACAAACTATGTTTTCAAGTGCCAGCAGGATGTAATTGCATTTAAGCATGGATTTTGGTTGGGGTTTTTTTTTTTTTTTTTTAGTCTAAATCNTGTTAGCCAGTGCATTTCAGATATTAAACTTGTCCTTCTGTTTCTTATGCAACATAGGTGTGTCAGCAATTACTTTTCTGTTTGTTTTTAGAAGTACTTAGGGGCAAAATGGGGGTCAAATATTGCTCTGTAATTGAGTAAGACCCTGGCTTTTTTCCTTTTCTGTGAATATGCTGCACTTTTTTTTGGTGAAGAATAAGGTATGTTCCTAACTTCATGTTCATGATTAGTTTCACTGATTTGTTTTTGGAAATGGAATATAAAAATGAAGAGACTGAGTTTAATTTACTGTGCTGCAAATGATTTGAGCTTGTAAGAATAATGTAATTAACCAATAATGTATAAAAAATGGATTTAGTGTGTCTGAACAGGAGAACCAGGGTAAATTCTTTCATTCTAAGCTGCTGCACTGTTTTTTACGCTTTTGGCACAATTTTAGTCTGACTATCTACTCTTCTACCATAATCAAAACAACCTGTATGACTGACCCGGTGTTCAGTCAGGTGATGTGGGAATCCCAGGCAGCGTGGATTTGATCGCTGGAAGAGTGGTGGTGAAAAAAGCTTTGGAACTGTTGATAGCAGTCACTGAGTATCAGCCACATCTTGGAGCATTAGTCATAGCTCTGACTTCTGGAGTACCTGTTGTGGCCAGTGAAAGGAACTCGGAGATCATGATAAGCTATTCTTTAGTCACATTTATGCAGATACTCCACTGAATATTCCTAATGGTATTTCCAAAAGAATTGGAGATTGGAAGAGGGCTGTGACTACAGCAGGTTATCATGTAAATGACGAGAGAGTAGGAGCTATGGGTTAAAAGAAGAGGACTGAGGATCAAAAAGCCACGATGATTTTACAGTAGGTGAACTGGAGAGGAGACAATGCTATAGAAGAGTTGGTTAAGAAAAAACTTCCTAAAAGTGGGCCTAAATATGGCCAATATTCTGTGGTGTCTTAATCTCGAGAGTTTGTATGCAGGAAACTTGAGTTGGCATTAGAACTATTTTTGGTTTCAAAACAAATGGATTGCTACTGAATACCTGAAAACCATATGAAGGCAATGAGTTGCTGAAGACTAAAGGCTGGTATTCCTTGTAGTCTTTTTTTCTCCTTTTTTTTTTTTTTTTTAAAGAAACCTGTGTATAACACTCATTTGCCTTGAAGACTTGAGTTCCTTTTCCACTCCCCAAGTTAATTAGGTATTGACTTGATGTAATGATAGACTAAGAAATTCAGGATTTCAGATAGTTGACCCAAACCACAAGATGTTTTCCAAAACACTGACAGTAAAATTTAACTCATTCAGTGTGTAGAAGAACAGTTTTAGTGGTAAAAGTGTCTGAACAAGAGTTAGCTTAACTGAAGTAAATGCTACTTGCCCAGTGCTGCCTGTGTATATAAAGGGATGAAGGAAGCAGGCTGTAGCACAGGTGGAGGAATGGAGTCACACAGTGTCTAGATTAACCTAGAAAGCAAAAATCTAAATGCTGTTTTTTCTGGACCAAATTGTCCAAGAATGGTGTGCAAACCAGAAGGAGAATAATTTTTCTTTTTGGCAGTTCTTTACATGTCTTTCTAGATGGAAGGTGGAAGTCTATTAGACACATGTGCTGAAGGTTGATTTCCTTTGTGTGTCCCATTCCTGCATTCTTCTACTTCTCAGCTTAACTATCCAGACCTGCTTCTTTCATCTGACCAAAACTAGGTGACCAGCCTTCCTCACGTTATGGGCTGCGCACCAAGATATTCACAAGATCTAAGCCACCTCTACTCTGGGAGTGGTTTGCAGGCAGGAGACAATGCTGGTTCCGTTGGGTCCCACCTACCGCTTCACTATAGGATGTGGCTGATTTGGAGAGGGTGTGCAGCTGGACTGCAAGCTCTCTGTCAGCAAACTGCGCTGTTCTGCTTTCTGGTATAGCTGGAGGATTCTGCTTGTGGGCACAAGGACTTCTAGAAAATATTAGAGGGGTTCTTTTTATTTCTTTCCTCCCTACCCCCCGACTTTTTAACAGTGGGAACCTAAGGTCTTGAGCAGAGTCAGTGCAACCTTGGCTGGATGTGAGTAAGGTATGGTGTTAATTAATTCAAGATTCCCAACTGTTTTGTTTTGGTTTTTTTTTTTTTGTTTTAGTTTTTCACAGATTAATTTCACATAAACTGTGTTTGCAGGTTGTATTTTATATCTTTTGTCAGCAGGAATCCTTAATTCCCTTCTCTCTTAAATGTTACTGTAGTATTTCTTATCATGTGCCAACAATAAGAGAGGTTGCAAATCTATTCTGACATAGTGTGTGGATTAGATTTCCCTCCACCCCCAACAACGTGGTCTTTGGAATTGCATATTCTTAGTGTGCAACCTTAAAACAATTTGTATTTTTGCTGTTTTGCTGAATGCACCTGAAAGTATGTGCAGATGTAACTTTTTGGTTTGTCGCTAATACCCACATTACTGTATTATCCCTGAGAAAACAGAGAGGGGAAAACAATTTAAAAAATAAAGCAAGCATGTGGAAGAAGTAGACTCGTGCAAACATTCATTGGACAATGCTTAACTGTCAGCCAGAACTGCTGTTGTAGTCCCTTCTACATTTGTACAGGCACCAAAAGTAGTCTTTTGTCCCGGTAAGCAGTAGGAGGAAAGATAGTTTTTGCTCTCTGATCTTCCTTTTACCAGAAGGTGATGAGACAGTGTGGAGTTTTGTCCATCGACATTGTTAATAGTAACAAGTCTTTTGTTGTGATTAGTTTATGTCAATGTCTCTTGATAGGGTTCAAGTCCTGCACTGTGGAGATGTGAAGCAGGATGCAGACAGGTGCACATCCACTAACATGCTTTAAACACGACTGTTGGCTTGAGGTTGAGAAGTGCGTATGCATATGTGCTTCAGCCAACATGCATCTTTGACTGAAGTTTAGTATCCTCAGTTGTAGGAAGAGGAGGGATTTAAACACATCTGAAAATGTAGTGGCTTTTTTTTTTTTTTTTTTTTTCCTGTTGTCATTCAGTAATGAAGGTTATAGCCAAAAGAAAATCTTTTAAGGTCTACTTAGTGCAAGAGACTTCTGGCTTGGGAAATCTATGAAGTGTAAATGACTGGAAAAGTAAACTTGGGAGATGTCTGTGTACTTTTTTGTGGTTTTGTACATTTTATGTACGCAGCAGATGATGTGGGAGATGCAGTTCTGGCTGAGAAAGACCTGCAGCACTTTCCCTTGTATACAAAATGATTTAGAATGAAGAACTTGATGAGAATCTGTGAAGCTGTAGATCTACCTGAAATAAAATTGTGGTGTCACTTTTACTTTTCTGACCTGAGTACACCGAGTGGCTGCATGTATTCAAGACCCACAGTTTGATATAAGGTAAGATACAAATGCCCTCTGAACAATGTCGTTTTTAGAGTGAGGTAGCAATCCAGAGATAACAAAGACAACTGATGTCTTTCAGTAGTATATATTGTAATAGAAGCAGAAAGAGGTTATTTTGTACTCTAATATCCTAAACATTGATAGTGGAAATAACATTTCCACCAGTGAAATCAGCACTAGAATTCTATACTGTATTTATTCTGGGACTGACCGATCTCCTTTTGAGAAAGCAGAGCTGTATCTTTAAATGCTTTTCTTTCTTAATTGAGATTTTACTGTGGCAGGGAAACAGTAATAGTACATATTTTTCATCAAAGGAGTTGCTGTAGTCTGTAATGCATTTTCTTTGGCAGATGCCCACAATTAATTGTGACTTCTGTGACTAAACATAGGTAATGAAAGCCTCTCCATCGCGAGGAAGAGGTGTCTTTCTCACTGACAGTATTAGCAGATTTTCCTGACTTGAAAAAGGTACTGTATTATTCAAGAAAGCCTATCATTTTTCTTTCTGAACATCTTACCTAGTTCTCTTGCTATATGAAGTGCATCATGAAAAAACCCACATTTCTTGTGAGTTATCGGAATCTGTTACTTTTCCCCAGCACAGTTAGTCGTAAGACTAGGAAAAGAGCAAAGAGAGAGAGAACTTTTTCCTGGGTCTTGGCACATTGACTTTTTTGTCTGCATGTGAAGATCTATTTTTGTTAAGGTAGGGATAAAAAAGCATGAAACTTTGAAAGAGGTGATAGATAGCGCTTTTCTTTTATTGTCCAGAACTTGAACCATGTCAATAAATATTAAGTGTTATGAAACTGAAATAGTAGAATGTCGGAACATTGCCGTAGACTTCATCATGACTGAATTTTTATTATTGTATTAATATATATATTTTCCACTTCCCTGAAAAATGTTTTCCCCCTGCTAAAATGGAGATGTTTGCTGTCTTGCTCTATTTAAACTTCAAAAAGGTACATGAAGCTGTGGGTTCTTTGATTTGCCTACTGCATGAGTTGCCTTGCACCTCTTTAAAATTTTTTTTTCCCTGTGATTTCTGCTCCCTGCCCCGCCCCCCCCCCCAGCTGATGCTGTTATACATCCATTTATTTCTGAATGGAAATTCTGCGTTTCTGAACACCATTATAACTTTTACTTACTGCTTCTTTTCCTTGTCTCTTTGTCATCATAATTGACTATTTTAGCTGAAGGCACATCTTGGGATAAAGCTCAGGTTTTTTTAGATCATCTGGCAGCGTAACAAATTCTCTTAACATTTTCCATGTCCTCTTCTGTCTCCTGTTTTGTTTCTCAGCTTCGGGGTTATTTTTTTGTGACTGGCTGCAACTGGCTCTTTTTACCTGCCTTTAAGAAATTAGGTTTTTCCTAGTTATACTAAAACAGATAAAGGGGGTTGAAGATGTAGCATGCCAGTTTTATAAGGCTTCGACAGTGTTAATGAGAGAGGTGCATCTTTTTGATCTCTCTAGGCATTAAAAAAAGCTTTGTAAGGTGATTAAACTGAACAACGTTAATGGACTAGTACAATACATGTGTAGCTGCAGCATCTGCAGAGCTATTTCTTAGCCCTGAAAAGTCAAAAGCCTGAATGCTGTTAACTTCTGTCTGTGTAGGTTCAATTGTGTACTTACTGTATTATTTAAGGAGGTTTTTTGTAGTAGCATTAGAAATACTACAAATTACTGATAATGCTTTTCTTCAGTTCACACTGGTAGCTGTTTCATCAGTATTTAGCTGTTTCATCAGTATTAAACCTCCCACCAACATCTATAACAACTTTAAATTTTTAGCAGAAGCATCAACTAATCTCTCTTTTAGCATACTCAAAACCAAAACCAAACCCAACCCAACATGTAAATGTGAACTTAGAATCATCATATGGTTTGGGTTGGAAGGCGTCTTTAAAATTCATCTAGTTCAACCCCCCTCCCCCCNNNNCCCCCCCCCCCCCACACACACAGACAGGGACATTTTTCGCTGGATCAGGTTCCTCAAAGCCCTGTCCAACCTGAATTTGAACACTTCCAATGATGGGGCATCCACAAGTTCCCTGGGCAACCTGTTCCAGTGCTTCATCACCCTCATCATAAAAAATTTCTTCTTGATGTCCAATCTAAACCTACCCTCTTTCAGTTTAAAACCATTGCCCCTTGTCCTGTTGCTACAGCTCTTGGTAAAAAGCCTCTCTCACCTTTCTTATAAGAGCCTCCCTTATTTTTATATATATAAATATTTTAATATATATATGGGCCGCAATAAGGTCTCTCTGAACTTATTTGTACAGGGTAATATCAGTTCCATGAAACCAGTTCTCCATTTTCCTGGAAGTCAGGTTGTGGACTAGTGCTGAAATAGCTGAATACTCAATAACTGTCTTTCTACGGGCAAGCAGAAGGTTACTATTTATTATTATTTTGTTTTCAATCACTTACCTATGTCACTTATTTTCTTCAATTTTATAACTGACACATTAATCAGAAAAATCTTTAGTCACAAATCCTCGATATTTCCTCTTAGTCTTACTCAATCTTTAGCTGGACTAAAGATCCCTGAAAAGAAGGCTTATGCTACATTCGCCTGGTTGTTGTTTTTTGAGCCTGAAATGACCTGAGATTTGGCTCACTTGGAATTTGAGTGGGTTTTGAAAGGAGATGACGTCACTACACTCATTTCTCGTGAGACCTCATCCGGTTTTACGCAGGCTATTTTAGCCACAGGTTTGTGGTTAGGGATGTTTATGTTCATGAGGAAAGTAGCTTCTTCCAGCTGTGGGACAGTGTAGTTGTTTTATAATCACTAGTTTTAAGCTTGAATTTTATATTGCCAATAAAGCATAGTTGAAGTTGAACAAAGAACTTTCTCATTTTTAATGTCTGTGCCTTTATTTAAGGTGTCTGTGTCTTTATTAAATAATTTTAATTATTTAGTAATTAATTAGGTTAGGCATTTTCCACTAAGTAGAGTGTATTTTTTTGCTGTTCTGCTTCCTTTCAAATTTTGTGTTAGGTTTTACTTTGCTGTAACTCTGTTTAGACAAATCTAACCATGAAGTTGTCCATGTGTCCTAAAGTCAAGAGAAATTTGATTACCATACTATTAAAGTTTAAAAATAAAATAAAATAAAAAATATAGTAGTATCTTTATACTCAAGTTGAAAAAACCTGGATATGCTGGAAAATATTTCAATGTGGTGTTTATTTTCCAGCCTGTGGTATGGCATACATAATATCCTCAAACATAGTGATGCAGCGTCTGTTGAAACTTGTTTCTAGTTGAATTTGCAACATGGTTGGTGTTGTAACAAAACAAAAGGAGTCAGATATCTGCTGTGAGGAGTACGCAGCAGAAAATCTGCAGCTGTATGAGCTTTTCTGGACTGCGGGCAGGTTGTTGGGACTCTGCCAGTAAAAACAACATAAAATCTAATCCTGTGCGTCTGGATTTACTTGCTATAAGAGTTTGGTAGTAAATCCAAATGTAACACTATAATTTTAATTATTTTCTTTTATGCTTCTTGCCTGTTGTGGGAAAAAAATTGAGGACTGCTTTCATTAGTTTCTCTTTTTCTATAGAAATATGGTTACCAAAGTGACTTATGCTTGAATGGCAGGTGACAGTTCATTTAGATACATGTATAATTTTATACAGGAAAAAAAAAAGGTGAAAATTATATTTCTGTCAGTTTAAAACCTGAGTTTTCCTAAAAGTGGAGTGTTAAATTCTGTATTGAATACCTTGTAAACTCCTAAACCCTGTTTCCTTCCTGGTGTACTAACAAACCCTGCATCTGTGCTTTTATCTGAATTCCAGTTTGTTCGGAATGTACCAATACACGTGTTAGGAATTACAATTTGTACCTCCACTTTTAGAATTTTTTTTTTCTTCTTAATACTGGAAGATCCATCTTGCTGGAAGTTACACTGCTTACCCAGAAGTATAATGGAAACCTGGTTCTATTCCACCTCCTTCATTTATTGTGTCCCTTCCTGCCTCTGTGCCTTTGCTAATCTGTCTGTGTGCTTTTCTTTGAGTGCCAAAGGCTTAAGATGTGTCCTATTTTGTTTGACATTAGTTTTGTTTACATTAGTTTGACAGGTGATGGTTTGATTTAGAATTGATTCTGCAGCCTGAAAATCTTTTTTTAATGATGACATATTTCCCTTTCAGATGCAAATTCTACCGGCCTCTTAAAGTTACACAGCAGTAATTAAAATCATTGCATTATCTGATGTTTGTGATTAACATATGACAGATTTGGATAAATCACAGACTAAGTGCTACGTTACCTACCAGCTAAGACAGGGATAAATACTTTTTTTTTGGTGTAAGAAAATAGCTTTTGCTATTCTTATTTTAGAGGCAACAGCAAGAGGAGTACAGTCTCACTGAAGCATAACATAAATTCTGTGATTCTGTTTGACTTGTTGACATCTGCATACCTGGTCAGTCCTACAGAATAACAAAAAAAACCCCAAAACCGAAACATTCTTTCACATCTGAGCACTCTAAGTTCATATCCTCAAGAAACTGAGGGGCACCAACTGAATTTAACATCTCTGTTCACAGATGCAGTCTCTTCCAAGGATATCCAGGTTGCTGATTATGAAAGAATAGGAAGAAAAAAATCAAGCTTTTAATGCATTTAAACCACATCTTTTTATGTTTTGTTATAATGGCAGGTGCAATGTTCTGCAGTGCTCCTTCTGCAGTGTTTGCCAAAACCACTGAGTTTTAATTCAAACTGTTTTCATCCAGTCAGGGTTGCTTGTTTAAGTGAGAAAAAGTGTTGAGTCGTCTCTAGCCCTGATTTTCCTTGCTGTGCTTTTTTTTTTTTTTTTTTTTCACCTGAACCAAGTGGGATTTTTTTGCATGTGCTTTGGAATGGTTTGGTTGTGGTTTTTTTTTTTTTTTTTTTTTGTTGTATGTGTGTGTTTTATTCCCTGCCCTCCCCACCCCAAGTCTTCATGAAACTCGGTGGGTTTAGCTGTGATTTTTCTTGAGGTCTTGAATATATTAAATCTGGAATTTAAAACTGAATTCTAGTGTTGAAAGAACAAGCCCACACGGTTGAAACTGAAATGACTGTGGATGTGAAACCTTTCAAATTAGAGTACTTGTCACAGTTGTAATCCTAGCAAGAAGGGAAACTGAGTCACTTGGTAAGAAGCCCATTATTTTTTATATGTATGTAACTAGATGCAAAAGTGCATGGATACAGAACTCATTTTATTAGATGAGGAGATTTATCTGGAGCTTGTTGCTAGATAAAATTTTTAAACCTTTTTCTTGGATCTGATATCTGAGCTGATATTTATATCTGAGTGTAAGCTTCCTTGTTATTAAGTTGATGTACAAAAATGTTTACATTAAAAATAGTTGCAAGTATATGTATATCCATAGTATCTGATGTGGGCAAAACTAACCAGTTGATATGATATCTGTTGGGTTAGCAACATCAGGGGAGCTTGGTGTACTAACTTCAAGGTAACTGCACGGAGGATGGAGCGGAGTGGAGACACCGCAGCCAAACTCTGTGATAACAAGGGATCTCGAAGGCACCATGGAACCAATAAGCTGCATATTTACTGCCCTGAGTCAACGTTCTGTCATGAGTTTGACGAAAATGCTGTCCTTTTGGTGAACTTTGCTCATTAACACCTCATTATAATACTAAAACACACCTCAATCCCAAAAGCTACCCGCCTCCGAGGTGTGACCACCCCTCACTGAGCCTGCGCATTGAATTTTTCTAAGCATATACCTTTAAAAGCAAAGCGAGAAAGTTTTGCACCAATTAGAACAAAGGTATGTATGACTAGAGCCACTCAAGCTCCACCTAAAAGGTAAAAAATAGTATAAATATAGTTTAAGGGAACTGATATCTGAGCTGATATTTATATCTGAGTGTAAGCTTCCTCGTAATTAAGTTGATGTACAAAAACGTTTACATTCAAAATAGTTGCAGGTATATGTATATCCATAGTATCTGATGGGGGCAAAACTAATCAGTTGATATGTGTTGGGTCTTTCTTCGTTTTGGTTGGGTTTTGTTTGTTTGTTTTTGCTCAACTCTCAGACACTAAGGGAGAGTGGAGAAGAACTTGGGTCAGAATGTGGGTTGTGATGTTGGTGGTGTGTTGGTTTTGTTTTTTTCTCCCCTCTCCTGCACAAGACTTACTTTCCATGACCTTTGTGAATGTCGTTAGATTTCCTGTTATTTTGCCTTATTGCTATTACTAAATGACAATATGCACTTGCGGCAGAGGTCGGAATTTTCTCCTGAGTTCTGCTTTATGAGTTCAATTTGTCAGTCAGGTGCATTAATAAGTCTCTTGTACTGTGGCTGGCAAGTTCCTGTATGAAAGATGTGTTACAATACTAACTTATAAATTACTAAAGATAATACTTGTTTATTTTTTTCCTCAGTGACATTGGTGAAATGACGGAAAACTAATCGTGCATGAAAATAATTTTCAGACTTCTACCTGTGATCTGGTTTAACTGCCTGATGCAGAAAGTTTGTTTTCTTGGTTCATATTCCACTGCTGAAAATGCTGAAGTATTAATCAAACTTTCATGTATCATTTAGTCCCTGCTGAACCATACTCTCTAACAAATTTCAGTTTTAATCCTAAACTTGTCTTGTGAAGACAAGTAAAGCTCTACTGTAATGAAATCCACTGTCTAAAGACATTCAATGTTGTGAATGTTCTTCAAAGCATCAGCTTCAGTGAAAGGTTTATTTTTTTTGTAATACAAGCTCTACAAAATTTCTTACTCATCAAACAATGCAAATAACTGCTTAAACAATTAAAGACTCTGTGGTAGTAGTTCTTTAGACATTGAAAAGCCACAATTGAAGCCTAATATATTTGGAAGCTAGTGGAAAAAAAAAAATTGCCCAAGCTTTGATAAAATTCAATGACAGCACATATAAATTTTTTTTGTGTTAAGTTTATATACAAAAACTCAGCTTATATGTTCTTTGGCCATCCATATGCTTTTCCTGAGGAAAAATTGATAGAAAATCATTTTAAATGATCAGAAAAATACTTGGCTGTTAATTAGGCAACAAAAGCTGAAGGGTTCTTGATGGTAAAACCAACAAAAATCCTTTTGCTGCTAAGCAGATAAACCCACTTTTCCATCAGATTTAAATGGAAAATTTTGATTCAGCTACTTTTAATGCATGAAATTACGTGAGATGTTGTCCAATGTTATGTGTCACAGCTATGAAAAAATTCCACGCAGAGGTTGCCTCTACTTCCTGCTAAGCTTGCTAATAACTTTTATGTACCTGTAACCCCTCTCCTGTGTTGAATCTCTCATTAGTCTGACTTTATCACTTTATGAAAATCTTCCTTAGAGTGAAGGGGTCAATCACCACTCATCATTGTGCTTGGTGCCTGTACTAAGCCCTGTTATCCCCCTTTGCCTGGTGTGCTGGCACAGGTTCCAAGTTCCTTGCAGGAGGAGCTCCGTTAGGCGCTACATAAACACAAGATGGTCTTGTTCTCACCTGGGGTCTCCGTGTGCTACATAATGGATGTAGTTGACTGCTTTCTGTAGGTGATTGCCATGGTTCTTGGCTTGTGTTTTACCTATTTGTAGATGCTTCTTTCTTTGTATTCTTGGGACTCCTGACCTACAATGAAGTTGTCATGAGTTTGTATTTTGCATGCCTTGCTCCTGTGTCATGTTTATTTTTCTGGAAAATTTTCTGTCTAGTGGAAGTCAGAATTGCCAAAGATCCAAATACACCTGTGGGTTTGAAGTTGTCTGCTTCAAATTCTTTTCCAAATACTCAATTATCAGGTTAATATTTTAAGGCCGATAAGCGATAACATTGGGAAACCATTCTCCCCCTCCCTGCCCAATGATAGTTTGTATCCTAAGTGGCTTAGACTTTCTCAAAATCGGAAATACCTGTAAGTATAGAAGAGGGTAATAATTTAACTGTGAATGAGGTAATACTTGTACAGCTTTTTGAATGTGCCTGTGTCGCTGAAGGAATGTGTCCAAGACAGGATCCTATTTCTTTAGGGGGGAAGGCACTACACAAGAGACCTCAGAAGGTGACATTTGAAACCTGTGTTCCACAGTCCACATGAATGTACTAACTCAAGACCATTGAGGCATGGTGTAAGAGCTCTTTTCCATCTATTTGCATTTCAGAAAGGTTTTGATAACTTTTAAAGGTCCGTCATATAACAGAGTACTGAATATCTTACTAAGTGGTTTGAATCCTGGATGGGACATCTAGGTCCTAATTGAATGGAATGAGAAACAGTAGTTCTGGAGAAACCATGGTCGGATTTGTAGCCTCTGTGAAAGAGCTGAAAAGCAGCAGAATATTGTGATGATTCACCTGGAGGTTTGTCTGGATTCATCCAAACCAAGTGTCAAAGCAAAGCTTATAGGGACATATTGCGCTCTAAAAATGCGTACTGTTTGCAAATCAGGTTCTGTTGAATATGACTATCTGTGCTAATATCTATACATAAACATATCTAACATGAATTTGGATTTTTCAAGGGTATTTAGCTGTAACTTCACTCTAGCCTTTTTGAAGGCAGTGGTGATAGTCCCAAGTGTTTATATTTATCTTTATGATCACGTCAGAGTGTTTAATTGTTACATATTTAGGAAGGTTTCAGTCCTTTTGTCTTAAAAACAGAAAAACTTTGTTGCAATATGTCGAAGTAGATGAATCCAAAGAGTTATACTGAAAATAAATTTTTGGTGATTCCAAATAAAATTTTTATAATGTCTGAGGAAGTTTATAACTGAATCTCTCTTTTAAATTTTTTTTCTCCTTTTAACTAACCATCATGTACCCTCGTGCTTCCCTTAAGAGCTGAGAAGGAAAGCAAGGCTGATTCCTTCAGAGGGCAATTCAAACCCAGGTCAGCTGTCTGAGATTCCTGTTGCAGGCTTTCTCTTCTAGATAAGTAATCTCTTCCTTTAGATTCTGTCTAAGACAGACAGAGTCCCATAGGGAGGCTAATAATTCTCGTTGTTTCCTGAGATGCCTTCTGTTATTCTAAGTATGATGTTGCAGAAATGCAAAAGTGCATTTCTGTATGAAGCTTTGATGTTCTGCTATGTTCCAATTACAAAGGCCCCCTGCTGTGAATATTCAGGTGCTGTGCATCTCAGATTACATTTAAAACATAATCAACTAGTTCTTATGCTGCCCTTCATTTGGAAAGATAGAGTAAATAAGGAATAGGGGGAAATTGTCACTACCTAGAGTTCTTTATCAGTAGCTATATGTCAGCTACCATACTGTGCAGTGAGGTTCAATGGCAGCTGAAATATGATTCAGTTTAAGAAAAAAGGAGGGGTGGTTGAGAGAAATTTAGTTTTCAACTGATGAAAAGACAAATAAACCAAATCTGAAATATTGTGGACTTCATATTATAGGCTTAAAGGGTTTCAGAAGTGCTCTATTTACTGTCTATTTCTTGTTCTTTTGAAACACTGTTTCTAGTTCTAGTGCTCTGAAGTAGGTTGGGTTACTTAAACCCATGGGAAAAGTCATCCTTTAATGACATGAATGGGAAAAGTCTGCACGTTTACTTTCTTCTTTTTGTGTAAGGCCATTTATTAAGAATGTGTGTTGGAGTGGTGTGTTTTTATTCTATGCGTGCATACATAGAATAAACAGTCCGTCATCTTCCCTCCCTCCCTACCTCCCTTCCCTTCCTCTATAACCAGTGGTTAACCATTTTCATGGGTTAAAATTACATTTCATCTCATGCATTTTTAGAGAAATGGATGTTCTTGAACACACAGCAGGCAGAGATGGATAAGGGTATGCTCTTTGGGTTTCAGCAGGGTTGTTTCCTTTCATATAACTCAAAAGGGATTTTTGTGTTTTGTTTTTTTTTTAATTATCAGTGAATAAGTTATTGATGGTGACTGATAATAGATTATTGATTGATGAAATCTTGCCTCCTTCAAATATCCCCTGAATTAAGCACTGTTTAGGTCAGTAGTGCAGAGCACACTATGCTCATGTAAGACTCTGTACTACTGCTGTCATTTAAATTTGCCTTTGCTCTCCACAGAAGTCCACTTAAAATTTCTCAAAGGCAAATTTAAGAATGTTCTTATAGTTTGATACAAAGCATTTCTCAATTAGGTGCTTGAACTCTGTCTTAGGCTTCCTTCCCAGGAGCCTGGATAATTAGTTTTGGCAGTGCTGGGCAAGAGGGGCAGAATAACAGAAATTTAGAATTTGAGACATCCTTCAGAATAATCTGGGCTCTGTAAGTTCTTGTTGTGGCTCCCTTTGTCCAGTTTTTGAGAAAAAAATTCAGAAGAGACAGATGCTTTCCTTCAGTTATATTCATCTGGTGGAAGTTTATCCATACCCGTGTGTGGGGAGAGGACTAGATGCACTTTTGAACTACCTACGAGGGCTGTTCTTCCTGTGTCTTGGAGCTGCTCACAGAAGGGCTGAGGATGGAAGACATCTCTAAAGATTGTACTTTGTGCATTGAGATTGAATTAGACAGTCAGCTAGAGCAGGCTCATCAAGGCCATGTCCACTTGGGTTTTGAGTATCTCCAAGGCAGGAGACTACACAGCCACCCTGGGAAACATGTTTCAGTGAAAAAGGTGCCTGCCTGCCTTTGATGGCATTTTTTTTTTCATTGCTAGCAACCAAACTTCAGTTTAGAAGTAGTATCTTGCCTTGTGAGCTACCCTTAGGGCTTAGAGAAGCATTAACTTCTGATACTTCCATCCCTCTCTTCATCAGGGTTTGTGAAGAATCTGAGAAGTCCATTATGTTTCCTTGGCTCCAGCAGGGTCCATTGGCAGGACTCTGGGAATGCAGGAGAGAACTCTTCCTCTCTGGAAGTGCCTGTGTATGTTGATTAGTGATACAGTCTCAGCTGCAGTTATGTTTTACAGTGCTTCAAGTGGCAGAAGTGATAGAAGTCAAACTTGTGCTTCAGTGACCTCCTAATTTTCTGATTAGTTTTCCCCTAGCAGAAGTTCTTTTTGCTTCTAAAATATTTTTAAGGAATACTGATTAAAATCTGGTATAATTAAAAACAGAAGAATCAAAATGTGGACATAAAGAGGCTAGCCTGTCTCATATTTTCCTTCTGCTGTGAAAGCATCAGGTAGGCTAGTGCCTCACCTGGTAAGGTCCCTGCTACTGCCTGTTAGTACTTGATGCAAGGTGAATCTTGTACCTCACTTCGACTTTGTGAGGGCACAGCTTGATGTGCGCTCTTCTTGGCCCAGCCAAGGGGCTAGCGTGGAGGAGGGAGACGGGACAACTTCAGCTGCAATAGAAGTATTTCTGCAGCTGTGTGGTGACCAAGTTCAAAAAACCTGATGAGGCTGGAAAAAATGGTTGTTTTTAGCTAGATCATATTTCCAACTGGCTTCTCTGGGAAACGGAGCAGAATTTTGTGCCAATTTGTTGTAATTGGCATAGCAGAAGTCCAGCCAGCTGCTTAGCAGCACAGTATTTAATCCTGATGACTGAGGCCTAAGACTTATTTTTAATGAAAGGCATCATCTCATCTTGCTTTTTAGAAATCTTTTTTGTTTCATCTCTGTAGTAGATGCTGAGTGTAAAAGCGATTGACCAAATTGCTGTGTGGCTCTTTTTGCTTGCTTAAGAGAGTTTCAGAAAGGAGGATTTGTCTTACTGGACAGAAGCCTGAGCCTTCCCACTTACAGCTGCATTAAATAGTATGCTTACAGTATATGTGATGTATAAAACTGCTTAATATTGCATATGAGTAATTGAAAAAGTACAGTGATGTAACTTACTCTTCAAAAGAAATAACCTGAATTTCTTTACTCGTTAAGTTCTGCATCCAGCAAAGGCAACGCAATTCAAATGGGTAGGAAAAGGGGCTGGTGCCTTTGCAATTATGCAGCTGATACTGAGACAAAGCACGATCCAGCCAGTGTGTTCCTGGTGAGAAATGAAGGGACTTACGTTAACCTCATCGCCTTTCCGCACAACATTGTGCGTTTCCTGCCACTCAGTATACTTCAATGTTTGTGATTTAAAACTAGCTATATGTTAGTAGTATAGCTGAGGATTCCTTACAGACTCTGTAAGACAGACTTTTTTGTTAGGCACTGTGTGTCAGAAATTCCCCACTTTGGTGGAGAAGTGCGAAGAGCATGACAGTCCAGAACTCTCTGCTAGAGTAGTTCTTCAGTACTGAACCTGCAGGGATTTGTACTGCAAAATTGTTACAGACTTCAAAAAGTTGTTCAGTAGCTATCTAATTAAGAATAAGGTACCTCAACACTTTTATTTTAAAAATACTTAATCCTGCACTGAGCTCTGGATACCGAAGGCATTGCTCTGGAACCCTGAAATTCTCACTGCAAGCAGTTATATACCCCAATATCTCTTGGACTAGACTTTGATAATGCTGTTAGTAGATCTGCACTGTCCTTGCATATAAAGGTCACTGGCTAATAGTGTTATTCTGCATGATGTCCTGGTTTTAGTATATCTTATTTTATGTTTGTAAACCAAATATAATAGAAAGGCAATAAAAGAGTATATAGCCATTTGCTCTCTGAGCTGATGTCTTTAAGTCCATTGTGTTTAGAATTTACACCAACATTTCTTAACACGTGATTTTGGTTTTTTTCCTTTTCCATATGCCAGCTCACTTTCTAATCAAATGTTGAAGGTTCATGTAAGGTTGAAGGTTCATGTAAGGTTGAAGGGTTGGATTTGGCTTATGTGGGTGAAATTAATTTTAGTGTAAGTTCTCAGTAATTTGTCTTCCAGTCTTTATGTTGCCACGTTCTTCTTTTAAAAGATCTTTAGCTATATTTTTTCCTCTGATTTTCATTATATACAATATGAATACGTATTCCAGATTTTTGTGTAAAATATCAGTAATTTGGAAGAAGTTTTTTTTTAACCATCATGTTATTCATGTTGTTGGTGGGTTTATTTTTTATTGTTTTAACCTTTCAGATTTGTTTTAATTGTGCTTTTTACTGAACTGCTTGTTGGACAACAGGATTTGTACTAATTCTGACAGCTGTTTTAGATGCTTAGTTTTTTAACACACAAGCTGTTTTGAGGAGAAGGCATTACAATTCCTCTTGTGTGACACTTGAGGTTGACTGGCCTACAGGATTTTGATCTCAAGTACAAGACAACAATTTTGTTGATAAGTAACTGAAAGCTATTTTAAAACTGTATCCCACAGAGAATCAACTAGATGTGTTATTAGGGGTGCCAGCCCAGCATGTTCAGAATTTAATGAAGTGTAGCATTCTATATTTTTATCCATGAAATCTTTGTGTAATGATTTTCTAAACCCCTTTACAAATAGAGATATTTTGGAGTTGAGTAAAAAATCCTTATGGAGGAGAAAGATCTGGAAGACACCTCCAGGATGTAGTTTTGAAAAACGTGTGCTTATGGATTCATTTCAAAAGTGCTCATGAAAAATTCATCTTGGAGAAGGGGGAAATAGAAGTAGAAAAATCTATTTCATCTGAATTCTGTTAATTTGTATTCACTGCATCCTATTTCAGAAACCCAATTCCCAAAATAATTTTGATGTATACAGGCACAAGATAGAAAAAAGGTAGTCTTGGGACACTGCAGTGAGAGATGACAGTTTAAAGGAATGGTATTAACTTTAATGCTTACTTTTGTATGAAAATGTTGTACCTATTTATAGTTACAAGAAGCATAAGCTTTATGGTGGCCACTGGGCATGAAGACCTACATTCCATCTGTGCTGTTCTTCTGTAGCAATTTCAAAGCTGCATCAATCCTTGGAGCACATGGACTACTGAATTCCCTTTGAAGAAAAAGGGGCAGGTTTCAATATTCCTGGGTGAGCAAATGCAAGTCACTGATGAGTAGCATTACCACCAGTGATATATCTGAAGGTAGATGCTAATTTGCTGTATATTGTGCTATAGCCTAATATGCAAGCTGATAACTTGGTTAAAGAGTTATCATCCAGTTAGAGTGGATTGCCTTAGGAAATGCAGATAGTTTATACTGAGTTCTGGAACCACTTGCTGTACCTTAGTATCTTCAAGATTTGACCGCTCAGGAGCTGAGTGCTGTTTTTTGTGGGTGGAGGTGTAGTATAAATGCACCTCCCAAGGACCATAGTACCCTGCATAAAATGATAATGTACTGTGGCCAGCACTATGCTTTTTTCCTTTGGTTCAATGCTAACGTTAAAAAATATGTGGCGCTTCAGTCCATACTGTCTGATTTACACTGTGACAGTCCTTCAGTAAAGGGAAAGAAATGAAGCATGTCAGCTTCCCAGTAGAAGTCTATTTGAATGAGAGTGTGTGTTGTGGATATAATTCTGTATATGATGATGCGGTATTTTTCATGGTTCTAAATGTGAGCTTTGACAATATGAGCCTTGTATCATATTTGCAAGGAGTTGTTAAAACTGAACCTGAACAACAACATTCAGCTACTGAAAGCTTTGCATTTACAAGAAATATATGGAAACAGAGTATCAGGCAGGATGCCAGCCGCCGCTTCATAAAATATGAGACTATCAGTGCAGTTGAATTTGCAAAATTCCTTAACAGAAATGTTTTTTTGGGGATCCCAGCAGAATGCTTTCTTATATGGATTTAGATTTGACAGTAGGTTTAACAGCAATGAATATTCAGTGCTGATGCTGTCTGTGGTGATCCTGAAAGGGAAAAATCCTTCACTTCCACATCGTGGAATCACAGAGTAGTTGAGGTTGGAAGGGACCTCTGGAGATAGTTAGTCCACCCCCTGCTCAAGGCTGGGTCAACTACAGCAGGTTGCCCCAAACGGTGTACAATCTTCAAGGATGGAGGTTCAACAAACTAGTTGGGCAGCCTCCTCCTGATGTGTTTGGCCTCACTAAGTGAGGCACCAGTGAAAAAGTGCCTTCTAATGTTTAAATGGAATTTCCCATATTTCTGTTAGTGCACATTGTCTCTTCTTATTCTGACACTAGGCATCACTGAGAAGAGTCTGGCTCTGTCTTCTTCACTGGTCTTTTCATAACTGCTTTGTGATGGGGCACTTTCTTTTTCTCTGACCTTGGTTTTCTTTCTGTTTCTCACTTTTCTTTCCCCACTTCTCTGTTTGTCTGGTGTTTTCTGCCCTTAAGTGTGCTTTCACAGGGGCTCCACAAACTTTGGTGATAGGCTAAGCTTTGGCCTGCAGTGGGACTGTAGCAGGGCTGGCTTGACCAGCTATGACTGGCACATGGCTGCCCTTTACCTTCTTCCACAGAGGCCACCCCTGCAGCACTTCCACCCCTCCCAAACCTTGCTGCATACATTCTATAGAAGCATTTTCTCTAGCCTGTTGAAGTCCATCTGAATGGCAGTACAACCATCTGCTCTGTCAACCACTCCTCCCAATTTTGAATCATCTGTAGAATTGCTGAGGGTATGCTCTGTACCATCAGCCAGCTCTTTAATGAAAAGCAGTACGGGCACCAGTATTGACCCCAGGTGCTCCATTGAAGTGACTGGCCTCCAGCTGGATTTTGGTCTGCAGATTGCAACCCTTTGAGCCTGGCAACTCAGCCAGTTTTCAGCTACCCTGCTGTCTACTTATCCATCTGTATTTCAGTCTGTCTGTAACGATGTTATGGGAGGCAGTGCTGAAAGCCTTGCTAAAATCGAGATAAACAACATCCACTGCTCTCCCCTCATCTATGTTGCTAATCATTTCATTGTAGAAGGCCGTCAGGTTGGCCAAGCATGATTCTCCTTCATAAATATATGCCGTTGACTATTTCCCATCACCTGCCTGTCCTTCACATATTTGGAAATTGTTTCCAGGATTATTTGCTCCATCACCTTCCTAGAAATTGAGGTGAGGCTAACTGGCCTGTAGTTCTCTGTATTTTCCTTTTTGTTCTTCCTGAAGACAGGAATAATGTCTGCTTTCTTACAGTCTTTGTGAACCTCCCTTGATGGTCATTACCTGTCAAAGGTAATCTGAGAGTGGCCTTGCAGTGATATTGGCCAGCTCCCTCAGCCCTCATGGGAGCATCCATCTTATAAGGTCGCAAGGACTTGCGTATCTCTAGCTTGTTTAAGTCTTCCCTAACTTGATTCTACTCCAAGGGTAAGTTTTCCTTACTCCGGAAAAGCACGGAAGAGCTATGAAGCAGCTTCTTTCTACAGAGTTTCAGCAAAGCTGGTGTCCATAAACTAGTGGTTCAGGATGGTGGGACTGTTGTGTTGATGGAGTGTGGATTATCAGTATTTGCATTGACAGGAGCATGCCAAGTATATCTACTGATCTCTCACTATCTCATACAACTATCCCAAATTACTTGCAATTATTTTTATTGGGGAAAAAAGTGGAAATTTGTTCATGTGAGGTGAAAGCTTAGCTGTTTGTGCAGTGTGAACTGACTGGATGTCCTCTGGTCATACTAGCTTCAAATATCCACTTAGATGGGAGGGTCTATGTGAAGTGAAATGAGACAAAATGGTAGTTTTAGTTAGGGTGTTTATAAAAGTGTTTTCCTTAGAGTATTGTCAAATCCTAATTTCCAGACTTTTCTATTATGTTTAGTTTAAATTTTTACTGAAAATTCACTCTAGTAAAGGCCATAGTTAAGCATTAATATCCATTACTTTGTGAAATACAACCTAGTCAAAGCTGAGGCTGGATATTGAATGAATGGATGTTGGATTCACTGGAAAACGTTTTTCATCATCTGTGTAGCTGCTAAGATAATAATGAGCTCTCTGAAATTAAATGATAATCTTGGAACTTGGCTAGCCTGAATTGTGCATTTGTTGTACTTGTATTGATGAATCTTGGAGCTATATGGGGAAGTAACTTGCCTGCCTCAATCAAGGTAAACATGTGCCCAAATAGAGGTTTTGGATTAGATTAACAGTAGAGGCTGTTCAGTTTAATAGCCGTTCCATCTGATATTTGATGAACTTTGATGTGTGAGGTAAGCAAGGGAAAATAATTAGGATTTTTGTGAAGTATCATGAAGTTTGGTTTTACAGATGCTGTCTGCTGGAGTATTGGATGTTTCCAAATAGCATGCCTGTTTGAGCAAGCTACTTTAGTGGGCATAAAAGCAGAAGTTACTTATCTAAATGTGTGACTTCCCTTTCTTGAACAATAATGATGCTAAACTTAAATGATTGTACTTGGTTAAAATGTAATTTACTATCTGAAATTTGGCTGAGCTCAGCTTGAAGCTAAATGTGCAGTTGGTGGTTTAAAAAAAGTGACAAAAGCTGCTAAAATATTCAGCACTAAGAATATCTTTGACTACTTAGATGCTTCAGGAGCAGTGGCTGAATAGGATAGTCACAGTCGTCGTAATGCACTACAACCTTCTCCTCTCTCCCATTATGCTGTTTATATCATGCTTGAATGAAAATATATTTTAGTTCCCCGAAAGCCTCTTCTTTGCAGCTTTAAACTTTCAGCAGACGGGAATATTAGAGGAACACTTTTGCCTCTGCTTCTATGTTGAGCTGAGAATGCCGTAAGACTGTGAAAGTATTCAGCCAAATTGCAGAACCTTCCTTGCCCTGCTCTCGAGCAGCCCACACTATTAAGCAACTATCTTGGTGGTGTCACAGATGTCATTAGCTAGTAGTGGGAAATACATTCAACCATGTTAATTATTTCAACAAGTTCTGTTCTGAATTATGTAAACATTGGAGACTGAGGAAGTAGTAGATATTCCAGAAAGGCTTTTGAATGCAGATCTGTTTCTGCACATTCATGTTTCAGTGCTGACTGCAAAAGTCTACAGTAACAGTAAAATTATGAATTGACCACTGCTTAGCCATAAGGATTTAATCCAGCTATTTCTTCCTCAGGTCCTTCCAACTATAGTTCATATAATTCCCTGTTCTTAGTGCAAAGAGAAAGGACCAGTTAATCCTTTACTTTCTAATATTGTTACGTGACTATAGATGGGCTGCAATGCAAATTTCTATCTCAGTCTGGATTGCCCTGAAGCTTGAGGATTTTTAGCTTTGGTCTTGTTTTCAGTGGTCATCAGCTCTTGAATTTACAGCAAATATGTGAGTGAAAGAAAGAACCTTTCGTTTGAGAAAGATTTCAGATGTTCTTCTCTTTAAGTCTGGTTGACATAACTGTCATCTCTTAAAAATATTATGTTGTTTATGTATAGGTCAGAGGTTTTTTTTTTTCTTTATTTTATTTAGATTCTCCCCACTTCTGGAAGAACCTCAAAATCTGAACAACTTCTGCCACAGTTGGGCTTTACACTGTCGTCAAATTGCCATTCCATCACGAGCAATGAGCTCCACAGCACCAGGTCAGTTTGTTTGTTTTTATACCTCACTCCTGCAGAACACTGTGCTCTATTAGGATGTGCAGAATTCTTTGTGTTGATGCAATGGATTCAGCAAGTGACTGATATGCCAGCTGCACTTCATAAGATATGGCTGTCCTATAAAATAGGATAAAGGCTATACAGGCAAAAAAGGCTGTTTTGGGGACACCTTATTTCAGCTGAGTTAGAAAGCCAGTATAATCCTACAGTGCTTTTAAAACATTTCTGTAGAGTTTATTAAGAAACTGAATAATCATGATTGGACATGAATAGGCATATTAAAACATTTTAATTCTTAATGTTTGTATTTAGTCATTAAATTATTATCTGCCTTTGCATAGTTGCCTTGTTTAAAGAAAGTGCAAATGTCTTCTATTGTTTTTCTTTTTAGCCCTAAAGTCATATTTGCCCTCATTGGGCATTCTCTGTAGAGCTTCCTCCTTTAAGGAAGTGTAATGAACAATGGGCCCTGAACCTGCTTTATCTGATACCTGCAAAATGACTTACTGCAGGTTCACCTGGTAGAAAGTTAACTATTAGTAGCTGTACCCAGTGTTCATACTTTCACAGAAGCAGGATGCTGCATATGGAACATGCCTTGACTTCAGCTCTTTTGAGGAGCGAGAGTCCCCAGTTGAAATCCGTGCAACGTCCCATATGGTTTGCACTTTGCTCACCCACACTTGAAGTATCTATTTCTAGTACTGTTGGTAAAATAACCCTTTACAGGTGGCTTATTTTACGACTGCTTTGGTTTTGTGCAAACAGGCTATAAAAGCATCAGGGAAAACACTGTAATAGTTATGAGCTGTATTCATCTGCTAGATGTCCTATCTCATAGGAATGTAATTCACTGAGGATTTCTGGAGAATTGTTGATTGTAGTGTTGAAAACTGGCAACAACTGCTTTTACATTAAATGGAATCAAGCATAGCTTGATAGGTTTCATACTTGGCCTCTTTTTCTTACAGTGAAATTTAAGTGCATGCAGTGAATTATCCATATAAAACATGATTCAGCAGAAAGGCACATCTTTGTTTTATTTGTATCCCAGTGGACGCTAATACGGAATAATCTTGTACTGTCCTAAGCATGCAGGTCAAATTCCAAGATACTCCAGCTGATTGGGTATTTCTAACATTTCTTATCTTGCATTAGATATAGTCTGCAGAAATAGCCAAAAAAATGAAATTGGCTCTCACAAAAAGAAAGTAAGTTTTCCAGTACTCTCACTGCTGTGAAGAAACATATTGTAAATATGCATTCATGTTTGCTGTCTTTCCAAATCCAATAAAGGAGAAACAGTCGGTATAATCAGATTAGCTGTAAAGGTATTTACACACTTTAGAAACATTGCTTTCAGGAGTTAGGTGCCTAAGTATCTTTAAATCTAGTCCTTAGTTTCCCCCATTAGAGTTTGCCTGTGAAAACGCTGAGCTGCTTCACCAACCATGTCAAAACACCTCTGTGGCACGTGCAGTGTTGCAGTATTCAAGCGCAACTTCACCCATGGGATCCTCATTTTTCTTTCCCTCAGTGAAAGGGAAGTGAGGCAGGATTTATTTGGACTTCAGTCTCGCATCCTGCTTGAAGTAAATGCTGTGGACTGAAAGAGGATTAGTGTTTCCTTGTGGCATCTCTTCTGTCCCCTGATCAAGGGAGTCCAAGATGTGTTTTGTCACCTTTTGGCAGTCACTCAAATTTCTGCTTTCAGTGCAGTCACTGTAATAGACTGGTAGAGAATAGAGTGGTAGGAAGGGCCTCCCATTTCTGTGAGCAGTTAACATGATTATTAGAATTTTTTAGAAGATAATAATTGCTAATTTTTCCTA
>WEKW01019860.1:65175-80685 GCA_013389905.1 Sula dactylatra
ACAGCTAAATTAGCTCTCTGGGAATAAACCTTGAAAGTTTTTTTTTTTTTTATTTCAATATAGTTTATAAAGGTTGTAAAGATTCTTCAGAATTTTTTTTTTTTTAATTAGAAGTGCAAACTTTTTCTCATTTTAAGTATATAATTTATCCTCAGTGTGAACTTAGGCACTTAAAGCACGCACCTCTAGAAACAGTGATCAAGTTTATTGTCCGTTGAAAGAACAGCAAAATTCTGTGTTTTGTCAGAGTTATCAGAATTTTTACTCTGATTAATTCATTAAGCCAAGGTGGCACGGTTACACTTTCACTGGAGTCTAGTGAAGAAGCAGAGTTAAATTTAATTTAAGTCAATGTGGCAATATAAATTGAATAAATTAAATAGCTTTAATTAATCGCTTAAATGGCTTTTGTCTCCCCAGCTAGTATGCTTTGGTATATCCTGAAAAAAATTGAGTTTACTCACGGAACAAAACTCCGAACAGCTCTCTTGTTATTAAAGATCCGGGCTTTTGATGCAGAAGTATTCTGTAAACCATTTTCCATGCCTTGATTTTTGCTGCTTGCCAAAGGCTGTGTTTTCAGTGTATGTAAACTGAGACTGTGCTGAATTTTGCTAGGTATCAGGGTATATAACTGGTTCTGGGTAAGCATCTGATTCTGCATGGGTACAAGACAAATGGTACAAAAAGGCAATTCCAGACTGAAAGAATCCTCCTCAATGAAATGTAATTTATTCCCATTGTATCTTTTTGAGTGGCATTGGCGTGTGGTGGTGTTTAGCGTGCATAAAGGTGTTAACTGTTTGGAAGGGGCAATAAACGCTTCTTTAAATTCTCTGTTAGCTGTTGGGGAAGTTAGGTTTTTGGTTTTGAGCAACAAAAAAAAGTTGTACTTCACCAATATTCAAATATTAAACATTAGGTGTTTATTAACACCTTATTAAGTATTAAACTTCAGGTATAATGCCAAACATACGGCATGGATAACTTGCATACAAGAATATTAATGTAACTGGCTAAGAAGATTTTTGGATGTTCTAAACCAGATTTTGGAATGCTATAAAATAAAGCTAATGCCCTATTTTAGGTTTTAAGTAGGTATACATATACTTTAAATAGGTAAATACATATCATTATATTTTGAGTGGCCTTAGGAAAGGCAAATCGGAAGATTGCATTCTCTATAGAGTGGAAATATGGTGTTATAACTCATGTCGTCTAACACGGTTCTAAGAAAAAAGTTTTCAGACAAATGGTTAATATTTTTGATGGTAAAGGACTTGCTGGATAAAGATAATTGTTGAGGAATATAATTAGACTTCTGTGTTATGTGACAGCCTGTTAAAAATAACACTAGCCAAAATCATTGTGGCGTTAAATTAAATAAAAACTGGCTAACAGGTTTCAGAAGGCGTTGCACATAGGGAAAATTGTTATCCCCTGAAGGTTTTCCTAGTAGATATCTGTAGGAATTTATTATTAGTTTAACATCACTCAGTATTTTTATCAGTTATCTAGAGGAAAAGAAATATTAATTCTGGTAAAGCTAAGATCAGTTACACTGGAATAAATTTGGTTATGTAAGGTTATATAATCCTACTTGATAAATTCTTTTGAAAAATATGCATTTTAGTCAAATAAAAGTAACAAAGAATGTAGCACTTGAGAAGAATCATAGAATATTGATTAGAAGAGACCTCTAGAGGTCCCATAGGGCTATTGCCAACACCAGATCAGGTTAGGCATGGTGATTCTCTAGAGGAGTCTTGAAACCCTTCAGGGCTGGAGATTTGCAGAGCTTCCCTGGGCATCTTGCTGGAGTACTGTGCTGTCTTCCTGGAGAGAAGCCTGATTTGTGGTGGTTCAGCCTTTTGCTGTCATCTAACACTGTGGAGAAAAACATGCCTGCATGATGCTGGTAACTTCCCTCCAAGTAGTTGCAGGCTGCTCTTAAACCACCTCAGTCATCTTCTCACTGAGCTAAACCAGCTCTGCTTCCTCAGCTTCTCCTTGTCGGTCATGTGCTCTAGGGCCCTGACTTCATAGTCCTCTCTTGATAGCTCTCCACTATGGGTTCTTCCATGTCTATCTGTACACAGGAATGCTTGATAATGGCTTGTAAGCCATGATAAACACCATGAATCATGAAAAGGGAAGCTGGTGCCCTGCTAATAAAGCACATGGGCTTTTTTATGACATGGGAGCTGAATGCTGAGATTAAGTAATGCTTCTGCTTCAGTGGCCAGATCCAGTGTTGGGGATGGAGTGGAGAGAAGCTTTGAATTAGTCAGGAATGAATATGTTTTCATTTCCTTTTCAACACAGAAAAGAGACATGGTTAGGGTCAAGCAAAACTTTTCCTTCAGTCTCCATTTAGACTAAGTGAACAAAACTGTTCTTGGAGCACTGGTTCTAATTCCAATAGCAACGTTTCAGAAAGGGCTTTGAAGAAGAGTTTACAGAAATAGTAACAGGTCTGGAAAATATACCTTATTTGAAAGAAGCTTCAGGAATTCAGTCTGTTTGCTTTTGCTGAAGGTTAAGAGACAATGTGATCGATGATCTGTTTTATATAGATGAGTGCCAAAGATTTCTGGTACCTAAGATGCTTACTCCTAACAGGAAGATTTAATAATATCTTGTGGCTAGAAGCTGAAGCTAGACAAAATCAGATTAGAAATGGGGTTCCTTTTTTCAGCAGTGTTGGTAATTAACCATTGGAATTTGCTGGATAATGATGGGGGGGCTAATTCCTCATGTACCTCATCCTTATAAGCCATAAATCCCAACAGCTACCTAGAAGTTGCTTTGATTGTCACTAAATGCATGACAAAATATTCATGTGTTTTTACTGAATAGAAGTCTGCCATCACTTCTAAGTGAGTCTGGAAAGCTTCCAAACTTAAGAAGTTTGGATTCCACTCTCCCAGGAAATATTTAACCAACCCTGCTTCTACTACTTTACTGCCTGTAAATCTAAAGTCATTGTGCTTGCTGGAAGCTTACGCAATGGGAGCATCCTGCATTGCTTTAGAAAAGCTTGGCTTCACTTGATGCAAACACTTTAGCGTAACCTGTAACGCCTTCCCTAAGTATACGAATTTGCTCTGGGAGCACAAATAGTGTAATTCCAAATCAAGTCAAGATCTGAAGGAGCTCAGCTAAAGAAATGTCCCTGCCCCGTCTAATTTCAGCAGTTGCCATGTGTCATCCTGTGCTTCAATTCCACATGGCCTAGGGCCTAGATTTTTGTTTTGGGCAAGCTCACTACTGTCTTTGAGCTTCATACCTATGCAGCTGGACTGTCACATATACAGAGTATTCCTTGGACTGTGCCAGGTATGAGAAATCCTAATGCCTTGGTGGGTGGACCAATCCTGGATAACTGCATCTATTCTTGATGTTCCTTCCCCCCCCCCCCATCTCCCCATCCCCACCAGTATCTGAATTTCATTCTTAGTCTTGGCATACCAAATCTGTTTGATCTTCTACAAGCATTCTTTGCTTTGATGTACTGTCTGGCATGTTGTTTGGGGAGGAGTTTGGGGTGATGATTTTTTAAAAAAAAAAAAAAATTAATATCTCTCAGAGGCTATAAAGTAAAGTTTGGTCTTCCTGGGTGCTTCATTGCCATATCCTCTGTGGCAGGTCAGTTGCTTTCCTAATTTCTGTCTCTGTCAATCCTCACATTTTGATTTAGAGAATTGCTTTTGCAGTATCCAGATAAACAACAAAAAAAATCCTTTTTCAATTTCATTATTAGCAGGGTTCTTTATATCTGAAAATACAAGTAGTGTGGAAGATGCTTGTGGTGCCCTGCATTGTTGCAAACTCACTTTACCTCCTGAGTGATTTTACTCATCAGATAGCTATTTCACTTCAATCACTTACTAAATGATTCGGTGTCAAGACTCCTTGCTGTGTGTCTGTGTTAGTGGGGGGAGAAGACAGGACAGAGTCACCTCTAGTGTGGGAGGGCAGGTGGGAGACTGTGAGCAGGGGAACTGCATGATTCAAAAAGCCAAGGGGAGGTTACATTTTGAGGAATGACTTTTTCAATGGCAGTGCCAGAATAAGCAGCTCTAGTGCCTCCCTGCCTGTTGTTACTCTTCTCATTGACTGCTCGGTCATGCCAGGTATATTTATTTGTGTGGCCACAGGATGAAATGGATTTGGGACTGATCCAGGCTCAGCTGTTCCCAAGAAAAAAAGGGTTGTTTTTAGTCTGGATTGGTTCCTTATTGTGGTTTACTACATAGCCACACAATCAATGGTAACGGCAAGGAGAGGAAGGAAGTGGGAAGAGAAAAGAGTGTTTACCTCATGTGCTACCTTTGAAATAAATGATCATGAGCGATCCTTGAGCAGGAGAAGCATGGTCAGCCTCCAGAACTGTGGGATTGTCTAATCCTAGGTAAAGCTGGAGAGAAATACTAAGGACTTCTTCACACATCTTCGCTTTACTGGTCTTTTCTGTTTTCCAAAAGTTAAGAGTTCCCAGTTCTGTCCATGCAGAATTTGGAGGCTCAGTGGACATTTTTGTTTTTCAGCTCTATAGCTAAAAGAAATGACCAACAAGGTAACATCGTCGGTCATACGCATCCCACTCATAAAGCGATATTTCAGCATCTGACTGCCAGGCGTTCTTTCATATTCATTAAGATATATGCAACACAAAGCAACTAGAAGTATGTGAAATGTGCTTTGTTGAAAGATCATGCAATTAATATTTTTCTATGTGAATTTATAACACCTACATTTTTGTAACTGTTTCTAAAATGTTACATTATACAGAAAGTTTAATAGGACACCATGAATAAAACCTTTTTTTTTTTGTTTCTTCATTCTTTAGATTAGACGCATGAATGTTGATTATATTGAATACCCTAAAAAAAGGTGTGTTTGCCAACTTTTAATTTTTTCCCACCCGCACACCGCCTCCTAATTTTGTCTCTGGCAGTCCAGATGTGTTTCTGCAGAATAAGTGTTTCTGCAGTGATAATCACAACACTTGTAACAGGTAATTTGCAGATTAGGTAACTCACAAAAAAAACAGGACTCTTTTTTGTAGCACGTTAATTTTGAAGCTGGTGACAATTTCAGAACTTCATTACAAAGTCTGAAATGTTATAGTGTGTGGACTATCAATCTAGAAATTAGTACTGCTTTGTAGCTTTAAGCAAATGAAGGTCTAAAGGGACCTCAAGGTATGATTTAAATCGGGGGTGGAGGGGGCAGACTTCACTTCAGACAATGATGTGCACATTGTGGGGTGGATCCAAGTTCTGCTGAACCAAAGAAACTCATGGTTTGAACCTGCTTCAGGGCATATTTTTTTAAAAAAAATTATAATCTCTAAGAAGACTAGACAAATGCCTGTTTTAAAAGCTGACAACACAATAAGCTCCACAGTCCCCCTTGATGACCTGTTTCCATGCATGATTTTACTTAGAAACATAAGGTTCCTATTCTTTCTATTTCTATTAGCTACATCTATTTCTGTTTAACACTGCAGTTTAGATGTGCAAGATTTGTAAACTCTGAGAATTTTTTCAAAGTTTAATGTGGTCTGAAACAGATTAAAACAAAAGATCTTATTTTGGAATGTTGCTCACTGCGGGGGAGGATTTTGAAATCACGTAATTCCTAGATAATGCTTTTTTCATTTTTTTTTTTTTGTTTGGTTTTGTTTTATTGTGTTTTGTTTTTTTTTGTTTAATTTGCTTAGTTATGACAAAGCTGAGGAGCTGTCAGGGGGTCTTGGGGTAATGGCAAATTTTCAGTGAGGGCTGTAGTTGCTGGGACTGTGATGTGTGGTGTTGGTGTCGTCAACCTCAATGGTTGTTCCAGAGTTGAGTCTCCTAAAGGTGCTGGCCTCTGGCTGAGAATTCTGGCAGAAAGGAAGGTGACCTGAGATGGATTGACAAAAGTCCCATTCATTAAACATGGGATATTTCGAGTTTAAAGTTTTTGGTTTAACACTTCAGCAGTTTCTGCCAAAACAAAGCACTGAGCTATTTTAGTGATTCTGAGTTCCTACCCGTAGTGCCCTTTGTTAGCAATTGTAGTTAACGGCTGTTGATGTGAAGATGTGAGAACTAGTGACTGCTGCCATCCTATTTCCTCCCCTCATTTGTTCAGTATTCTTCTCCTAGGATAGCGTTTGCTAGTGTTTCTTTCCAGTCTTCTCTTTACTAAATTGTAAAAGTCCATTTCTTTAACCTTTTCTCGTAGATCACACTTTAAAATCTCTTTACGTTTTCAGTTTTCTCTTAGATTCTTAAGGGGCCATTTGGAAGTGACAGGAAAATTTCTGTTCTGTAAAAGTGAGATCATGCAAGTAATAATTGTTTATTACTCTCTCATTGCTTCATAAGCCTCAATTTGGAGACACAGTCACTCTCAAGTGTCTGGATTATGGATTAACCAGGTTCTGTGCCCCTCAGTACTTGACTGTAGGATGTTGCCATGGCATGAGTGATGCAGATGACAACTTTCACATGTGGTTTCCTCAATGTACTGCTGTTTAAGGCTGCATCTGTGCTGTGCAGAAACGAGTCTGCAGGTCTTTCAAAACTGAATGTCTGTGTCATCCATTTATAGCAGTTTCACGTTGTCTGTATTCTTGATTCTCCCTGCATTGGGTAACGGCGAATGATCTGACATGAGTGGGAAATTCACGAAGGACTACTGGTCTGGGACGTGGTAGAGGAAGATGATGTTTTCTGTAAGTATAGAGACCTGTGAGTTATTGTGCATACTCTATGTTGTGTGACTCGCATCACATGGTAATCAGAGGGGGGGAAAGGTAAGTTAAACATTTCAGGAAATGGTCAGCTCTGACTCTGGAACAGCATTAGCAGTCCTTTGTCTTGTTAGAACATGCAAGCCCATATGCTGCCTGTGTTTTACCACATCTCCTTGTTAAGGATAGAGGGAATTAAGTCTCAATAGTGATGCCAGCACTGCATTTCTAGAGAAGGTAATTAATAGGAAGCAGCATAAAGGAACCCCTGCTTGGGGGGGGGGGGGGGCGGCAAAAAAAGAAGCATAAACCAGTATAAAAAAATACAGCTACTCTGTATTTTGAGACAGTGCTATTTTGAGGCAGTACCCTGCAATAAAGACCAGTGTACAATACACACACTTTAAGCTGCATAAAGCAACAGATATCAGATATCTTTCACAGCTTCCCTGAAGTGCTTGCAGCCGTTCATCTAGCCTCCAAGTATATCTATAGTGACTTAAAGTGAATACAGCTCATTTAGATATCCCCAACTCGGCTTTCAGTAGTTGCTGTGGGTGCAGAGAGCACTATTACATTGCTCAAAAGCTGCCTGAGATTCTGCCTAGACAATTTTTTTGTGGACAAATTCACAAGTAAGTGTAAGCTAAGCCAGGAAAATCCTGAAATAGCCACTGAGTGCTCTGTCTTTTCTGTTCAGCTATTTTTTAAAGAGTAGAAGAGGAGAGAGGAACTCAAAACATAGTGCTGCTATATGCAGTACTACGTCAACGTTCCCCTGTGTTATTTCTGTGACTTCATCAATGTTTTACCTTTCCAAACTGGTATATTAGAACATGCCTTTCGTGCCATGTCCTTGGATGCACTTGAGGGTTCTACTTGCCCTCCCTCACCAAACGTGCAAGAAGGGTTATTCCTGTGAGCACTCCTTAATCCATTACCATCCAAAGAATTTGTGACAGATGACAAATAATATTTTGATTTTGATTAGCTGATTAGGAGAGTACCTATAGACTCGCGGAGACACCATTCATTCTCTGGCAGGGAGACACTAACAAATGACTGCAGTAGCTGTGTTTGGGGTGCAGATCTGTCTATGCATGGCAATTTAGTAGTATAGTTCTTTCAGTAATAGTAAGCAACTCCCCAACCTATTAACTGAATAATGAAGCAAAATCAGTATTAGCATGTAGAGGAAGATTAGGAAGAAAGACACAGTAACCTGAAAGCAACATAGAGAAGGGAAAATGAGATATCGAGTGGAGACCTTAAAAGCTGGGCNGGGGGGGGAGAGGTAAACATTGGACTTGGCTTAAAAGAGTAAGGAACAAGGACATAAGAAAAAAAGGTATGGAGGGAAGACATATAAATAAATGTAAGAATACCTGAGAATAAGCATGTCTAAAGTGCGACTAAGGAAAAGAAATTTTTTAAAAGAACATCCTGGGGAAATAGCCTCCCTTCCGTTTGGCGCTGGTCCTCAATGTCACGAGAGAGCTGGGACCAGCTTCTCTGGTGCTCTGCATGCCTAGCTACTGAAATGGAGATTTGTTTCAAAGTTGACTAACACTTTACAGCTAGTCAGTAGTTTATGGTGCTGAAAACATTCCCACTGATGGGATTCTAAGGTATTTAGCTGCCGCTAGTTTCAAAGTCTGTTACGTTGCTGAGGTAGCTCAGTGGATATGGACTGGAAGAGCAAATTCCTTTAATTGCTTATTAAAGGGATACCTTTAATTAAGGGATTACTTTTGTTAGGTTTTGTATTTTCTTACCTCTGGAAAGTGTTTCTGAAAGCAGTAAGTTTTACTTTACTGTAAACTTTACGAAAAACTTTCTAGTAAAAAAAGTTTTTAACTTTTACTTTCAGGATTAATAGTCCTTTCTGTGTAACTTTATCCAGAAGCAAACTCTGGGAGCATACCCTCTCTAAGAGCACTAGCAGCTCCCCTTGCCAACTCACACTGGCTGGTGCAGCTGCCTGCTTTGGTTTGGGAGACTAAGGGATCAGAGGTGGATGAGGTTGCATGTACTGTGCACAGTAGTCTATGCAATTGAATAGGTTCCAAGTCCATGCAAAATGGAATTAGTGTTATAGAATTGTAGCATGGATGAACTTTAGCTTAACTATGTTTAACTTCATTATAGCTGGCTACTGGTTTTTCACACACACACCCACACCCCACCCCACCCCCNGGAAGGAAAAAATACAGACTTTAAAAAAAACCCCAAACCAACAAACCAAACAAAAAACCCAAACACCCCCCCACACCCCCCAAAAAAACCACAACAAAAAAAACCCAACCAAACAAAAAACAAACAAAAAAAAAACCACCAAAAAAACCCCAAACCTGCCTCCCAAAAGATGTCCTACCTTGAACCTTTTTGGTGCTTGTATTTAATACCCTTTGTGAAAGGGATGTTTTGATGGTACAGGAACATGCTGGTATTTTACAGTCAAAAATCCTGTGAAACACTGTGTATGTGTGTGTCTGTCTATTTAAAAAAAAAAAACCCAAAACCTGCAAATAGGTCTGATCATGCTTCCTGGACTTGCAACATCCACTGTTCTGACAGTGTCAGGGCTTTAGTAGCAGCTTTCAGTCATTGTAAATTGTATATTGTTTTCCTGTTCAGCACTAATGTTCTTAGATGGCAAGGACAGTATTTTCACTACCTTACATGTATGGATGCATAACACAGATAAGCTGTCTGGGCAACCTATAGGATTCAATTTGAAAAAACCTGGAATTTCTGGGGAGGGCTTGGGCCAGAAGATGGTTCTGTCTTCCTGGGGCATGTGACCCAATGTTACTTCTGAAGTAAATCATCCTGCTGTCTAGCACCTTCGCCTTCCTGCCGTTCAAGCTCTCCAGAGATGTGTTCCGCAGTCCTGTAATGAGCCAAGAGGTGGGCAAGGTCTCTTTAATTAATACACATGATGTTTTATTTAACCATCCATCTATGATGCATAGGGACTGTGCCACAAGAATTACACAAAGCTTTTTTTAACTGTAGGCGGTTGTTCATTTATTAATGTAAACACCATGTGCCTTGGATGTGTAAGTCCTAAAAATAAACTTGCAGAGTTAAAAATAGATCTCTGGGAGTACTGAGATGCTGCTTAATCAGAACCAGCTGCAAGCTGTCTAGAAAATGTAAGTTATATGGAGCCAGATGGCTTTTGCCCTTTTTGCTTTAGACAGCATGTAATTTGGGTAACTACAGCTACAGTAATGTATTTTCCTAGTCAAACTGTTTGATAAACATATTTGTTTCGAACAGACACTCCCAATTAGAGAACCAGTAAAATGTTAATTTATTTTAATCTTTCGCGACGTGGGTAAGCCAAAGGAAGGTTACATAATACGAAGCTTGAAGGCCTGCACAGTAGCTGCTCACAGCTGTATTCGGCAGGAGCTGGATTATGACTATGCATCTTTGTACAACAGGGCTCTTACTCTGGGAACAATCCCACTGAAAGCAAGGGAAGAGTGATTTAAATGAATTTAATGGCATAATGATCAGTGGAACTTGCATGGATTAAGTTTGTAGGGGTAAAGCATTACACAAAATATAGGAAATGTGTCAGAATGATACTTGGTAAGTGTACATCAAAGCCAACAGCCCATATGATTTCAGGAAGGGTTCCTTGCAGCACTTTTGCTTAACTGATGGTGTTAAAACCAAAACCTATTCCGAGGCTTGGCAGTTTCCACAATTCACCAGTCTGCTGTTGGCGACCTGTGTTCAGACTGTATTTAGGAGTCTCAATGACTAGTCTAGGAACTGGAAAACTGCAGCTCAATTCTGCTTTATTTGATTTGGAACCAGCTGGGACAGGGAATTCTGCTTTGATTGAGAGGCTTGAAGGTGGATATCTCAACTTGCAGTATCATCCTAACTCTCTTTACAAGGTCTACTGATCTGCATCTGGGGGAGCATAGTGTGAAATTGCACAGCCTCCAGACCATTCTAGATGTGTGTGTATAAACTGCTATTCAGTCTAGTACTTGCCTAACTACCCTCGTGTTATGATTCTATGAAAACCTGGGGGAAGGCGGTGGAATGTATTTGAGGAAGTAGCCCCTTTTAGGAATTGTTGTAACAAAAGCCAAGCTGTACAGACCTGAAAAGCAGATGAAGACCGTTGTACAGAAGATCCAGAAATAAGGCTTGGTTTAGGCAAAGGCTTTTGAAAACCAGGATTGATTAAAGTGCCTACTTTACAGACAGACAATACAAATTACATACAGCTGGCATGAAGCAGTCGTATTGAATGATTAAATGTCTCCACATCCTTCTCCCACCAGTGTTTTACATTTTCTAGGATAACTGGATTTATTAAGATCTTGATGTTCTGTTGATGTTTTAGCTTTTTTTAGCCTTAGCACTGTTTGCTTTAATTAAATGAATAATTACATTTTCTGAGTAAAATGCCTTTCTCTATAAAATTTTCTTTATGTTCAGTAAGAATTTTTCTTTCTCTGCTTCATCTAAACTCCCAGAATTCCTCCACTTCAATGTCTACCATGCAAATTGTCACAGTCTTATAAATTTAAGTCTCCTATGAGAAACTGCACAAAAATTTCAGCCTGTCTCTGAAGGTAGCCCTAGCTATCTGAACTAGCTCAGTGATGGGTGGGTAAGATAATTTTTTTTCCCTAAGTGCTTATATTTAAATGTATTTACAATGCAAAGCTGTCTGAAATGGGTAGTGTGGCATTCTTTCCTCGACTTTTAATTCTTTTGCACCTGTCATGCTCATGAGTCATGAGGTTTTTTTGAACTGCAGGAAGTACATTAATCAGTCTTTTTGTGGCCTGTAATTTTTTATACTAATTGATGCCAAGCAGAGTTTTAGGTTACAAGCTTTTTTGGAAGCATTTCAGTATGAAAATAACTTCCAAAAGTGCTTTGAAAATGTGTTAATTTACTATTTTTTTTAATTGCACTTGTTTGGTCTGTTTGATCATTGGCTGAAACAACTAGTGATTTAAGAACTTGCAAATCTGTCCTTGCCTGAACATGATTGCAGGTTCAATTTACAAGTGGGGTCTTAAAATAGGAACACTTGTAGTCAGGTTCTAAGATGTTTTAGGTTGAAATCAAATTACAGGAATTTACTAGTTTTTGACAGGAGAAGTGATAAAGCTGTGCAGATGAATTTTTAAGTAGCTGTATACATGACATGCAGTCTTAAACTGATGAGTGTCTGGATTTAGATCACCCCAGCTGTAGGATAAGCTCTGTGATGATTTGATTGCTTCAGGCTTTCTCACTTATATATTTTGTCAGTGACCTAAAAATGGTTCCCAGTCTATTTACCATAGGATAATTATGACCCACTCCTAAACAGGAAAGCAAGAAAGGAAAGGGAAATGAGATCCCTTGAGCTCTTTGGTTGAGATTTCAGCATTTCCTTTATTAAGAATCTGGTGGTGGAGGGAAATGATGCATTGCATACCTACTATTTATCTCCCTTTTCCACTTATCTGATGAGGAGATTAAGATTAGACATAGAATTAGCTTTACGTTGATTGTGCTGTTCAGCTGATCTGAATGGGTACAAGCAAAGAAGTATGCTGTACCAGTAAAGATATCTGCAGTAAATTATTTGTGCCACAGGAGCTGGTTACTTCTAAGGGAAGGAAGAGCAAGAAGGGATAATTTTGACCAGATTTAGAGGAAATAATTGACTTCTGAATTTAGTGATTGTACTCTAACTTTCAAAAATTAAAGTAAATGTCTTCTCAGACGCCACATGAAGTATCTAAATATTTCACTTAAAAAGCATCACAAGAAATAATTTCTCATTCCAGTGTTTTTGGCATGCTTTTTGCTGGAACAACTTAATTTTGTTGAAGTTCAGATACAATTTTTGTTTGAACTGGTTATCAGTTGTTTGAAACCTATTTAGTTTTTGCTTAAACTAAACTAACATTTATCGTGTTAAGAGGTAGACTGAGGTGCCTTCACCAGGAAGCTGTGCTAGAAGAGGTTGCTCTCTCTTACTGGTCTTCAACTCAGTGTTCATTTCTCTCTGCCAGAGATCTCTGACTATAGTGGCACCTTAAATAATTTCTCTGAATGCTCCCTGGTCCATTACAGCAATCAGATTACTATCAATAGTTTAAATATTAGGGCTTTGCTAACCTGGTACATTTTTACTGAAATGCACTTGGAAGCATTTGCAGGAGCAGCTCAATGGGCAACCTTCCAGTGGATGGAATTTGTGAAAGGCCATGCTGATGCACAAGTGAAGACAGGCTGGGAAGAGGCAGCATTGCCCTGGCTTGCAGGATCTTTAACGGAATTGAATTGAATTAATGAACTCATTACCAAATTTAACAAATTATGGATTTGTTTACTGAGGAATACTCAATATCTCCAAGCATTTAGTTATCTATTCAGGATTCTTCCTTGTTCCATCATAGCAGAGCCCAACCTTCCTTAGTGTTTTTAAGTGAGTTTTTTTCCAGACATGGCTTCAATAGAGTAAAGGCAGCTGAAGCTGAGAGAGCTGGGCCTTAGTTGTCCAGCAGTCTGTTTGTGTCTGTAGAACTCTGCGTTTAGATCAGATTTCTGTTCCTCCTTTCTTTCTTGCTGTGTGCAGCCTGAGAATTATTGTAAGCAAGGTAGTCTTGGTGTTTCCTGTAAGTGATGGATAACTTTAGAATATTTCACTATCTGCTTGAATTTGTACGTGAAAGTAAATGAACATATTATTTTGTAATGTTTATGCTTATATACAGGTAAGGGTTAAACACTGAAAATAGCAAAATTACCACAGATTTCACATAGCGCACTACTTCTTTTTAGGCTTTAAGAATAAAAACTTGTGTTGTTCTGGAAAATGCTAGATTTCTGTCCTGTATAAAAATAAATATTCACATATGCAGAAATGCCTGTTTATTATGACTGTTTCTAGACTTAGCTGGAAATCTCCCTCTGTGATTACTTTAGTATTAGTCTAAAAGTATCCTAGTTTAATAATTTAAATGTCCCATTTTAAAACAAAATTAAGCAGGAAAAAAAAGAAAGCTGTTATAAAGGTTAATACTTTTTATAGAGGGTCTTACATACATTACAGTGTGCACTTTTAAAACTTTCCAGGCTTTTCTGCATGATACCATTTCCAAGATCTTTGGGCTTGTTTACACAAGGACACTCAAGAAATGAATCTGCACGAACTAGACTTGAAGTGCATTAGTTAAATTGCATTAAATCCTTGTTCAGAATGCTTTCAAAATTAGTTTCCTTAATTTAATTTGTATTAATTTGTTTTGGAAGTGAACTAAGCTTCATGGATTAATTTAATCCTGAATGAGTATCCATAATAGAGTTGAACTAGTCTAACCACTCTCCTTTAAATCTGGATTGTTTTCATATATTTTAATGTTCCTCTGAATTTCTTCTTCATATAAGATGAAATTTCTAAAAATGCTACTATACATGGGTTTTTTGGATTTGGGTTGTTTGGGTTTTTTTTGGTTGTTTTAAACTCACTATGTTACTGTAAGCAAAACCATTTGCTCACCCAAGTTTGGCTCTTACTCATGTCTCAGGAAATCTATACTAACTGAAACCAATAAAATTACTCTGTCATAGCATTGCTACAAAATCATCCTAAGCCACTTGAACTGATTATTTATAATTCATAATCTGAATAAACTGTAGAACAGTTTGTAAGTACAATTAAGAACTGCCAAGTCTTTCTGTCTTTTGGCAATAGGAAGTCAAGCCGAAGTGTTCCAAAAAAAGGCATTTTTCACTGTCTTGATAGACATGGCAGAGCACAAGGAATATCAGGGCTTGCCCGAGGTGCTTGTTTCATTGAGGCTATGAGAGATCTGGCTCCTTTTCAATTTCCCCAAAAGGGCCTCATTTGAATTGCACAGTCTTCCCTTATGTGCTTTTATTGAACATGATTTCGCAGTTCCTTTAAAGCAGTTTGCATTTTCCTTGGAGATATATCTTTGTGAGGTAGGCTGCAACCATGACATTTGTGAAACACTGAAGAGCTGGATCCTCATGTTTTTCCCCTACCCCTGTTGCTGAACACAGAGCAGTTTCATAATCTCTCCTAAAGTTGATTGTTCAATTTGAAAATCACTGTCAGACCTTGTATACCACCCTCTTCCTGAATGTCAGTTATGCTTTGTGGTTACTTGAGTAGTTTGCAGCATTCATGCTTTGAAATGTGTAGGCATTGCAGGTCTTATGCATTACTATTCCTTTTGGTAGTAGATGTGGTAGAAGGTCCAAAAGAAGAGGATGTGGAAGAAGAGGACCTTCCCCTCTTGGAAGTTGTCCCCTCTTAGATATATTTAGTTTTCTGGGTAGCTGTATCTTAAACTAGAATTGTGAGATATGTTGGGTTTGTTTGTGTTTGAGAAAAGCCAACAGTTCTGTCAAACAGTTTCCAAAACCCTGATCATTTCAACAACCATGAGGAGGCTCAATGAGCCAGAACAACTGAGTGAGTGGAAGTGTCTAATGGTGGTTGAGGAACGAGTCACTGGGAATGGTGGGGAGAGGTGTATCTCTCTCATCAGATCTACCATTGTTGTAGTAGTAAATTTGAACTTTAGTCTTTTCCTACAGATTTAATCAGGTGTGACTGACAGGATTTACACTCCATATGTCTATTGTACAAGCAGAAAAATATCATGATACAGTTTGAACATGTTCGCTTAGGTTCCTTTCATGCTGACTCCCACATTAAGCCTTTCAAAAGAGTACTGTCATGTTACACCCAATCA
>WEKW01019864.1:267-10768 GCA_013389905.1 Sula dactylatra
CATATAAAAAAATCCAGTGCTTTAGTTGCCATAGCAATAATTTCTTTTTCTTTTCACCATGATTTGACTGTGTCTTTTTAAAGAATTTTGTGGTTACTCTGTCAGCAGAACTTATTTTTCTTGACAAGACTTCTTTAATAGAATAGCTGGTAGCAGTAACACAGCCAGGAGTTCTGCAGCTTTCCTTTTTCTGAGTCCTTGCTGTTGCCCGTTGGCATTTTATGAGTTAGGTCTTTCCCACTGCCCAAAAAGCCCCAATAATTTCAGTTATCAAAGTTCCAATGACTAAAGAGAAAAAAACCAAAAATATTTGGACACGCATGTTTATATCCATACCTATTCAAAAGGCACGTCAAGCATGTTTCACTGTGAGCCATGTACCTACACACACCAACAACACGTGTACTGCTCTGCCTGACTTCTCTGGGATTCAGGCAATTTCCTAAAAGCTTTACTTATGCAGATACTAAAAATGTACATCATAAATCAAAAAAGTTTACAGTATGCGGTGCAGTAATCATCAGCAATAATTTTCTGGGGCTGGTTTTCCAATCAGGCAGCCTTTGAAATAACACTATAGCTTAGCATGCTTCACCCAGTCTTTGTTAAAACAAACAGTCACAGTGAGAGAAAGTNGAGTAACAGTAAGATAAAGTAAATTAAAAAAAAAAAGAAAAAAAAGGGCTCACCGTAGCGTCATTTGTCTCCTGAAGTTTGTGCGTTAATGACAACAACTGCTCCACAGCAACACTGGGTACATTTGGAATCTGTTTGAAACAAAATCAGTATTAATCTTACTGCAAGATATGCAAGTTCCATATAGAGCTACACCCAGATGCAATGAGCATACACTTGCTGCAATTGCTTTATGTCAACCAAAAAGGAATATAGTTTTGACCAAGAGCATTTTTCTATTACAGCATCATTTAACATCACAATAAAAATGTTATATTTATATCAATACCATTAAATATAAGCAGATAAGCTGCTTTGATAAGCTTTGAAAATNAGTAAATAATCATGTTCAGTAAGCAATAGTCAGTAACTGCCTAAAATATTGAATGTACTTACCATTTCTTTAATAACTTCCATTTCTTCACTCTTGCTTAAAGATCGAACATTATGAAAAAGAAACAGAGTCAGAAACTCTGGACCCAGCCATTGTTGGGTACTACTTCCAATGACAGGAGGTTCTGCTAAGACCACAATTCTGAAAGAAGGATGAATAGGAAAGATAGACCTGCAAAAAAAAAGAGTTTAAGAATACATTATCTGGCTTAAGCAGTGAATATAGATTTTAATTTTTACAATAGAAGAAGTAAAAAAAAGAATTAAATTATTGTACTGAATCATATTACAGTCTATTCACATCATTTGCGATGCAACTTTATTTAAAAAAAAAAAAAGACAAAGACTGCATAATGTGACTTGCAATTTTATAAATTTACAATTTTTTTAATGATCAGAAGGGTACCCAAGTCTCCTCCTCTCATCTGCAGCAGGACCTGCATGCCTCAAGATGAACAATACCCGCAACTAAGTTACAGTCTATTGCATTTTATGTCTGAAATGGACACATCTCACTCATCTGACGGACTTTTAAAAGTGCTTTACCTAAAGCAGAATGTCTCATAGGCAAATCAGGGAGAGAACAAGATCTACTGGAGCTGCAGTAATGAGTAACTTCTTTTACTCAATTCAGCTGACAGAAAGGATGACATTGTAGAGATTGGCCTAGATACCATGAAGAGCTGGATTTGATAACAGTTCACGAACATTCCCTTTACTGATGTTTTTTGTGGCCCTTGGAAAATCACCTAGATTCTTGGGGTGGGATTAATATGCCTAACTTCATAATATTCCTGAAAGTCATACTTCAAAGTCTAAACCAGTCAGCTCACCTTTGGCTCATTTTAGAGTCAGGAAGGGCAGAGAGTCCCACCGACAGCAGATTATGACTTACAGGAAGTTAAGAAATGCCCTACTGGGTCCTTCAATCTACCTGTCTCGCTACATGTCCTGTCTCTGATTACGACAGCTGGGGATACTCCTTGGGGAAAGCACATAAGCCTAGCCACTACCAGTAGTCTGACCCCTCATATTCTTCCAGCACCCACAATCGTATCTTCAAAGACATTGGAAGGTAGATCACTATTTGTGTTAATGTCTGTTTACTCACAAATTTGTCCAATCCCTTTCTGAACTTCATCCTATCTGCCTCCTCAACTTCCTGTGGTAACATATGCACTGTTCATGGTTGTAAAAGTTACTTTTATTTTTGTTATTTTTTAAATCTTTGTGGAAATGACCTGCTAGCTTCAGTCAGTGTCCCCTAGTTCACAGCGCAGGAGAGTAACAGTCTCTCAGGCACCTGCCTATTTGATTCCACTGAAGAACGTGGGAGCTTACTGTGATCAACAGAGACTTAAATATTCAACTTTTAGAATCGTGCGTTAGGGCAGCAGAAGACCGCTGCCTTGGTTTTTGACATCTTTGCCTTCTTCACATTCTTTTGTCTCCCTTATCTATGTAGTATTATTACCTCTCTGGACTGGGAATTCATTGGCACTCATCAATCAGCACAACTGCATGATTTCTAGAAGCACCAAAAATAATAGAGAGTAACAAGTCAGACACAAGAGCCAGTCAAAATGTGCAAGGAGGGCCTGTTTTCAACAGTTAATTTCACAGTACTCTTACTAAGTTAGGAGACATTAATTTGGAAAAAGCAAGTGAAATTTAATTAGACAGCTTATATTGCTAAATATGCCTGTTATCGTGTCATTTTCCATATAAATTACTACATTTGAAATCAGAACACTTGGAGGCAAGTATTCTTCCTGGTTGAACTGGAGGTGGGAACAATGGCATAAGCAAGAAAATCTGAAGACAAACTATGACCATTAAAAATAAATTAACAAATCTGCTGCATAGTTGGGTCATCTGTTCATCACAACAATAAACCTGTGATAGAGAGCACTTATTGCACTCTCTTGTATCAAAGCAAACACAGGGGGCGGCATGAGTTATTCTCAGCTGAAAGTCATAAGCCTAGAAGCTACTCCCTGATTGATAAAAATAGAAATAGATGTCTGAAAACATCACATGAAAGAGGAACCAATGGGAACGTCACTGTCACTAAGCATAAAAGAAGGTCAGGGAACATTAGCCAACCTTATTACAGAAGAAAACATTGCCTAGATAGGATAAATACATATACTTCCAGACTCACCTCCCCCCCTCACCATTACTAAGAAGAAAAACAACCCTCCTCCAGAAATCCACCAAATGCAAAGGACCAATTCTGGTCCTTCTGCAATACCATAAGAGAACACAAGAAGCAGTCAGCTTTCCCTAGTAAAGACAACACAGTTCTCTTGTACCACCTCCACGCCACTGCCTAACTCAAAGGGCATGGCGGGGACAGCCAGGGAGGGTACAGGGAAAAGTGGGGAGGAGAGGAGATGCAAAGTCAGGTCAAGCTAACTTGGTGATATCAGTTAAAACTCACTGACGTACTCTCTACACTTGGCCATATCACAACATCACTGCTGGAGGTTTCCAGTTTGTAAACATGAATAAAAGTATTTGGCTACTTCAAAAGCCTATTGTTTGGACTGATGTTTGCAATGTTGAAAACGTCAAGCTAAGAGTATTATTAAAACAAATGCCACAAATGACTCAACTGTGCAATGCTCTGAAAGTTCCCAGCTTCCATCAGCGCAACAGAAGAGCTTCAAAGTTTTTCCATCGTATCACAGATTAAGTCTCTAAAGGAATATAATATAGAACTCCTACATGGAGCTATATTTTATAAAAAAGAAATCCTTCACATCTTGTGTTCTTTGCAGATGAAGGCCAAGAGTATCTTGTCAAAAACTTGACACCTTTTAAATTAATGAGCCTCAAACACAGTGGGAAGATTTGGAGTTAGATGATTAATACAAAGACTCTCTATCCTTCTCTCTATTAAATGTTTACTGACCACACAGGTAGCACAGCATCCTAATAATATGTGTGTCTTTCTTTTGACATCAGTGTTTAATGCCAACCAAGGATTACTGCCACTGCCCTCGAGAGGAAAATCAGAACAGAGTCTGTTCAGGGTGATTTTAGGGAAATATTTTCTTGTTTTATTTTTGGTCGTCTCTTCCCGTATCGTGATTTAATAAATCTCATTTTCTATCTAATTTTATGAGTTGGGAATTGTTATATCACTAGGACCACAATGACCTGTTGTTGTTTTCTTGCTGTTTTTCTTAAATTTCAACGCAGTCTAAAATAAACAGATTGCTTTATCTGAAAATTGACTAAACTGGAAAAACAAAACCACAACAAAAAATGAAGTAAAAGCCAGAAAATTTAAGCAATTAAAAACTTTTATTGCTTGCTAAATTCACTCTCTGTCACGTTTTATATTTGTCTTGTCTACTGCGTGTTCCCTTTCAACCTAATCGCACGGAAAATAATCCACCGTCTGCAGGGCATTAAAACCACCCATGCATTATGAGTGACTTCTTTTAGCTTTTGCACAATCCATTATATACTTACTTCTAGGTTTTCCTATAATAGCTGCCTTTCTGCTCACCTCACTAAGGACTTATCACCTCTCTGGGCGTGTGTGCATGTTGTGGGGTGAATATCCACCCAAACAGATTAAATACTGCATCATAAAACAAACCAATACTTCACTGCTCCTCTTCTGCAGGCTGCATGCTACCTTTACAGTATCTGTCTCAGTGAAGTAATGGATGATTACAGAAGAAATTCTACGCAGACATCTTGGATATGCACAGTATCTCTTTCTCTTAATCTCTGAACCTTTTCAGGAACATGAATCATACAATCATTAAATGAATAAGGAATCAGCAGCTATAATTTCCATCTATGTAAAAGATCTTTAAGGACCATCTGTCACTTTCTCAAGGGTAGCTTTTTTTTTTCCTCCTCAAACTCATAAACAAGAACACTTAGTTACCTCAAATAAGTGAATGTCAGCTTACTGTGACTGTTTGCTAACTTAACCCTACAGCCAAACTGGCACAAGAAAGAACAGAGGAAAAGTACTCTGTGCCCACTGCTAGTTACCTTGTAGCTTATAGGCTTTCAGCAGCTCAAGGAGTATCCCAAAATCTCACAAGGGCAAATGTACTGCTTGCACTTGTTCAGTCCTGACAGAGCTATTGCACCCACCAGTCTGAAGCCCTTCTCAGAAAAATGCTAGTAGACACAGATGTAGAAATGTAATAAAATAACAGTGAACATATAACTCAATGACAATAATTAAAATCATTTAAAATAAGAATATATCTTATCTTTGTAAAAGCTAATAAAACTTTTAAATGAAGTTGTCCAAAAACATAATTTATAAATAATAGTGTTGTAACCTGCAAAACTTGAAAACGATCTGAAAACCAAACACCACTTTCCTCTTTGTCCAGCACTGCTAATAATACTGCCATGGTTTAAGCACATTCACATCCTCTACTGTAATGCTGTTTACAGTCATATACAAAGGCATGTGATTTCTTTGGACCATAGTGTGATCTGAAATACCATCCCTTTAGTTAAAAAAAAAAAAAAAACAAACATACCCTCTTGACTTATCAGGGTTGGAAATTAAGTGACTGACTGTGCCATATTCTCCTTTCTATTCTACTACATACGAGTATTATTATTGAAGCACTAAAAATTAAAAGCACTAAAACTGTGAAAAAATATTCTTTTTTTTTGTTTTCATATACCTTAGTACAAAATATGTCTTGCTTCTCTGAAGAAGGGATCCCCTAAAACATCTCCATAAATATCTCAAATTCCTCTCAGAAATGGGAAATATCTTTAGGTGTGTCAAAACCTTTTACAAACACAGACTAAAAAAATGTTTACAGAAGTTTTGGGTCATTGTTTAGGAATAGTATTCCTTTTGTCTGAAAGAGATCTAAATGGAAATTCTGTTTTAAAATTCCATTCACAAAGTACTGAGTCCAAGCAGTCTACTAAAAAGCATTATCAGTTGTTCTTTTCCATTATGAAAGACATATTTGTATTTATGTAACTTACAACAGCATCTGGCCACCTCATCAGTAAGTCTTAGATTAAGGGAACAGAGAGTAACAGTGAGCTATTTTGTATTTATGAATGATTAGAAGCAGCACAGATGACAGAAACTGCAAACTGTACTACAAATAATCACTGTAATCAAGAACACTCATGCACAGCAAAGCTGACCCGAATCGGGGCGGGGGGGGGAAGAAGTACGTACTCCATGTTCTCAGTTTCTCTGACATCTGGCAGTAAGGTAGCAGTTCTCCTCTATCACAGCTGCCTTCCAGCCTCAAGCTATTGCTTTTTCTGAAATCCTGAAGATGGCCTTGTCATCTCCTAATCTAATGATTTCCTAATGAAGCTTTTGCTTCTTTCTTTCAGAATCTACTCCTTCAGAAATACTCCTTTCCCTCTTGATCGTATATTTCCTCTGTTTATGACTATTTTCAGCTACTTCATTTATGTCCTGCCTGACTGCTTAGACATTCAAAACTCTGCCATGCACTTCCACTGAATCATTGCTGTGCCTCTCAGTAGGTTTTTTCCTCTTCCTCTGTTTCTCATAAGAACTGTGTTAGTACATGAGATCAGGTAGATAATAAAAAGGTTAATAACAAAATAAAAAGTTACTTTTGTAACTTAATATGTAGTCTATGTACCATATTGATTCCCAATATACAAATGGGAATAGAGGCTGAATGAGTGGGATTTAGGAAAAAAAAGTCAGAATAACCTCCTGATTCAAACAAAATTTGAAACCACTTTCCATAAGAAACTTCCTTATTGGAAAATCAACAGTATTCTTAATGTGTCACTCATCAAACACTCCAGATTCAGTCTCAGCAGAACTGGGAACGACAGCGTATATTCTGCAGGCCTGGCAAACAGCAACTGTACCAAAGATTACTTTAGACAAATCCAGTAGATCAGAGTAAGTAAAGCGCTCTCTTCGTCTAACATCAGAAATATAGCTAAGGCCACTAGCCACAGCCATGGATACACAGCAAGAGAGACAACATTTCTCATTGGTACAGAAAGCATCTCCCAATCATGATTCGGAACGAAGAATTTGCCCAGCCAATCTGCTAATAAATTCAAGGTACAACATATTCTACATAACACCTCCACAAGGCAATCTTTTGCAGGCAAATGAGGGATGGTTAGCAACACCACGTTTTCTTACTTCGTGATTAAATCAACTGTCAGTACGCTAGATATCATTTGATGAGAAGGTGTCTGGAGAGAAGGGCTAATTCTGCACACCCATTCTACAACACTGGAAGGCACTGAAGCTTGCAGTGACAGGTAACTGCTGCTGAAAAGGATGAGTAGCAGAGAGGAATGCAGACCTGGAATCAAAGAGCAACTATTGACATTGCATCCTGGAGCCAGTGAAAGGTAATGTTTTCAGAACATGTAAGGGACCAAAACCAGGAAGAGGTCCTGGAACACCTTCAGTTCCTCAAGGGCTGATGAGAACAGTGCTCTCTCTACAGAGGAGTGGCTCACTGATGCCAAAGGAGCCCACACCCAAAACTAAAGTAGCGGATACATGTTTGCGTTACTTTACCCTGCCTTCTTTTGAATAAATCAGTACAGCAGAAAGTTGAACAAGGGCCAGATTGAATGTTTCACTTAGGAGAAGGTGGGATTTTCAGCACAATGGACTTCAGCTAATATGGTACCAAGAATCTTCATCTATATCCAAGATGGTGCTAAATGGTCACACTGAGCTTCCAGATGCAAGAATGCTTACACAATGGGGTTTCTGCTTGTTTGTTTTTAAGATCAAGTACTGATCAGAAATTGATTCCTGTTTAAGACAACAGACACCCCTCATTTATGGATTAGAGTGTGGAAAGCTCACTGTCAGTCAAACAGATAATTTAGAACTTCGCAATTCACAATATGCTACGTTGCAAAATATTAAGGTGGCTACATAAAAGCAGTACATGGAGATCTGAAGGAAAGGGGGACAGACTTCTGAGGAAAGGCAAAAAAAAGACTTTTGGAGCCTCCAAAGTAGTCAAAAGCAATGCACAATTAGCACTCAACAGTGGAACCAAAAGGTTACTCAATGACGCTAAAGGGAAGGAAAGTGTGTACAGAGGTGGCACAGTAAGAAGATGGATCTACACAGTAGTCATTGAAGAAGACAGCTTGGACAGTTCTCATGGTCAAACAGATAATGAAGGTTATAAGGGAGTCTACTGACATAGTTAGAACAAACAGGGAGACATAGAATCCAGTTGTAAAGCTCTATTCTTGTGAGAGAAATTTGATCCAGGAAGAGGGGCAGCACTGAAGATGAATGTGTGATGAATTGTCTAGGTTTTTGGAGTATAGCGGCATGAGCTAAAGGGTACCACGCAGTAAGTAAAACAGCACAGACCACTGCCATTCTGCCCCAAACCACCTTGGACAAGACTGTGAACACAGAGCAGGGAGGAGGCTCACACAATGACAAGATGTATTTTCAAGTACAAAGTCCAGTGCACAGCTGGGATACTATCCAAGATGGATCCTTGGAGCTTTTTTACTTCTCTTTTCAAAGTCTGGTCTTAAAATCCTAATAAACAGAACACTTCCCCGATACATAGTTCTACACTCAAATAAAACAAATGCCAGAAATGCCCATCTAGCTGGGTGTACGGCCTCAGCAGCATGGATATAATTTGCAACAAGTAGGCTTAGGTTACACCATACCTACAAGAAAATCAAAATAAACACTATGGAAGACTTAAAATGAAGTTTTGTTTGTTTTGTTGTTGGGTTTTTTTTAAAAAATGAACAAACAAACAAAAAAACCACAAAAAAAAACCCCAAAACAAACACAAAAACCCACACAGTATTTTGGATTAAAAGGGAACCAGAAATAACAAAACCACCAGGCAGTAAAAGAAAAAACAGCCTTTCTAAAGGGTGCACTACAAAGGAGGTCAAAGAAAAAAATTGTATTCATTGAGACAATTGAGAGAAACAGGGTGGCACATTATAAATGCATCCCTACTATAACCGATAAGGCCTCTTCAAAGTTTGGGCACATGCACACCCTGCAGTGTAAATATGAGCACAGACATCTCACATAAAACTTCAACTGTTTTTTCAGAGGTTAGAGCTATTTAAGAATCACAGTATGTTTAGCTCCTTATATATTACTGAATATTAGATTGCATTTATTTTGACGTACGCTCAACAATATCCTTCCCATTAACTAAAATTGGGCAGCAGTGTTTGACTACGTATCAAGTATGGCCTCAGAGGAGTAGAAAACATTTCTATCTGTGGAATGTTTCTAGCAGACAAGTGGAAGTGAAGAAACAAAAAGAGCAAGCATAATGGGTCCCAACCCATCCTTAGGATTTCCTGCCCCATATTAGTTGTAAATTAAATACCAGCTTTCTAAGTAATGAGGCAAAAGAAAGTAACAAGTCATATTTAACTTCAACTTAGCTTTATTTTCCAACACTCTTAATAAAATGTTCCAAAATTAAATATTATATACCATTATATTTATGTTTTTAGGTACTTATAATTTCTCTTCAATTTCTAACTCCTTCTGTTAAAGGATATTGAATGTTTTCCTTTTAGTTCAAGCACTCTGAACAGGATATAATTTTCTCATGCCACAAAAAGGAAAAAAGCATGAGTAAACTGACATATAATATATGTTTCTCTTAGTGATCAGAAGGTATCAATTTAATAGGGAAGCATTCTGTATGATGTTTTTGTTTAAAAAAAAAGAAGAAAAAAAGAAAAAGGGACGTTAAGCTCTTTACAGGATGAAATGCTGTTTGCATTCTATAGTCATAGCTGACACTTTACCTTTCCTGTAGTTTCTCATCAGAGATCTGTAATTCTTCTTTTAAGTTTTGGTATCTATCTTCCCTTAACAATCTGGTGCCGTCGTAGAGAGTCAGTTCTCTGTCATGTATTAGTCTGTTTGAAAATAAAGAATAAGCTCTATCTAGCTTTTGATTACTTTTTAAAATACTTATATCAACTAATGCTTTTTTTAAAAGCTACCTCAGCCAACACAGGTCAGAGTAAAAAGAAAGTGTTGTATCAGTTTAAGATGCATCCAGGTGTGGAGGTAAAATCATATGCATAAGTAAACAGTTTCAGTGCATATAGTCAGTTAGTCAACTTAGTTTAAATAGATACGGTAAGAAAAAGAAAAATAAAAAAATTCTGTCTTACCAGTAGAGAGTGCATAAATGGCATGATACAGCTATTCTGTTGTACTTGTACCAAGTAATATACTTGTTTTATTTCTTGAAGCAATATATTTCAGTTGGTTTTAATGATTAACATACATACAGACACAGCTTTTATTTTTTTATGCAGAAGTTGATTAGCTATAACGCATGCACATGTCAAGAAAAATCAGAAGGCAAAGCTAAACTGATTAAAAGGGGGGAAATAAAAGGCAAGCATAATTCTCTCTTCTGCCCTT
>WEKW01019869.1:317-17382 GCA_013389905.1 Sula dactylatra
TTTCTGGAGTCTGTAATTTTAATATTTATTTAACTGAACTCCATATAATCTACCTCAACATAGCACATATTCTTGTCTTTTCCTGTCTAACTTCACTGTATAGAAACACATTTTATTTAGTACATGAAATATTTATATATCTCACACATAAATACATTTTGAAATGCATAAGATTAACCCCTGAAGAATTTTAAAATATGGAATACTACTAATTATATTTATTCATGGCTGGTTGCTTAAAGTTGACAACCTAAGGCTGTATTTCTACTAAGCAAGTAAGTGCATGTGGCATAAGAGAATGACAGGTTCGTTTGGATCAGGGACGGAATAATTCCTGTATTCTGTTTCCTAGTTTGTGTAACAAGCAACTGCCTGTATACTGGACTCAATGCAGAAGATAAAGGAAGCATTTTTTTTGTCCAAATCAGATAATTTCTTCCATCTAATTAATGGAACCAAGCACACTTCTGCACCCGTGAAAGTCAAGCAATGAAGACAATGTTTCCTTACAGCCTCAGACCCTGACTAGTTCCAGAGCTTACTCGCTGCAAGATGCATTTGCTGTGTAATGCTCAACTACTGCGAGCTAGACTTTTCATTGTTGCAATGGAGGACTAGGAAGTTCCAAGCAAAGATCTGATCTGATCCTGACCGATATTTTCTAAGCCAGAACTAATTTTATAAACTTAGTCTGGCTCAAGTAAAGAGCAGACCCTAAACCAAAGAATTTACCTAACACAAAGAGAACATTTCCCATGTTAAGAACGACCCCAGAGGCCACCAAGAAATAACTATAAATGCAAATAGAGGAACACATATTCTGCCTTTCAAGAATAGATCTTCTCAAAAGATTTTGGGACATTCTACACCGGTGAAGAATTTATTCCTCGCCACAGAAACGAAAATGTAATCATAACCATCTTTGACCTTAGTACAGCATTTGAAATAGGTGATCAATGGGAAAAACCTTAGANGGAAAATCTTCCTAGCTTGTGTTCTGAGAAATAAATCTTTCAAAAACTGTGATTTCTGCACATCTTTCTCAAAAGGAGAATGCCACAAAGAACATTCAGTACATTGCACCATGCAACAAAGTGCTAAGAAACTGTGTGACAATGTCTTGCCAAGAAAACTTGGAATCAAAGCAGAAATACTAATGACTGTGTGATCACATGAAAATTGATTGCATGGTGCGGGAAACATTACTCAGTACTTTCTCAGATATTGTGAAAGGCATTTCATTATTCATTAGGTTAAACAAGGAAGTCAATAAGACACATCTGTCAATAACCCAGACTATTAGCTGATGACTGGATGATTGAGTATTGGATTGAATGGAGAGAAATGATAGGTGTTACTGCAGCTAGGCACCAATTTCAACATCTCATTCACTCAGATATCTTAAGATATAACAGGTTCTAAGCCTGGGTAGCCTTGCAACATGTAAGATGAAGAGCGAAGAATAAAACTGAAATAATTCTTAATTTTCAAATAAAAAACCCTTTTCCTAAAGTGCTACTTCTATAGCATCATTCTTTCATTCGCAGCTCATGGCCACTAGCTAAGAGCTCATCTTCTATCGACATGTTTTCAAACAATATTTCCCAATTACTAAGCCATGTATGAAAGATCATTCTTCACGTAAAAAAAACTTTGGGGATTTTCTTTTCTTCTCATCAAAAATCAATGTACAGGAAATTGCTCAAATTTGTCAGAACAACCACTTCTGTTGCAGCTTAATCATTAGATCTAGCCTGCAAGAGAGCCTGTTATACTGCCTTTTCCAAGAAATCTGCTATCATGTCTTACAGACTAACCTGTTAGAATTATTTGCTTCATATCAGTGGCTCTTTGTCACTCTTTTTTGCCTAAATCACTGGTGGGACCATGCTTGTTTCAGTCTGTTCCCAAATGTGGTGTACTAAGAAACCGATTTCTAGAGATAGTAAAGATCATACACTCATATACCGAATGCAAGAAGAAAATGGCTGAGAAGAATATGCTTGCACTGAGGAAGGGAGAATTTAGAGTTGTAAAGGTGTGAGATGTGCCTTCCGCTTGCCATTATCTTAAAGCTACAAGGAAATAGGGTGAAAAAAATTAGTTATAGGCTGTCACACTTTCAACATGATCCAGAAAAAGTTCCATTCATCACCTAACCCTCTCCTCCCCAAAACACCTGTTTTTCCTTGATGGATATACACATGTCAAGTACGAGGGGTTTTTTCCTTCCCAAATTGATTTGCTTATTTCTTTCTTCAACCAGAAGCGCCATAAATTACTGGCAAGCTACCTAAATCAAAGAGCGAAAATTAGAACAGAAAACAAACAAACAAAATAAACAGTGGTACTTCCTTCCTTCAAAGTAAAGGAGCTACCTGGGCCTCATAAAATACCCAAACGAGGCAGGAAAGTGCCCTAAGCAACCACATCCCTTTAATTGCTGTTGGCCAAGCTATGCAGCACTAGCTGTAAATTATGTAAGCCTAATGAATGGTCAGCGATTAGTATTATTGAGGTGGAATGTGCTTCATTGAAATATTCAGTGTCTCATATCAGTGTCACACACCACAGCATTAATGGGATCAAGATGCAACAATAATAGTTTCCATGACAATGCCGTACATGCGCTCAGCAGCACCTCCCTGGGTAAACAGTAATCCTTCAGAAAAACAAGAAGGTCATTACAGCAACTTGTCAAATCAATGCAGAGAGTGTCTGAGCCGATTAAGGCATCTTCTCTCAGCTCTGACACGGTGTCAATAGTACTGGGCCACTAGTGCTCAGTCAGATGACTGAAGTGAAATGCCCATCAGTCAGGGAGCTGAGGTGGACTAATGATTCCCTGTGCTGCCTATTAGAACTACATGACAACTCAATCCTGTTTGCTTAAAAAAAAAAAAGTGACCTTGTTGCTTTGTTTGAAGCTGAATTAAATTGACAACAGCAGCTAATCTTTACCTAGGGCGATTAACAGAATTAAAGTACAACAACAAAGGCACACAAGGTTTTATGGTTTATATTCTTAGTTTGATAATGCTTGCAATCTACTAGGGTCTTTGCAATCAAGTACAATGTAAATATGTATTCCAAGCCAAGGTATGTTTGAATGGATCTGAATTAATCTATTTGTAAGAGGACACTATTTTAAGCGAGCAAATGTTCCAGAAGTATGGCCTAAATACACTAATAATGAGCCAGTGGTTTAAAAAAAAAAAAAAAAAGAAGGAAATGTTCAAAGGAAAAAACTATTCTATACTTCCTAGCCTACACATGTGGATGCTGCTCTAGGTAAAGAAAGGATATATTCAATACAAACATTACTTTAAAGATGCTTTAGGGCTTTTAGTGTGAAAACATAGTGTCACAGTATGTCCCCCAAAATACAGAGGCACAGTACTACCTTGTTATTTTCCAGTCATCATGAAAATGTTTAACAAATAGTTGATATAAAGCAAGCATGTATAAACATATAGGTATACATGCTTTTTACCTGAGGCCAACCTAAACTGATGAGCTTGATGAAAGTCTTCATGTCCACATCATGTTTCTCAGCAGTTTATCAGTTTACATTACTGACCTACTCAATCAAGAGAAAGACAGAAGTTATGAGGAGGAAAGAAGAATCCTGGGCAGAATGTTTTATCTATGTTAAAGAGAAAATCTGAGCTGTTAGTAAAACCGAGAGATTATCTTTCTTTATTCCACTCATGTACGTATTGCTTTAAAGATGTACTTTTACCTACAACATTGGCAGCAGCGTTGAGTCGACTTTACCCAGTCAGATTTCTGAGAAATATGCACCGCACCACTGAGCTTGAGCTGTGGATTGCACTGAGGAAAAGGACGAAGAAATACGCAGCTGCCCAAATTCTTTTCACTGAAGCCTCAAAACCCAGCAAAGCCAGAGTTAATTGATGTTGGCGGACTTTGAAACAAATCCTCATTCCAAGAGCGCTATTTTTTTTTTCCAGATGATGTGAGTGAGAATAGAATAGGGTTCAGATCTACAGAAAATCTACCATAAAGATATGATACAAAGCCTGTACAAAACCTGCTGCAGAGTAACAAGCACGATGAGGACAAAGGGGATTTATGTTTACCAAGAAATAAGTCATTGGAAGGACTAAATAGCTCAAGGGACTGATACTGAGTTTGAAAGCTTTTCACCTCTTAGTATCAAACTCAAATCTAGCCCCAAGCTGTAGCTATTGAAGGTCATTATCATCCAGTGGCTGTTCAATATTGTGAAAACAGCCCACTTCTCACTGGGCAGGGAGTCACATTTCAAAGACAGCAGCATTTCTGAGGTTCATTAGAACCCATAATTTTGGTTTCAGCATAGAGCACTTCATCAGCTGCTGAGCATCACGCCCTCCAGAGGTTGACAGATCAGACAGGGAAAGTTTGCAGTGCTGCCACATTGCTGGCCGTGCTGCAAGTGACAGAGGACTTTTATTGCTACATCTCAAATCTAGCAGGCTTTGAACTGTAACTGCACAAGTTAGAAAAATACAGAATCCATTTAAATATTTCAGTGCTTGATTCTGGTTTTATTCAACAGGCAGTGAAAATCTTAAACAGTTGCTCATTCACACAACCTCAAATAGGAAATGACATTTTAAGAGTGAATTCCCAGTAACATTTGCAGTGAGACAAAGCCTTAGACAGGCAGTATACGCACTCTTAGACTTCATTCTGAAATTCTCATTCTGTGCTCTAAACAATGTATTAGTGGCATATCATGTGGTCATATGTGCAGTGCTTATTTTAATTCTTTCAACATTAGATATTATGACGTGTATTTCTTTACTCCAGTTGCCAATGCACTCATCTTGATTAGTTTATGTTGCACAAAAGGTTCACGTCAGTGCTCATTATTTTACATAATTGGGTAAAGGACATACATCAGTAAGCCTGTGCAGTTTGCTTTCAGGCAACGTAAAAATTTATTATTTGAGTACAAATTTACCATTGTAGCATGAAATTTCCATTGATATAGATAATCATATATTATTATTTTGATCTATTTTACATAAATGCTTTGCATAAAAGACTCTCTGGATAGCATCATAGACATTTACAGATATACTGTCCATGGTGTTCCAGCATGCTCTGCTGGAGTTTGACAAAACACAGCTAACTCTATTCCCTATGTCCCTGGTGGCAGCCTGTGTAATAGGTACTAGATCTATACAACCCAATAGCAAGAATTAAAAAGTATTAAGGTCTTTCACCGGGGAATGATTTAATTGTTGGTTGTTAATCAACCTGACCATGTTTCACTAATCTTGAATTACCTTCTAATCTGACAGTACATGCACGCATGAGAAAGAACACTGGGGAAAGACAGGATTTTATATATAATTTCTGAAACGTGACTAAGAGCTCTCATTTTATATGATGAGTGAAACTCCACTTCAAGTTAGCCAAAAAATAATGAGGTAAAATGATCTATTTCTACATGTGAATTAAAGCTGACATGATGGCAGACCATTCTAAAAGGAAAAGAAAAAAAAAAGGCAAACAAACTAAAATTCCAACAACTGAAATAACAAAGCTGAGTTTCTTAAAATTAAGTGATATTTTCCCATTAATCATTAGCTCCTAGAAGACAGAAACTTGTATTTGTGATACCACTGATCTTGAAAGACAATAAAGAAGAGGCATTTCTTTCAGGTTTCTAACAAGTGTAGATAACATCAAAATTGAGTAGTTTCCTGATCGTTAGGCAGGAACTCTTCTGGGTAGTTCATAATCAGCAGTGATGACAATTACTGTGTCTATCAGGAGACAATATTTTAATTTTAATTCAAATGGTGCCCTCACCAACTAGAAGAATTAGTGAGAAAAGAAATATACCTTTCCTGACGTTTGTGTATAAATAAAGGTTGCAGTTATTATTAAACTATCCCACCGTAGATCAAAGAGAAACTACAAAACAAAGGAAGCTTTAAAGAATGCCTATTGCAGAACCTTATGAACAATGTGTCTTTTGGCACAATGCTTTACATACGCTTATTTAAAGTTCTTGTTCAAGCAGTGCCGCTACTTAAAAAATAATAATAGTTTTAAAAATCTGTAGTACATAATTCTTCCAAAGCCACAACCGATACTTTGAGGGTGACAACCTATCTTACCGAAAACAAAGGTCATGACGACTAAAACCTCAGACCTCTGTTGCCTATATCTGGAATTGTTCAGCGTAGAGCAAAAGAGCTTAACTTTGAAGGCAGAATTTGAGGATGTTAACATATGCTTTTAAAAAAAGCTTGAACTGACTTTGGTGGTTTAAACACTCTTGGCAAAAAATCATTTTGAGTGTATTATTGCTTCAGAAATCCTATACCTAGACTTTGATTTCAAACACACGAGTTTGTACCCTGAAGTCACAGAACAAGTTCTCTAAACAATAATTTTCTTTATATGCAAGTATAAATGTGTATGTGTGTGTAAACTTATAATAAACCCTTTTACTAGGGTCCTCTATAATGAAAGCAAATAGATTTTAGCAACGAGTAGTATTTTTTTTAAAGTAACTTACAATTATTTTTTTAATTGTAGAATATCCTTTTAGGAAGCTTGGAAAAAAGAACAAACTTACAAGACAAAATAGCAGCCGAAAATAATAAGCATAATAATCCATGTATGTCAAGGTAAAGCTAGGACAAGCATCTTCTACCTGCAACAAAGCCACATTGATCCTGAAGCACTGTCACAGATTCAAAAGCCTTCAGGAATTGAAATTATGCTCAGGACTACCAAGGGATAAAGAGATGGCTAGTCAGAAAAACTAGGAGGAAAGCCCACAGAAACCCTGATAAGCTATGGGATAAAGAAAAATACCTGCTTATCTTATATTGCTCTTTCAGGCTCTTTGAAATGTTGTAATCATTAAGTACATCCCACAGGGCAGGTTTCTCCTGTGAGCAAGACCTCAGTCCCCCGACAGTAACATTTGAATATTTTGGCCCCATAAATTAAGTTTGACAAGCCTCACAAATGTTCTTGCAAATTCCATAAAAATTGTGACTCAGAGAACAAAAGGCTTGACTGGGAGAAAGGCTGTTTTTAAAACTAATAGTGTTCTTCAGAACTATACATTTGCTTAAACCTATTAGGTTCCACAGGAAGGCATCAAGAGCCTTTACTTTACTGTTCTTTACGTTTTCCACAGTTCCGTCTCAATTCAGAGCTCCTTGCTACCACAACCTTCAAAGGCTCACAATAGGGACAGAACTGAAGGGCTATAGGTACTGCAACACCTCAGAGAACCAATTTATGTTAAGGTAAGTTACCTTATTTTTCTTCTCTAGTAGGTGTCTACGTGACAAAATTTCCCCAAGATGGTAGTGATAGCACCAGGCAAACGGAGACTGGAGGCTTGCTTCAACCTGATAGTCAACATAAACAACATACTAACTACACAGTGTCTAACAAAAGGTAGTAAGATGGTAGATGTAGCCACTTCAAACACCTCAAAAATAGGTCTTCATAAGGTCTAAAGCAAACATTTCCTTTGTCCTGGCAGAATATACCTGAAGGTTCAAAAGGAAAGATTTGTTGCTTCACTGAAAGAGGGTGCAAAAGTCATACCTGATCTATTCTGACATTCTTAGTATGACATAATTTAGCCTGTCACCATCCTGGATGTAGCTACATAAAGGTAATATAAACTAATAAACAAAAAATAAAGGGATAACACACAGAAATCTCTAATGATGACCAAGCTATATCTTCATCCTTCACAGCTTCCAGCTTTGCTTAGAGGAGAAACTCCATCAGCTACTGAAAAAGTTCAAGAACTGTGGTACTCTCTCATGGATTAATTCGGACACTGTTTTCATGACCACCACTGCTGCTTACTGACTACCCATGCAACAATAAGGAAAGATCTATCTCAACAATTAGCTGTTATTATATAATGTGTTATGAGCTGCATGGTCTGACATCCAAAGTGGGACTCGGCATTAGAACAATAATGTTGAAATTCCACACAGTGCCAGGTTTCTTCCTCAAAGTATGGATAACGTTCCTGAGAAATTTCAACACTATCAAGCACTGGGGAGGCGGGGGGGAGATATACAGGAGCAACTATTTTATTAATTCTGCCTCACAGAAAAATGGTAGCTCCAGAGAATTTTATAAAACCTGAAGTCCTCCAAAGGAAGAGGAAATTTGCCTGAGAATCTGTTTTCATGAGTTCTTTGGAGCGCAAATTCAAATACAAGGATAATGTCTTCTGTGGAAGCAGAATATAAGCTCCATTATATGTGGACAGTGAGTGAAAAGATTGCTGGAAAAGAAGATTAACCTATGAGCTTATGAAAAGTGATGACAAGAGGAACACCTGACACTCATAAATGGTCTTTGGACTGTTATAGGCACTGGAGAAAGAAGAGCTTTTTCCACTCAAATTTCTGCGAACCTTCAAGAGTTCTGTTAAGAAGAGTGGAGAAATTACAGACTAGTACTGACAGAAACGTATGTTACACGTGTATACTAGTGGCATAACCCCTATATTAAAAAGAACTAAAACCGAAGTCGTTAAGGTCACAAGAACTTCATGGATATGTCAGCTTAAGATGTTGTCGTACAAATTTTACTCTCCGTAATAAATCTTCCCATGTTCCCATAGGATGTGATGTAACGGACAATAGCATTCATGTCCAGGAAATCACATAACCCAACGGGAATCATAACAGAGAACTTGTTAAGCATCGGCAAGGTTTTGAATGACTGTAATTAAGTAACCTACTTCTCCCCTTGTGTTCCACCACGACAGCTAAGGTCAGCTGCAACACTTGAGTCCCTAAACATAAACGTCAGGGGATGTTGACAGGAAATTCTCAGCAAAAGCCTTTCACCTCTGGAATTCACTTCTCTTACTATAGCTTTGACAGAGCCCAGGTCAGTTGACAAGATGTAGAGCAAGGCCTCTTTCATAATACTTCCCAACAGAGCCATAAAAATGCCTTTTAATATGCTATTGTGGCTAATTAGTTACTTAAGCACTCTAAATTAAATAACAAACCATATTCTGATTTCCCTGTATTTTTAAACTTAACATACATGGCTAGAAACATGGCTTGGGTTTCTTTTTTGTGTTTTGTTTTTTGTTTTTGTTTTTGGTTTTTTTTTTTTTAATCCATCAAAAATCACCAAGACAAGCTGTATATTAAAGAGCTGAATGGAAGGACAACTGAAAACACAACAGACCCACAATGTTTACAGCTGTAATGAGAAAAGCAAAGAAAATGTACAGGAATGAGGGGTAATTTAGAGAATAATCAAAGAAATATTGTAATGACTACAACCAGCATAACATGCCTGAAGGGAAATATCCTGAAGGGTTATCTTGCCTAAAGGAATATGGTCTACACCACAAAAGCTTGGAGCCATTGAAACCCCTAGAGGAAGACGATAATGGCCGTACATAGAGTATAATTTATTTACAATTTGCAGAAGCCTTCCATCAAGTCCCTAATGACAGGCTTACTAGTTACATTAAAAGCTGTGCTGATTCTGATAAAGGCACGAAGTCAAAAAAGTAAGCAAAACAGATTTGCAATACAAGGAGAAAATGGATGCTCCTTACTAGGCAAGAAGAAATAGAAATCTGGGTAGCAACACAGACTTTTAAAGAACCTGTATTAAAAGAACTCTCAATACATGATCTTATGGCAGCAGACAGACTACTGACTACTCATAAGGAAGCATGGTCTGAAGTGGACCTAACAGCTCCATTATCTTGGAAATATTGAGAGACCATTATAGAGATCCATCTGTATATCTTTTTAAACATTTAATCCTTAATCATTCTTTGCTTTTGTTTTTAACTGTTTGTGGGAAAAGGTAACTGAAGGGTCTTTTAGGAATAGAAGACTTCTAGCTATTTTCTCAGTGTCTCTGAACAATAGGACACCTATCATAAAGAGATATGTAAGGATAAAAAAAGGAGAAATGTAAAAACTACTGAAATAACCCAGTATACCACATGGAATAAACAGCAATAACAGGAAAGTGAAAAATAATATGTGAAATTTATTTTGCATAAGAAATGAGTCTTCTGTCTTTCGGTAATGTAAATCAGGACATCCTCCATTGAAACCAACCTGGTTGTACCGGTGTACAACTAGTGAATAAAAAGTAAATCACAACCATCAAATCCAGATTTGTAAAAGGTTGTTACAATACCAAAGAAGTACTGCATGTGTGATGGAATTTGGTAGAGTTCATATTAACTTGTGCTTATTTCCTGTCACATTACTGCAACACTTCAGACCTGCAAATCCCACCAATCTTTCCTGTCCTGCAATCATTTCCGCATGGTGCTCAAAACCCATTCTGAATAAGCACTGACATTTTAAAAACCGTGCCCTGCTCTCACAGTCATCCTAATTCTATATCAGTAGCTATTTTTTGATCCTTGTTTAAACATGTGTCATAAGATGCTAACATAGGCCATTAAAAATAATTACAAAAGAAAAAAACCAAACAAACAAAAACCAGGACAAAGCTTCAAATATGGTGTAAGTATATTGTTTTCAATATACTATGATTTTATAGATGCACACTGAGTAATTGCAAACTACCACCACTGCACCTCCAGGCAGTTCATCTGAACCCATGGAATATTTAAGACGCAAAATCTGATAGCTGGATTGCTCTGTAGATCACACCTACAAAGGGATCTCTTTGAGGGGAGAAAAAAAAACAAATAAATGTATTTTTACAGTCATAGGTGGTATCACAATTCCTTTGGTTTGTAGAATTAAATAGTTTAACAAGTTAATTAGAAGAGGACCATCAAGGCTTCCATCCACGGTTTTGTTTTAGTTTTTCCACAACTGAATACTTTTCATAACAATCAGCAAAGAAAAACTTCTTCACCTGGCCACTGTACAGGATAGTCCCTGCAGAGAGGCTGGAACTGAAACCTTACACCTTCTGCCACATGCCACCATTAAGCCTCAGGGCTGACGGATCCTGCTTACCGAGTCCACCAATGAATCTGTAATTCTTCTATGCAAAATGGGTGGTGTATCCTTAAGGCCAGGAGCGTACCTCCAGGCTAGAAAATCCTATGCAGGATGAAGGACTGGGAGTTTGTGGTAAGGAACCAGTAACCTCTGTGGAGGTGGGGAGAGTGGGTTTGAAACTGTTTCGCCCATTTGGGACGCATAGTTTTAAAGGCATGCTTTTCCTCTACAACCCAGAAAGGATTTAAGACTTTATCCAGATATGTGTATCTTTATGAAGATATGCATATTCCTTACGGAGATGCGTATCTCCATGTAATTCAGGCACTCTGCTCTTCTGAATTTCCTATACCCTTGTGTTCCCACTCAGTGGGGTATCTGCTAAAGGTGTCATGATGAGATTCCTAACATTTCCCAAACATTCAGTACAGAATTTAGAAATCTCACTTAAAGGTCTCAATGCCAGTCTAGGAAGGAGGCACCTAAGGATTAATAAATACCTATAGCACACAGCCTATATCCATCTAAGATTTTAGTCTAGTCCCTCAAAAACATATGCAGGACCTGAGAAGTAAACCTGAGGTATTCTCATATCTATGTCTTGACAATTTTTTCCTTGAGCAGTCAAATTCTAGGTAGAGAAATGTCAAAGGAATAGGATGGGCTAAAGAATAGAAAATTGTTGGTGCGTAGCAGGAGCTGTAGCAGTTGGTGTCTGTGACAAAAGTATCATAAAGATATGTTACTTTTTCCAAGAAGGTTTTAGTCATGAAACAAAAGTAGAAGCATCAATTGCAATTTATATACAGGACTAAAACTTTAAAAGGAAAAGCCAGCAAGATAAGACAAAGGAGCTTGTTCACAGGTAAATAAGCAAGCTGGAAAAACCCACCCTGATTCTAAAATTCAGGAAATGGAGAGCATGAAGGAGATTGGGGTTTCAGAGGAAAGAAATGTAAATGAAATATTGGCTTCTCATGATAGCAGAAAAAGACATAACACATACAGATAGCCTAGCAGATCTGTGAGCATTCATAAGGACTTCTTCACTCATGTGAATGTACTCTTTGGGAGCAGTAAGACAGCAGGAAACAAGGGAGACATGTATTTGAAACTGTAAAAATTGAGAATAAGAAATACTGTAATCTTGAACATCCATCAGAGCATAATTGTTGTTTTCCATTTAGTGGCAAAGTATGACTTTCCAAGGGCTGCTAGAAGGATCACCGTTTCACAAGGACAGCTCTGATGATGAGCGATGGTCCTGGTGTCCTAGTAAGAAGCTTTAATATCTTTTTTTCTCCCCTTTCCTTCCTCCCTTGCTATGCCATGCTGCCAGTTATAAAAGCTTGGTATAATCCCCAGAGTTTATACAGAAAGTGCATTAGACGTAAGGAGGGCAAGGCAGACATTGGCTTTGGCAGTTTGTATGAACTGATGAAGAGCAGCAGCAAAATCCCTCGATGGACCAAAAGAAATGCATTCCCCTTTTGAATCACTATTCAGACAGTACCAGAACAACCAATCTGAGTTACAAGTTCACCATGTTTCTCCGTAAAAGTACAAATTCACATACATATCAGTAAGATAGACTTCCACTAGAAAATAAATCTTTTCACTTTTTTCTTGGTTTGCATTAATTCTTTACATATCCCTACAAACTTCCCCCAAAGTCAATTAGAGTTTAAAAACCTGAGCCTAATCAAAAGAAAATTTAATCTTCTTTTTGTAGTTATATGATGAAACAGTACACAAAGTGAGAGGCAGTGAATTTAAACATTTGGGATTCTGACTTTGATACGCTTCTGGAACTGAAATCTCATCAGAAAAGGAGCATGCAATTAGAACAGCTTTCTTTTGCATTGGTTCATTCACATGGAGTATGGCAAGTCATACACAGCAGAAAAATCTCAGCCTAGATTAGCAGTACCATATTTTCCACAATGTGCAAGCAGAGGAAAGGGCGCACAATCAAAACATAGTATAAGCAAGAACAATCAGTTAGCTCTGAAAAAAACCCCTACTTTTAGACAGTAAAATAATGCTGCAAGCCCTCACAAATAAACACTCACTTTAAAATTTCTCATCCTTTTAATAACACAGCTTCCTCTTAGAGCATTGTTACGAAATCCTCTTCTATTCTCTTGAACCTAAGCCGTGATGTATCTAAAATCTAGTAAGATCTACAATGGAGTTTTTGTTAGATTCATTGCAGATTGATGTCAAGTGGTGAAATACACTTAATTATTTTCTACCGACATCTTTGTGTGCATTCTCTCTGCCATGCCACATTGTATACCACAGCTAGTGAATGTATGGTGCATTCAAAGGTCCTCAATAAGTCATTACATAAATACTAGAACTAAAACTCTAGAAGCAAAGTGAAATATAAAAAAAATTAATAACCTTTTTTTTTTTTTAAATCCTTCTGACTAAGAGGAGTTTAAGCCAACAGAAATTAGTGCACTCTTTGATGATCTCAATGAACTAGTACTGACAATGATGCTATTTAGCTGCAAAATAAGAGCTTCACTGAACTATGAAAACAGCCTGGCAACCCATAATTTAAAACAAAATTCTCATTTGCATCAAGCAAATTTCTTGAATTTGATCCTCAGTAGCTTTATTGTCATGCCATGAAGATATAATTCTCACTAACCACTCCCCCCACCACCACCCCTGGATCCTTAATCACAGCATTACAGAGATTGCTTTCCAAAGATTCTGTACGTGTGTAAAAGCAGGATTCTTTAATTTGTAAAATAACATTGCTGGGAGACACTAATCATGGCTCATGAAAACATAAGCAGTAGTGCCTACCCTAAAGTCCTTACATAGCTTTAAAACAAGTCTCAAAAATTTAGACAGCCACATACTTGCTTCATCAGTGCCAATTGGATCCAAGTGTGGAGACTCATTAGCTCAATAAATCCCTAGGAAAGACAACAATTCTTAGCGTGTAAACTGTTGCTTGTTAATGTGCTTGAACAGTTCAAAGTGCCTACAGAATGGTCTCCCTCCGTCCTTAAGACAGTCTTAAATCAATTCTAGTCTAAAAATATTCAGCTCTTCCTGAAGAGTGACCCAGAGACCGATTTTAGAAACGTTGGTTGGAAGAGATCTCTGGAGGTTATCTGGACCAGCCTCTCATTCAGTGGTAGCTCTAATGCTTTTCTTCTGGTGGGAACCTCGACAGAAAGTGTTCCAGTGCGTTTAACACGCGTAGCGTGTTTGCGCGTGCACTTGCACAGCGCAGGCAGTTATAGTGCAAGTTTTAAGAGATCAGTATTGTACCAATCAAGACAGTTTCAGTTATTCTTTAACAAGATGAGAATATTTATTTGTTATATGCTTGAAAACAAAAAAACCCTGTTCCCTTTTAAAAGGCCTTATAACTTTTCCCTGCGTGCCTCTTTTCACACGTCGTCCTTGTTGCCAAACGCACACTTCTGCAAAACCCCTGAAGGCTACTATGCAAGCACGCAACTTCCTGAGAACTCCGCAACATGGAGTAATTCTGCACTAATAAATCATTTTGCAACTCATTACATGTTATGACAAGTTTGTAGTTTCCTCCACTGTACAACAGACCTCAACCTCTACAGCACGAATCTGCCACAGTGTGCAACTAGTAACGCAGAGCAGCAACAAAAGATTTTAGGGAGTTTTCTAATATTTTTGTGTTAATGAACCCCACTGCTTCCATAATAAGAACTGCCCATGCTTCTTTGCAAAGCAGACTATTGCAAATAGTAGACTAGGTCAGCTGTAGCTTCGTCTGGGCAATTGCTGAAAGCCTTCAAGCAGATTCTCCAAGCTCTGTTGATCACCTCTTCCAGTGCTGCACTACCTTCCTAGTAAAGATGTTTTTCTTAACGACAAAGCAACCTGCAAAGCCACAAGACACGATAATGTGGGGCTTTTTATTTACTGAACCCCATCTGATTGTATTCTGCATTGCTACGGTTTTACCACGGCTCATACTGATGGGCCAGCTAACAAGTGATTGCAACAACAAACCGGAGAACAAATGCAGTTTTGAGTAGAATTGTGTTGCCTCGCCCTATTTAAATTAAATGTAATAAGAACTTAAGATGTCCACAGTTATCTGTCCCTATGTTTACAACTGTGTAATAACCATTGATCTGTGGGGCTAAACAGCTATTGATTACCTCGAGAAGTAAGGCAGCTGCAGACAAGAGCTGTGAAGCAAGCTGGACTCTTCCTTCCACTGCACCATACCCGGTGGTGGGAAATAACGAGCCAAAGGAGGTTTTCGGTTTTATTTTTACAGTTTCATGACATCTAACCCCGACTTCCCTGTTTTTTTGCTGCATGATCAACTAGAGGGAAAAAACCCAAACAAACAACAGTATAAGCAGTATGAATGCATATTTGGCTTTAAAGCATGTGATAACAGCTTTCTATACGGGAAAGCAGGAGGAGCCTTTCACATGTTTATTAATACAAAATCATAAAGGGTCTGCACTTCATAACAGACATTGACTGACACAGAGTAAACATGTTTTAAACTACAGACAGCATTTAACAGGACAGGTACGGAGGGGACAGGCAAGGCCATGGGAACTACAGCATTCATCACTAGTACCACTGTGCAGCACATGACAGGGCATAGTCTTACAATGATCCTGAATTAATTCTCCCTGGGTCCCAGTACGCAGGATGCCGTACCACACTAGACTAAGGTATGGATATGGTCTCTATCTAAGTGATTACTCACCCACCACAGCTCTTATATAGCTGGAAATCAAATATGTTCAAAAGATAGGTGGCTAGTACAGACATTTACGTTAAAAAATGCAGTTATTTCATGGGTTAAGCACAGAAATCTTTCTGAATCTCATAGCAAAGCTAAGTAGTGCATCACTTCCTTAATAAAGCACTTAAAACTGTTGCTACCACTACACTTCCGAGTGTCCCTTCCCCTTACAGCTGCCAGAAGTTTAATGGGGCACCATTATCATTACCTCATTTGCCTCAATTTTATATATGTCTTAAAAGAATGCAAATAGCAGTGTTATCTGTAGTGTTCTGATGCAGCACAACACTTCGTACACAAATTATTCTATTCTTGTCAAAGAAATAGCTACAGAATCTTGAGAAGGGCATCCTGGCAAAGGAAGAATACCCAAGATTTCTGAATATCCCACGCAACTAAGCGATACCTCTTCTAAATTCCATAGGTAAAGTTCATTCTCCTTGCACTCCCCCCAAACATTAACCTGTAAAATTATTTTAAATAAGTTTTTAGCCAGTACACTGTAATAGCTGACATTTCAGACTTGCAGACAGTATTATTTTAATCGAGTATCAAACCCACCAAACTCAAAAAGTCAAAGGCAAAACAAAGGAAGAAAGAGGTGCACAAACAATTATTTCACAAAGCATACATGCAATTGGGAGAAACAAAAAACCCCACTCTAACATTTAAAGAGTAGAGGGAGACAGACAACATTTGGCTCGGATGAATTGCGTGGTCTGGAATGGGAAACTGAGGAGCAGACAGATATAATAGAGCCTAAGGAGGCTCTTGAGCGATGGGAGTGGTGAATTCTCGCTGAAGAGATAGTTACCATTTGATTTATCTAAGTTACAGAGATCTGTACACAGATAAAAAAGCTGCAGCAGCTGTGAAAGCACTTAAATACAATAACACTTAAATGCACTGTGATGTACCATGTGGTACAGAAGTAGGCAACTGGTATTTACAGCAGCGAGTTGATCAAAAATAAGAAGGCTGGAGACATGAATGAGTACTATTTACGAGAAGCGTACGATCATATTCACCTCAGGACCGAAACGGTTGGTGTCAGCCTGTGACATTCATCTTGAGATGGCTATAATAAGTGATAATGATGAATGTAATCCACACAGCCAACAGCTTTACTAGCAAGGTAAATCACATTTCGCCTTCTCCACTTTTGAAGGATGTGCCCTAAATATTAATTTACAACCTTCCATTGCTCTTATCTTATAGGCCAATATTATTCATGAACTAATTTTTAGCCTTTATATTATCATATTATTCTTCTGGATACTTTTAAGCAGCACTGAGCCTACTG
>WEKW01019870.1:1106-11627 GCA_013389905.1 Sula dactylatra
AAACATATTGCCAATTACAATTTGATTTAACTAGGAGCAAAAAAGTTGGTTGGGTTTTTTTTTCAAAAGGGAAAGGGAGACTCCATGATGTCTTGGCAGGGGGAGGTGAAGTGCATGCCTTCATATTAAGGAAGTGATTGCAGTTGAAACCTGATCTGTGCTGAGTAAAACTAGCATGAAAAGACCATGGTGATGTAACCCATGACTGTCTCATGCATGATTTCTGCAAATTGNAGTGTTTCTTTTTCAAATTATAGATCATCAAATTTCCTTTTTGGTGAAAAATTTGTATTTTTCAGCTTATATGTAACTTTGACTCTAGGTTTTGGGACTTAGGACAGCTCTCAAAATATACATTGCTGTCTGTACTGAAAGTTGAAGCTCTTAAAGAACAAGCAAGCAGCAGAAAAACACAGCATGGATCACATTGCCTAAAGATGTAAGTATGCCTGTCTAATATAATTAACAGCAATAGAAATGATCCCCAAAACAGTCAGAAGGGAACTTCTTCATTATCCAATGGCTCAGAAAATATTTCTCAGCAGTGTCAATTTTCACTTTGCTTGCAGGTTTCACATACTATGTTTACTAATTTCATTAAATAAATTTCTAGTAGCAGTGCACTATTTTTATAGACATACCATGAAGAGCTACTTAGAATACTTCCAGCAAAATGTTTCTGTTGAAATATGGTATTTCATACAAGCCAAATCTCTTTGCTTACATATATTAATTTACAAGTTTTTGACAGAATGACTTCAAGTGACTTTCTGAATGGTTTAGGAAAGGGAGTCTGCTTTCAGATTTTAAAATCTAAGAGAAAGGGTTATATTTTTAACAGTCATTGATGTGTAGCATGAGTTTCAAGGATGCCCTGCTTAAAAACAATCAAGTATTGGTCTTGATATCTGGAGACTTTGCATATAAGATTTTGAATTTGCTGTTTTCTCTAACTATAATAGCCATTATGAGAGCTTAGCATGACTGTAGAAAAGTGTATCCTCTCTGCTCTAAGAGGAGAATCAGTAAATGAGAGCAGGGGTTTGTTACATACCCTGGATCTGACTAAAATGTCTTCCAATTCTCTTGACATTACTGAAAGTGGAAATTGTGTTAAAATGTTCGGAAAAGTAGAGGAACCAATTTGATTCCTAGTGCCTGCCTTGATTTTTACATAAAAATATTAAAGACTGAGATTAGATTAATAGCAAAGAATATTTATTTCTTTGCACTGTTTCCCTTCCTCCTGAACTTCAGTTACGTTTGGCGTAAATGACCTGTTAAATAGTACATGAAAGCAGCTTCAGAAAGCAACAGTGATTAATCTGATCATATACATTTATCACTTACTGCAGCACATTTTTCTAAAACATACTTTAGTGGGCAAAGAGCAATAGTTTCCTCAAGAAAATCCTGGGCAGGAAATCAGACCACACAATGGTGTCTCCTGGTTATAAAATCTGAGCTATATTTTAAAGGAATCTCTCAAACAGACAGTGCTAATAAGGCATACCAAATAAGGTTTTGCAGGATTGCTTTCTGAGCATAAGGCTTTGGAAAGCTGTCAAACACTTGAAAACATAGGAATAAATATACTCCTCCTTCATTATTTTTAGGCATTTCTCAGATTCTTAAGTAATAAAAAATATGTACCATGGTATGTGTTCAAACTGTGCCAAGTATCGTATCAGGCAATGGCAGAACACATTCCTGCACAATAATCCAGCCAGTCATATGCAATTATTTCAAATGAGTTGACAGAATGTAAATTCATTAGAAAAAACTATCATCCACACTATTAATTCCTTGAATTGCTGCAATGTGAGAAATTCACCACATAACTTTCACACCCGGTCATCCTCTCTTGGGTTTTTTGTTCTGTAAGGAAAGCTGCAATGCAACTGGCATTAGGTGTCTCTTTCAAAATACCTGTGGATATTCACCCCAATTAGAAAAATGAATTCAGTCATATCTGTTTTCTATAAATATGCTACTGAGTCAGTTTACTGGCAGAAACATTTGCAAAAGCTTGTGGTTTATGTGAACACTGGAGACCATTTGCAAGAGAATGTTGATTTTAGAATCACTTAGAATTGGTTTTTCAGCATATATTCTGTCCCGATCCATCCAGTGAACAGAAAAAAATTTAGTGGTTTCCAAGCAAGGTTCAGGTTTTCAGTATTAATTACTTGCTGCGAATTGCTTATGACTGTTTACAGAAGTTATTCAATAAACAATTTTACATCTTGGAACAATTACAAGCTGATTGGGAGTATGTAAGTTCCCAAAACTGTATCCTACCATAAGTTATGTCCTATCATAAGTTCCCAAAGATTCTTTTCTGGTTATTGAATCAAGTTACATTTAATGGGATTAAAATTAAAATCTGTTTTATTAACTGGCAACTCTACCTGTCATTTTATCTTGATTTGTCATTGAGGGTATCAAAGGGCAGCTGCTGTTGTTGTCTGTGAGCAGAGGACATGGCCTGGAACAGAAAATAGAAGTGGGGCAAAGTAGAGGCTTATCATCTTCTCCTCCACAGTCACAGCAGCATAACAATACTTTAATTCTGGTTTTTCCTGCCACTGTAAGGATGGTTCTTCAATTTGGGCCAAAATTTGCTCCACTTTGGTGAAAGGAAGTTTGTTTTGTTTTGGCTTTTTACTGACTTAAACATGACAAAATTTTAAGCTGGAGTCCCTGTCTCTGCAGGTTTCCTCATTTTTTCACTAACACTTTTCACCTCTTTATCCCTCTTCTCTCTGGTAATTCTTATTTTTGTCCCTCTTTTCACATTTTCACCTCCTTTGTACAAGCTTTCCTTGAGCCCTGAGATGAGCCCGGGCTGTGGCACTGAACCACTGAGAGATTGCTTCTGCCTGTCGGAAAAGCCTTCCCAGTGGCTTGCAGCACGAGCTAGTAGCCATTGCCCTGCAATGAGAGCTCCTTCTCACCCTGTGATGCACACATGCCAGGAGCATTGGTGGAGGTGTTTCCATACTGGGACAGGCAACAGTTTAAAGACATTTTCTTCCCTCAGAGTCATGGAAATGCAGTTTAAACAGGTTGATCTTTAATCCAGTCTCCTGTGCCTAGCAAGCACACAACCTCTCCAAAGAGTAGTGGTATCTTCTGCACATACATCCAACGTTTTTAAGGTATAGCTGAGTCAAACTGAGAAGGGGACCTCTACTTTCTCCTGTACTGTAAAAATCAGATTGTACCTATGCTCTTCTTTAATAATCTTAATTTTGTACCACTTAAGTACAGGAAAGGTGAAACTGAATTTTAGTTATCAAAAGCAGAGTTTGTATTTTGCTTTGGTCCCTGGACTGTCACATGTTGAGGGATGCCAAACAAATAAATTCCAAATCAGATATTTAATTTTATAAAAGCTGAAATTTAATCTAGAAAGGTAGCTGTACTCTGCATAGTAAAGGACAGATAGATGAAAAATCTTTAAATCACCATGGGATGCTGATAAAAGAGTTGCTGATGATTGTACTATGAAATCAAGAACACTGCCATATAGTTGTTACCTACCTAATTTATGTAGTAAAAGATCACACAGTGTTGCTGATACTGCCAAACTAATTCTGTTACTGGTAATCACCCAGTTCATTAATAAGAGGCCTATGATTTTATTCTCCTTCCAAATGTTAACAATAGTTTCAACAGCCTTCATGAAGGGTTGTGCTGATATTGAAGTTTCATGACATTTGTCATGTTTTATTTAATATAGGTGAAATTCTGGACACCTATATTTACACTTCACAATGAACTTCTAATTCACAGTTTTTGTTTGAACTCATCTTTATTCTTTGAACACCTGTTCAAATGCTGGAGGCTCAGTTCAAGCTATGTTACTTTTCTGTTTGTTTCTGGCCCCTTCAGAGAGCATCTCTTCTACTTGCTGAACTCATCTGCAGGCAAATGACTCTAGTGCCCCTTCTCTTTCTCCTTTGCTTGCTACCCATTATACTTTGAGAAATTAGCTGCTTCAGCGCCCATTGCAACTTCCTTTCTCCCCCTTGCCATTACAAATAAAACTGAAACCTGATTTGAATTATCAAATCAAATTATAACTGCACACAGACTTTTTTCTTATAATTTAGAAACATTCCATTAAATATACTGGCATAAAAAAATTCTAGTACTCTGAGGTCTTACATCTCTTGTACGGTGTCTGAAGAATCACATCCTTTTGGCAGTGATTATCTTTTACACAGAGAAGTAAGGGAGTGAAGAGGAAAGTGTCCAAGCATCTACGTTGCGTTACGATGATCTGTATCTTCTTCAGCCCTTTGTTTTCTCACCTTACCCATTTTTCTTTCTGATTACAAGGCTTTTATGCCTGTACTCCAACTGGTTTGATTATGGGAGCTTGGGTTATGCAGAACTGTGAAGCCAAGGTCTGCAGCTCTTCCAAATCCCTTAGAAAAATAAATGGCCTAAAGGAAACTCACTATTGATTAGAAAACCCAAATCCCTCCATCCATGCATTCAGTCATGGAAGTTCATGGTCTGTAGTTACATCCTCCTTCCACCTAGTTTCCATTACTTGTTTATTTCTATACTCTGCTCAGAATCCATTTCTAACAAAGACTGCAGCTCTTTGCATGGTAACATATTAAGAAACAACAAAGGGGCATTTTTAGATATAATTTAGCAAAATTGTAGTTGGTTAAAACAAAGCACAGAAAAGGAATAAATTCAGTCTTGATAAAAAAAATTTACGACATAGCCCAAAAAGTGTTTCTCTTGTGCTCAACATCTGACTAAAAAGACAATGGTTAGGTTTAGTCTGGGAAGACACTGGTAAGGAACTTAGAAAAGAATACGTGGTGAAGTTAAATCTCTTTCAGGACTTTTTCTTTCATGTTAGAAATGAAATGCTATCTCTAAAAACTCCTTTTGATCTTTATTGTTAGAAAGTAATTAAATGTAGAAGATGTATTCATTGTTGTGCATGTGCTTGTAGGTACTAAAGTAAACAAAAAAGCCAATAACTTGAAATAAGGTAATTTTCAAGAATAATGTTAAATTAGTTTTCAGTAAGAACTGTGAGAATTAAATGTCAAAACAGTGAACTCTTGGAAAAATAACCCTCACAGAAGCCCGTTAACTCTGCTGCTTTAGGGAAGCCTTTATCTTACTTATACGTTGTAATACCCCCTGAATCCTCCATGCTACTCTTTTTGATGCTGCAGAAGCCATGTGATGGATATATGACAATATCCTATACAGCTTCATTTGCATCCAACGTGCTTCACAGAAAAAGTTGACATTACAGGAAATACCCTGCTTTGTTCTACTCTGGATTAAATTGTGCAAGATGAAGCAAGGAAGTGAATGCAACTAGAATGAATTTACATCAGTCACACAGAATAGAAGTGAGGTGCCTTACAAGGTGGGTCTGTCTTCCACCCTGAAGTGGTAGATTGACTTGATTTCCAACTGCATTTCAGTTCTGACAGGCTTCATGCCCTCAGAAATAAAGAATAAAAAAAAAAGTTAGTGTTAACAAGGGCAGAAAGCTAACCTAACATATTTATCCAGATACTTCTGTTTATTTTGAAACTCAGTTGAATACCAATAACAGAAGTTGTTAAAATATATACGTCTCACAGGCTGAAAGCCTTACTGTGAATATCTAGGAACACTGGGACCTGCCTTCAGGTTTCCATGTCAGCCACTTTCCTGATATACCACACTCAATTTCCAAAGACTTTATTAAGTTGGTGAGGCTAAATATGGATTCCCTTCCTCAGAAATATCAGGTACTGGCTAAATCTAGGAAAACAACATTTTTTAAAATTTCATTGCTCAGACTGCTTGAGGAAGGTAAAGAAAGCAGGAAATCATGGAGAAAAAAACACTTCAGACCAAAGATGTAGGAAGAGTTGTAGTGAGGATGGGAAAATATATCCAGATGAATAGGAAACATTTATGGTGAAAGAACCTCTTTTTTTCTAAAGAAAAAAGGCTGAAATATGTTTTCTAAAGAAAAAATACTGAAATATGTTGATCTATTTCTTAAAAAAAATACTTCATCCAAAATTCTCACTAGATTGACCCATGTTTACAAATTATTTCAACCCTTCCAGAATAATTGTTCTTTTAATGTACTATAAAAAATTATGAATGTCAGTTCTCTTAATGACAATTTGCCATGATAATACATTAAGTCTATTCATGATTTGCTAGTGTGGTAATTTGGTTCTTGTCATTGTGTCTATACCATTTTATATATTAAAATCCATACTTTGATTACAATGATATTTAATCTAAAAGTGACTTAGGATTTGGAAGAATGTCCATTTTGTTTGGTTTGTGTTTGTTTGACTTGGTCTTTTGCTATTTTTTTTTCAACATCTACCAGAAAATGGTCAAATTCACCTGCAAAGATACAGGGACTCCAGACTACTACTACAGTGGTGCACCTTACAGCATTTATACCAGTCAGTTCCTAAGACATTTTCCCATACCCCATTTTAACTGAGAGTAAATCAGTAAAATCAGTAAATTTTTTTGCTATAGTGGGCCTCATTTTGCTGGTCTTACACCAGCAACACTTCCTTTAGCTGAATTGCTCTTGATTTATGCATGCACACACCTGATTCATACTCTGTGGACTACAACAGCCATTAGATTAAAGTACTTATAGGACAAATTTATAGGGAATTATTGAAATGTATTTTCCTATAGTGAGTAGGTTCAGTACATCAATTACTGGTGGCAAATACTGAATGCCAGGGACCTCTGCATTACTTTCATGAATATTGCACACACCTAAGTTTAGTGCATTGCATGGTTGCAAGTCATCAAGAGCCATGGGAGGATGAAGGGTAACAATGCTGAAAAGAAGCTGTCCTCAGCAAGAAATAACACAGGGTTGTGAACAATAGTACGGAAACTCTTAACTGGAAGTGCCCCCTTATTAGCTCAATCCAAGATAAATGCAGTGCTCTGGGAGAGAAGACCTGCTCTGGACAGCTTAGAGGCAATATAATCAAGACGAAAGTCGGTGGTACAGAGAGAAACTGAGAAGATGATGCCAGGATTCTCTTTTTAGGCAAAATTTATGTATACAGGCCTTCTTTCTTTAGCTTCTCTGACCATGTTTTTCTTGTTGATTTAACAGCTTTTTGTTGCAAAGAGGTTGCAGCAAACCTCTACAGACATTGTCTGACTATAGGGTTCCCAAGAGACAGTCCCTTGGGGGAACACAGCCACATTGACCCTTCACAAAGAGCAAGAAACGCTAACATCAAGGCTGAGAAACACAGGAGTGGAAGGGCCAGGGAGCTCACCTTCTTGGACCTGTCCTGGTGACATCCCTTTGAGTCCAGCAGAGGCTAAGGGTACTTGCTACTGATTAGGAAGGAAAGGACTGCATTTACAGTGTATTTAGACAGCATGTCGTTTTGAATTTCCAATGTGAAGTCTGATCAAGAAAAACAAAGTTATAATTTCATCATATGATGGCATCACGAAAGTTGCTTTTCCCCAGATCTGCTTTTTCCTGTCCCGGTGTGATTCTCTGCTTCTGCATTCAACCAGCCTGGCTGATTTAGGGCTGTGCAATAAACCAAGCTGCTAAAGTGATCCTCTTTCTCCCTCTCTCCATTTCTGTATGTTTGGGGAGTGACTATTATTGTATAATTTTTTATCTCATCCAGTTGACAGCACAGATCCAAATAAATGTTGCTAGCCCAACTGATGGGGACCAGTCCCTTTGCTTCCTAACCCTCTTACTCTGGGACGACTGTACCCTGGGTAAAACATAGGGGAGCAGTTCAACCAGCACAAATGTCAACTCTTGCAGCTGTATGCAGCAAGAATATGCTGAAGCAGATACAAGCAAACAAGGATTACACTGGTAGTATCAAACAGTACAGTTTAAGTCAAGTCAATGTTTTCTAAGGTGAGAGACTTTGCTTTTGCTTCTGATCCACTTAATTTATGAACAGAAGTTGGGAAGAGAGCATTTAGTACACAACAAGTTACTTTTATGAGCTGAACATTAGGGGCTGTATTGCAACCTTAATAACAAAACCTTAATAACAAAATTCTCTAATCATTTGGTGAGTTTTTCGAAGTCTCCTAAGTCTCCTAAGACCTAAAATACAATTGGATTTTTTTGATGTATGTATTCACCAAAATCAGTGGTCCTGTATGCAGTACAATGTCTATTCTCATTCAAACCTGTTGAATTCTGTCCATTTCAGTAGGAAGCTAAAAGCCTAACACTCAGGACTTTCAAAACATTGGGGTCCAAATCCTGCTACTTTAGTGAAGTACTACAAGATCAAAGTGTTACAATGTTATTACACATGATGCAAGGGAAAAAAATTCAACTTTCAGCCCAGATCCACTGATATATGCTACTAGAAATCTGTTTGCAGGGTGAAATACACAATCAAGGACACTCTGCAACAATGACATTATTTTCAGGTATTTGGTTATACTTTTGCCACTAAATAACCATTATTTATGTATCAGTTTTATCACTGACAGGTAGTTTCCTATACATTGACAACTGAAAAAAAAAATCTACTGAGTGAAGCTAGGTAAGAAATACTTCTCACATCTGATGGTACTATTTGGAGTTTCCAACATTATCCTGGTTCATTTTGAACCACTGAGGTTTTCTGAAGGTTTTAAAAGGCAAGTGTGATTGAATTGTGTCTAGGCAATCTGCTAGGATGTGGTTGACAGTTTCAAATCCCTGTTTTACATTGGTAAAATGTAAGGGGGACTGACTTTGCAGGGGGAACACCTGCCTACCAAATAATCATGCAGATTTTGCTTATAAGAACTATTCCAATTCATCTAGGGAATTAAATACTGGAGGGTCAGAGTAGGACCCTGTGTTCTAGCAACAGTAGTCACACAGGATAACAAAACCTGACTTAAAGTCCTTGGTTCAAACCAGCTATCACAGAAGTAGAGACTGAGCCATCAGCCCCTAGGCAACCACATTGGGCTTTCCCAGTGGAGCAGCTCCGGAGTGAGACAGTAGTGATGTTGCAGAGCCCGCCCAGAGATGCTGCTCTGCCACCTGTTCATCCTGAAGTGGAGGTGTTCCTGGTGGAGGCAGACACCTATTCCCAGGAAGTTTACCCGCCCTGCTAGTCTCCCTCTATAGTCAGGGGTGAAAACAGGCCCTTCAGGAAGGAAATTCAAAGATTTATATAAGTTTCCTACCCTGAACATTCCTTTGAAGTAGACTCTTTCTCCATGGATTACATACAGACATGAACATACTTCTGCCTTAGTCAAATTGTCTGAATACCCCTGAGTATCCTGTGGCACAATAATCAAATCATCTTGTCCAGGCACACGTGAAGGTGGCACAGGTTTAAATCCTGATATGAATTAAGAAGACTGGGGACTTCTTCAATACTCCAGGAAAGTGTTAAACAGTATAGTCTCTCTATATATATTTTGATCTGAAATTCTATCCTATTATAGAGAAAAGTCTTGTAAGTATTTTATTTAAACATGGCTCAATGAAAAGCATGCCTGTCATTTTTCCAAAGGAAAAAAATATAAGGCAATTTTCATAACTTGCACTATCGTCTGCTATACTCATGAAATTTCAATCTACTCTGTTTTACCATCCATTCCCATCTCAGCTGAGCCTCATAGCCTCTTAAGGGTTGTAAGAGTGAAATTCCGCAGTCTTACCATTTGTTCAAACACTTTGCTCTATCCCTTTTCCCATTTTTTTCTTTTTCCTTTTACTGTCACCCATCCTAAACCCATTTATTGTCTGAATTTTTTTCCCTCCAGCATTTGCTTTAAATCTCAGGGGCAGATTGTGAGCAGTTGCTCACAGAAACATGCCCATTGTTGTTAGTAATAGCTAATGTGACTGCTCATTAGTGGTAGCTGTTCATGATCTCGTCAGTGTGATTTAGTTCTGTTTCTTTTGTACGAAAAGCTACTGATTTTCTTTCTACAGGCTATGTCAGTCCCCAGCTTGTTATTTCTCCCCATTTATATATCTATATCTATATATATCTATTCAACCCCTGAGTGCTTATTCTCTCCCATTTCCTGGTGAAAAAAAATCTTAAGCATTCATACATGACAGTGAGATTCAGCTGAACAAATACAGAGGCTTACATCTGAAATAGTCACACCAGATTCGTTTTATGCTCAGTGTAGAGAAAGAAGCACTTGTAGGGCACAATTCATCCCATCAAAGTAAACTTCTAAAATGGGTCAGATGAATCCTGTCTTTAGCAACAGCAGTTTTACAGAGAAACTCTTATTAATAAGTTGCCTCCATCATTAATATTTTTCCCCCGATATTTCTTGCTTAAAAACATTCTCATTAATAAGTAAACAAAAGGTGCCATAGCTACAGCTAAATAACAGTCTGTTTTACAGAAGGTCACCATACAGGAACTTGGTATCCTCTGTAGCCCTCACAACTTTACAGGGAGTCACAACAGAAAGTCAAGTTGTACAGTAATGGCTGTGTGTTCATGAAACTGGTCAGGATGA
>WEKW01019871.1:0-41880 GCA_013389905.1 Sula dactylatra
CAGATAGACAAGAAAGCAGACGTGAAAAACGGAGGAGATACAAAGAGCTGGCTGTGGTACAGATGAGAAGTGACCACATTCAGAGTATGTTTTGGAGTGTTAATAAATCATGATATTAAGGTATGAGAGATGAAGACATGCTTTACATATCAGTTTGTTTCCACATCACTTCTACTACAGCCTGGCCTAAACTCACCGTAGCTCATTAACACTTAAGGGATGCTAGCAGATGATGTTCTTCTGTGATAATGCAGGCCTTCACAACAGTAACTCACATCACAGATACTCTGCATGAACACAGCTACTAAACTGCATAATGACTTAATCATAAACCATCGCAATGGGACATGAGGGATGTTGAGAGTTAAAAAAAAAAAGCAACAACTAGCCAATTAGGACTTTTTTTTTTAAATACACAATACATACAAAGGAGTTTTGTTTTCTTCCAAGTAGTTGCCCATAACATCAGTCATGCCTCTAGTGTTTAAAAGTTAGAGCTGAAATGGCTACTTGCCCCAGCCTTTCAGTCCTGCTCCCAGATGGCAACTGTTTGATCATTACAACATTTCCGGAATTTTACAAATACCACATATGCTGAAGTAAGACAGGCAAATATAAGCAACCCTTTATTTTAAGACGAAGTGCTGAGACATACAATACTGCTTGTTGTAGATGGAGGTACATTGGTAGAATTATTCCTTTTCCATGTTTAACTTTCCCATCCATCAAGTGATAAATACTTTTTTTTTAACTGTGTCTGGAACTAGAAAAGTTAATAAAAGACTTTGCTCTAGTATCTGTGTCATATGCTCAGAAATATTTATCCATTTCCCCACAACAGAAACATTATTCCCCTCACCCCAAGTGGAACACAGTATACCATCCCCCTTAATTTCTCAGGGGAGTTAGAGATCTAGAAGTTTGGCCACTACACCAGAATGATTTTTTTTTTATTATTATTAACACACTGGCTTATACCTGTTTACATTATAATTCTACCATACTGAGACCTGAACTTGTCTACACCAGAAAAGTTTCCGTAATAATTTCCTACTATCTCAGAGTGACTACTCATGCAAGTTTTGGCACTAGTACTTTACTTGTCTTTAATAGTAGTATTCTACCGAGTCATTTTGCAGTTTTCATGGCCTATGGTCTATTTTTCCTTGAAATGAAAGAGTCATATCAAAGAGTTAAGTCTTGTTGCAAGGATTTAAGATTTAAAATAATGAGATGTGTAGGAGGGAGCTGAAAAGAAAGGGAGTCTGGAACAACAACATGACAAATGCCTTAGAAGATCTCTTTGCAACTGATACTTTATAACTTATTAAAAATAAGTATCAGACAACAATTTATTTTTCATGTTACCTTTTAAAGATATGCATAAACATGGAAGTTTTTGTGTTGTGGTGTTTTTATGACTTATTTATTGAGTCACAGAGCCCCTTTAAAAAGTACTTTAGAATAAGCTAAAAGAACAAAATAGAGTATTCATATACGATGGTAATCATTATGCAAGTTGGCTCTTCGTGCTATCATCTCCTACACAAAAATGAAGCAGAGGTGGTGAAAATTTCTGGTAAGGTTGAGAATGGAAAACATTGACAAAGTGGCAAAATGCTGAAGTTTCTGCATGCTGAGTATCATATTCTGGTGTCAACAGCATCATATGACCATAATCTCTTGAAAGCATGTTAGCAGCATGGGAGAACATTCAAGTGGGGCATCATGGTGGACAGAATTACTCTGAGGTAAGGGAGATTTGAGGAGGGTATTTTTGGTTTCATTTTTTGTTCATTTCTTTCTCAGAGAAGTTGAAAGCAAAGCTCAACTAAAAACATACAAACCTACTAACCTGCTCAAAATGGACATGAAACCACAGACTACTGACTCAGAACTATATTTGAAGTGCTACTTTTTCAGCTTGTGGGTCTTTCAGAGTAAAGCAAACAGCAATAATCGTTTTGCATGACAAATGCACAAATCATTACAAAAAAGAAAAAGACGGGCCCTTGGTGTTCCATCTTACCATGGTACAAGTTGTTTCATTTGCATTTTGAAGAGCATAAAATTTACATAAAGTAGTAATAACTCATCATTTACATAGCAGGAGTGGAAAATGGCTTGTGAGAGATCTCAGGAAGGCCAAAGCTTATCTTGGGAAAGGGTATAACAAATCACCTACTTACTGCAAGGAGAGCACCCATAACTGAGAATAGTTTATGAAGCTTCTAGCAACATCTCAAAGGACTAGAGCCCTGCTTTCACTCTGTTTTTTTGGTTGGCTCCAGTCAACCAAGACTTGAGACAGACCAATAAATAACTACTATCTCCCCACTGGGACTAACATTCCCATCCCTTCTCATGGCAATGAAGCAATGGATTTTAAAGGTTAGATTCAGACTGACAGAACATAGGATTGTGAGTAATGTGCAATACAACAAAGACTGGGTATAAATTGGAGAAGACAGAACAGAAATTCTGGGCCAAGAGAAAATTGAACCATCATGTTATAAATAGATATTCCTTGGCTGAGGGAGATGCACTTACTCAACAGGGCTAAAATCCAGAGTTATGGTAGTAAGTCATTTGATCGGCACATGAGTCAAGCTAATGTTATACAGAGCACCCTCCACAGGAAGAGAAGATGGATATCACTGCAGAGTCCCTCTGCTATGAGACATCTAGAGCACAAAGGGTTGTAAGACTACACCTTGTGCTTGCTACTGGCAGGCAAAGAAGCATTTCCTCATACATACAGGGGTCCCAGGTTTGAGAATGCCTGACAATATCGGGACGTGATACTGGGAAGAGGGACATCCAAGCAAATGAGCTCTGGACACCCATCGGTGCCACGAGGTCATTATTTTACCTAGTTGTACAGTCCCAGCCCTTCAGCTCCTTCGCTCTTTACCATCTCGTTACTTTCTCCTGATGTACAGGAGATCTTAAGCAGAAGTCCCTGAGGATACAGGGCTGGAGCTATTTTTTACATGAAAGAAAAAGGAAGGATCTTATTTCCTCACTCTTTTTAATAAGACCAAAATTCCACTTAGTTTAAAATAATAAAAAAAAATCTTCCTAAATAAGACTCAGTTGAAGTTCTGTGATGATTAATTTTAACATTACAGAAATAATTTCATAAGCTATTCTCGTGCAAAATTGCCAACTATTGTAGCCATGCTCCCAGTTTACTTGGACTGATTTTTTTTACTTGGACTGATAAAATACCTCTAAGATCATTTCATGAAACACCCCAAATTATGATTTTTTCATAATCAGTTAAATTCAGATATTATATACTGAATGCAAGGTGGTAAGTTTAATTTTACTTTATATTACTATATTATATTAGTGTAAATGAAGTACAGTTCAGTAGGGTTTCTTACACAGAATTCATCAGACACCATAACACTGCTTAGGATAAAGAGAGCACAAGGAAAAACCAAAGGTTTTGCCTGACCTGCAGACCAGGAACATGTAGAGCTAATAAAAACTCTGATCTGCCATTTCTGAGAGTTTAATTTCAGGGGAGAAACAGATGTTTAAGGAGAAAATTATCAGTGGCATTATAGAGCTATTGCACCTCAAAAGATAGCAGCCCTAGTCTCTTGGCAGAAAGGCACAGTGACGCTAAAGCGGGAGGAAGAATCACAGATCCCTCTACTGTTTTCATAGAATCATAGAATCATTAAGGTTGGAAAATACCTCTAAGATCATCAAGTCCAACTGTCAGTCAACCCAACACCCCCAGGCCTCCTAAACCATGCCCTGAAGTGCCACGTCTACACGGTTTTTGAACACCTCCAGGGACGGTGACTCCACCACCTCTCTGGGCAGCCTGTTCCAGTACCTGACCACTCTTTCAGTGAAGACATTTTTCCTAATATCCAACTTAAATCTCCCCTGGTGCAGCTTGAGGCCATTTCCTCTCATCCTAAAATTTTCTCATGGTTGAAATCTCACTTTATTTCAGAGACACGCATGACTGCAATAGATGGCAGGCTTTTTTCACCCCCTCAGTTATAGCTATGACATACATGGACATAATACAGGTGATGGGAAGCTCTTTAGACAGTGACAAAGCAGACCTGAGTGGTTCTAAATAGGCAATTTACTTACAGGATATAATCAAAGGAATCACACAGAAAAATTAGTGCACTTCAATCAGCAATATTCAGGGAACATACATTATAAAAACACATATTACCAACATTTCAAGTACAAATATAACAGCTTCTGCTGAATTATTTATATATTCAAATTATAAAACTTGAACACTTGATTGGTTATAAATATATATATACACTCTATATTAGCAGGCTGTCCTACACTTTGCATTTGAGCAGTGACAACGCTATAAAGCACAGTAGTAGTTATTCACTTTCACTTCAGTGAAACTCTCCCCCAAACGTGTTCGCTTGCTCACGTTCAATGTGAGATTTTTGCTGAGGAAATGAAGTTCAGCTGAAATAGCTCAAGTAAGCAAAACCTTAGCAGCAGTGCCGGCAGAGCTTTTCCCCCTCATCCCAGACCCAGCATCCTGTTGTACCTACACACCAGACTGGAGCAGCAAGCCCTTTCTAGGAGCACTGACTTCTTTTGCCTCATACTCCTAGAGGTTCTTCAACAGGGTAATGCACTTATGCCATCTTCTGTGAAGTGGAAGAGGACCAGGAAATACTGGCAAGACACAAGCAGGAGAAACAAAGTGATCCTCTATGCTCCAATGACTGTGCATTAAGCGTTCTTCCTCATTCAGAAAGTTTCAGACTTGCTCCATTTCAGATTTTGCTGCCTGGCTATTACCAGCCACTCAGCGTTCTTCTATCTCCCTGTACCTCACACAGCTGATAAACTTTATAGCTTTTTCTCCAGCTATTTTGCAAATGGGGCTAGTGCTTGAGATAAAAAATGAGTGCTCCTACATAGCACTGATTTGCAGACAGAAAGAGTCAAGAAAGGGGTTACTGATATAGATCTGAGCAACTTCATCCCAAGGGGAAATGCAATCAATATAATTCCCTTTCCTAAGCTTAATTAGATTAATTTTGTACTTAGTAAGAATATTTTTAAAAAAGCACCTGCTTAATTCTCTCACTAACAATCCCCAGCAAACCCATATGTATAATAAATGCATACATGAGTATGTGGAAACCAGAAAGTTAAAGTGGTGATGTCTCTAATTCCACCCCACCAGCATGCTTGAAGACATCTTTCTTAGCCCATCAATCATATTATCGCTCCCATGTCATGCAAAGTTAGATGCATATACATACGGGCATCCAGGTGGGGAGGACATAGGCAGAGAGATCCAGCTAACTTTAGTGTGTTAAAAACAAACAAACAAACTCAACCAAACCCCAATCAAACTCCAACCTTCCCTCCCACCCCACAAAAAACTCCAACCCATAAATGCTAATATTAAGAGCCAATTAGAAGTATAAATAAATATGTTAGCAACAGTAAGGTCAAGCATCATTTAGAATCAGAGCTGTGAATACTGCAGTTACCTAGGCAACATCTGCTTCTTCTTCTGTTTAGGTTTTCAGCCATGTAAAGCGACAGAAAAAGTAACTGAATGTTTTCAAAAATTATGCAAGTCTCTTTAATGGAAGCCATTATATATTTTATATATATATATATATATATGTATATGAGTATTGTCTTACGGGGCAAATGTCAGTTTTTATACACAAAAAAAGTGCATTTAAAAAATGAAATATTTCATTAATTAAGAATGAGAAAAACTTTAAAGCATCTGAAGTTAATGGCTAGGCCAAAATAGTCACCAAAATTATTTCAATACAGTGAATAACGTGAATTATTTGTGTCTTGGATAACTAAAGCCAGTTCATGAATGAGTTTTACTCATCTTGGCATTTTAGATTTCTCTGAAAATGAAGAAAACTCAAACCAAGAAATAAGATTACTGCATCATGAAAATCTGTGAAGAGCATCCAAGAGCATGTCAGATTGGCAAGACCCATTCACTTTCAAAATCCAATGAGGTCTGCACTGAAGTATTTCAGAGTTAATGGAACAGTCAAATGAACCACCTCTTGTAACTTGTGTAATAGAGTAATGTAGGCAGAGAAATGATATGATTGAATTCGGTTTCCATCAACAGTAGTATTTACTACTGTTAAAAATCTTTCTACTTCAAAAAAAAGTGCTCAAAGACAACTTTATATCCAGGAAGACAGATTACTGCATTAATTGAAATTCACTAATTTGGTCTTGCTGCAAAATGAAAAGAATAGTTATCAGATTGAAGCAAAGAACAAAATGACATTTCTGAAACATTAATCTTTACAAGATGTTAAATTACTTGCAAAACATCATGAAAAACAAAGCAATTAGTCAGACTATCATTTTCTCAAGAAATGAGAGTGACTGAGCTAACTGGATCACACAACATACTGAGGACGTAATTTTTCAGTAAGTTTGGTGAATTAGTCAGTGAGGTTCAGTAAGGACAGCTGTCTTGTCATGAACAAGCAATAAAGAAGAAAAATAGTATTTCTTTCTATCATCCATTAATTTTGCCTATTTCATTTCCAACATGGTCTTGAGCAATACCTTGTGACCCCAAAGAGCATATGAACAGGACAGCATGTGGGCTCTTGGAGCAAGGTGAGAAGAAACATTTGACTGCATGAATTAATAAAAAAAAAATCTCCCTAATTATGTGGAAAACAGAAGCAGCTAATTCTATATTGATATCAAAAATGGATAAAAATTTGGCTCATAACTATACTGGTGATATCAGCCCATGTGGATAATCACTGTACATATCCTGGATTGAGCATAATCAATTTCATTGGCTGTACTTCTAAACCTTAGTTATTCATAACATTCAAATTAGATACTATTAAAATCTTCACCCAATCACTATGAACTGGTTTTATTTTGCCATTATGAAGAGATAACACACCTGCCCTTTTTCATCTCTTTGAAAACATACTTGCTTTTTGTTACCCAAGTGCAAATTATGGTTTAGAAATTGGTTTGTAATAATTTTCCAGTAGTCCTGTTCCATGGTTCGCTGGCTGTTGACCAATGACTTCTCTAGATTTATTTTTTTTTAATAGTAAGAATTAAGTAAGCCTTTCCTCACCAGGTCTGTTTGTTTTCTCAAGACCTTTCATTAAGTATTTTCCTCTCTTAACAGTGTCAGCTGTTAAAACACCACTAGCCACAACAGTGAGAGTCCTGTTTGGGGAGAAACTGGTGGCTTTAATGTTTGTTTTCATAGTGCATCAGAGGGAAACAGAGACTTGAGGAGGAGTGAAGAGGGGAGGTAGGAAGGAGCAACTTTCACCAGTTCTATGACCACAAGCCTATATGCAAGGAAGCAGGAGCCAGGTGGTAAAGGTACCCACCTGCCCTCTTCCCCCACACCCTGCTCTGCAGCATCAAGTGCACTACATCAGCTGACAGTGCGTCAAAACCAGCGCAAGCACAGCAACATCTTAAGACAGACATTTAGTGACTTTCCTAATCTTTGTTTGCTCAGCTACTCAGGTTCATCCCCCAGCCTAAAGCTAAGCCAAGGCTGCCTTGAAAGAGTTCTGTCAAACCACCAGGCTCCACGGTTACTTCCAAAGAAAACTCAGTGCTTCAACTTGGGGAATCTGTTAAAATTTCAGAGATGTAAATTATGTCCATACAGACCAAACATCCAGCTCCTGAATTGCAGCTGCACCTAAAATGCTTTGTGCTTACATAAAATATTCTCCATCCCTTGAGAATGAGCAGGCAGCACTCAGCACCAGCCAGGCATATCCAAGATGGTTACAGTTCAGTGTAGCCATCACATAAGACTGTATTGTTGTCAGAACACAGAGGAGGGATGGTGCCAGCCAATTCTGTTAAAGGTGGGAGTGTGCATGAGCAAGGAGGAATATTTCAGAATCACATAAAAATCATGACATTGTCACAGGCACATTTAAACCTCATACACAGCAATGATTCACTGGATGTATTTTCTTATAAGCATATAAGATCTTCCCTTTTAAACCACTGTCTTCTCTGAAAAGTTTAGATAAACATCTTTATTAACTAAAGAATAAGGCTGCCAAGTTTAGTCCTCAAGTTAAGCAGTACTCAAGTAAAAAACTGCATTTCCCCCTCTTTACTCTGGTCTCTTTAAGCAATGTCCAAGAGCATTTCTAGTTGCCCATCTCCCTCTATCCATGGAAATAAGCCTCTGTACAATAAAATTCATAGTCATGCTGATTCCCACAATGCCATCAGCCCACTTTACACTAATGCTTCCCAATTGCCCTTCATTACATCTGAGGTCCTACTGATCTCCACTTTAACCACTGAAAAGGATCTACAGGAGGCTTACTTCCACATCTCAGCAGTGAGGACTTGCAACAGGTGCTTAAGACATACTGGGTCTTAGATGCAAAGTGCACAAGCATAAAAACATTAAGTTGGGAACATGAAGCATCTCATTTTATCCAAGTCTCACAGCACTGCCACACAACTGTAAGAAATCTGGCAGCACAGTTACACCCAATGCAAACAGAATTACCTGCACATACCACCAGCTTCAGAGGGTGCAAGTAAAGTTGGGCAAGTCCCTGCATACTTCAGGATTTTCAGATGTCTGATTCTTGCTGAAACCAATATCATGAATAAATACAAGCTTCTACCAAACAACCTTTACTCCATTTAACGACAGAGTTAAGACAGATCTAGTCAAACAAAGCCTTTTGCACACACATATACATAGAAACAACCTGCAGGCAAAAACATCCTTTGGTCAGATCCAGCTCTGTCCCTCCACATGGAAGCAGGTATTTCAGGAAACACATGCTACAGCTCTTGGCTGTATTTCTTTGTTTTTGTGCCACTTAATATCTCAGACAAGTTTTGCTTTAGCCATCTGCTGAAAGTACCATCCGTAAGTGTCATGATGGAAACACACTAAGGAAGTTCAGAGTCTGAATAGAAACACCTGATTTTGTATTGGCAGGGATCATACTGACAGAAACCAGGCCAACAGAAAGCAATCGTGACTTATTGAATGTAGTTGATTTATAGGCAGAGCTGTCCTTCCTCCCCACCTGCCCAAAGTTTTAATCCCAGGTCTTAGATGTTAATAGTTTAGCAATAAAGTTTTATGACACTTTATGAGACAGTTGGCAAAGGAGTTGTACCCTTCATGCAAACCTCATGTGTTTCAACTAACAACTTGGTATTTCAGACTGTCACATTGCAAGGAAAGTTGTTGTTACTCCCCTCTTGGGCTGCTTCCATAAGAGTCAAAGGAATTACAAAATTAAAATAGGTTTGACACAAATCTTAACAGAAAACCACACTCAAAGTCACCTACGGGTCCTCCAATTCCCCGAGTCATTTACACTTTACACAATTGTTTCAAGCACATCTCCCAGTGCAAAGCATTTGTTTCAAGTGTGTCCCCGCATTTTGTTGTTCTAAGCCAGTCTTTACACAAGCAAACACATGAAGTAATTTTTCTGCTAAAACTCACCACCAGCACCTTCAGTGAACCTCAAAGTCACCTTCTGTATAGGCAGTCCATTGTTTGGCCTCATTTGGCCCACCTGCATGACATTAGGCCAGTCTGACAGCCCCTACCCTCTCCTTCTGATCATGGCAATCTGGGGAAAAAAAAAAAAAAAAAAGAAAGTTATTGTTTCTTGCCATCTTCACCAGCAGTATTAGACATGAAAGCAAAAATCTGTGCAGTATGCCAAGATATATCAGAAAAACAGTAGGCACTACACCTACATCAAACTCCCCATCACACAAAGAGTGACCTCACAGCCCTGCACATCAATCTGATCATGGCTGAGCCTCATAGTTTTACAGCAGAGCTTTGTTGTTCTAGAAGACAGTTTTGATTGTTAGTGTTTCAAGATTGAAATTTGAAACATTTAGTAGTCAGCTGAAGTCTTAGGACTTGATTTTTGCCTTTATAGTCAAGACAGAGATTTTGAGTAATACAGAATTAATCCTTTAAGTTGCCTACTGTTCTGAATAGAAACATCACAGAGTTATCTGGGGGGGGGGGAAGGGAACAACTGTACAACTTGAGTGAGGCTACAAAAACATCACATTTTTCACATGAAAATACAACATGCCTGAATTGTATTTGGAGTGACCACACAATAGGTTTTCACTTACAATTATGTGAAAAAAGGCAAAACAAAGAACTCTGTTTAATTTTTGGTTAAATTCCTATTTTTTTTATGGCTTAACAGCACCATAACATTTACCTACACATTTACTTAAAAATCTGCTTGCTGAAATGCAGACAAAACCAACATACTACACTTGTGAAAGCCCAAAGATTAACACAAACTTAATGGAGTTCTTAGTCAAGTATTGACTTTCACTGCGCTGAACACACAGCCTGACATGCTAGGAAAAGCATTAGGTCTTTTCATCTGTTGCAGAAATAACTGCTCTTTAAAACCGCTCACTGCAGTTCTTATATAAGCAGAGCACTCTTTGAAGTGAAATAAAGTTTTACAAAACACAGGCTAAATAAAGATCAGAGAACCTGAAAAATCTGTGGTATTTTTATCTCTTTCTGCACCGCAGAAGATAAAGCCTACATCAGAAGTTACTTCAATAACCTCCCAGACAAACAGTAGAAACACTTTACAGATTAGGAGAAATATTAGCTACTAGAGAAAAAGATGATTTAAAAAAAAAGCCAAAGAAAATAAGCACCCAGCTCTTACCTAGCAAAGGACTGTCTGCACTGGTTCATTCGATACCAATTCATTCAGAGCCCCAGACTTGTGCTCAGTAGTGCAGACCACCACCAGCACCCGCTCCTTAAGGTCTTTCTCTTCCACTCTCCATAACACAGAGCAGACACCACAGCACTATTCCACACCACACATCCCTTCTCTTCAACCTCAAAAGATCTAACTAGCTCATAACTTCAGCTGTCCTTAATATCTTTTAGACCAGACATCATCACAATGCCTGAGCAACTTCTCAGGCATCAACTTACCCCTGAAGAGATGCCTGTGAACTCTCACACCTTTAATGTATTTACCTCAGTAAATAATTCTGCTGAGAGTCCATAAGTATGAGCAGAGCCTAGCTCACTCCCTGCCTGCTAGAAGACCCTATCTTTTTCTCCAGAAATTTGTGAGGAAAGTCTTTTTTGTCTAGGGGGAAAGGGACTTTTTCAGCTTTTATATGTTTTTCCACTTCAAAACATGGAAACAGAAAGACTCTGAAGTCACACCTTAATCTCTAAATAAGCTGCACTTTAAGACAGTTGAGTTGTTTATTTTTTCAGTGTTTTGTTACTGTTTTTATCCAGAATGTTACTGAATAAACTAAACAAAAATAATTTTTGAAAGAAAAAAAAAAAGAAAAAAAATCAAAGCATTTCTTCCCCAAAAGATCAATTGAACAAATTGAATCTACCAACAATTTTCCATCCCCTCCGTTGGTTCTGGGTGTGAAGGTTTTGCCAGTTGCCCACAGTTTGGAAGGGAAGCCAGTGCAGGTCCCAGCACAATACAGCTCACGTCACTAGGTATCATTAAACGTTTTGAGAAGACTTTCTCTCTCAAGCGCAAAAATGCCCATAGGTCTCGGCTAGTAATGCTTACATCCTTATCTCATCCTAATCTTTTCAGCACACAAGCCAAAGCCAGCTCCTGTCCACCACATTTGAATGTAGACTGTGTGGCAGAGGAGATGCATTTAGAACGAGGAAATAAGATTTCTGGGGAAACTTGCGTGACCTAGTTTCTCTACCTTAACTTTGGCAAAGTTCAGATTTAGAGCTGAGGTTGGGGATTGTTTATATTAATAATAACAATGTATTTATTGTTACAGCTAACCCTTACACAGTAATAAGTAGTGCTCCACATCTTGCCACTAATTAATTACTAGAAGCAATGGCAAAAGGTCATGTCAGTTAATGATGCTGATTCAAAACAGTGTTTCTACTGAAAAAGCTAAAAGTAAAACTGAACCTAGAAAAGCAGTCAGTTTATATTACTCCATGCTTTCCAAGCCATGGGACAGAGGAAGGAGAATCTGTCTTTAGCAGAGATATGTCTCTTGCTTCATTTAGTGTCTCAAACATGTTTCACATAACACAAACCTCCTTAAGTACAATTTCCCACTTCTCTGTGAGCAAACAAACACTATTTATGCAATTCAAACACCCCTAACTAATCACCTATTCTTACTAATCGTCAAAGTGCTGTGCACCACTGTTTGGACTTAAATATTTCCTAAAGTTATTGGCATCATTGTTGCCAGAATTTGGTAAATCCTTTTGTTCTTGCATGAGATTTAATAGTCTTAATTTTTTTGTGACTGTTGTTTGTATGAGATCCTTTAAAGTAATCTGCATATCCTAAACCCTTACTTGGTCTAGTGATCTGCCATGAAACAATTTTTCCTGATACCGGTTAATTTTCACTTACCAAATCTCATCATCCACATCACTCTAGAAACGTGGACAAAGAGTCAAAGCTGAAGCTGCATCTGTCCCAAATACAAGCATTGTCCCATACACTTGTTCTATGATAACAAAGATTAGCCTTTCCAGCTCTTCCACTTGTAGTATTCTGGCAGGTTTAAGAGGTATATTAAACTTCCATTTAAAGCATGCGTTTTCCAGACTGTCCCTCAAAAGAATTTCAGTTCCCGTTTTACAGAAAGACAAAGCCTGAATTGGTGGGTAGGCATTGCATTGTGCACAGCTCTTCTGTAAAATTTGTACATACATCAGAAGAAACTTATATTGTCTTGGTTTCTCTTCAAATGTGAACTCTGTCAGTCAGCTGTAATTCACATCTACTAGGGGTTCAGCACTTGGTGCTAAAGAAACTGGCCCACTGAACTTCTCTTGAACGTTTCTAGTTCTAATATAAGATAAACACTTCAAACTGTGCTGTGTCAATTAGGTTTTATTCCTTAGTGCAAAACCAAGATTTTCTTTTTATTTCTTACATTTCAATTAAAACCAAACAAAACCCTGTAAGTTCTAAGTAGTTATTTTGAATTGAAGGTTTATCATTATCAGTCTTCAGCAAAAGGCTGATATTTTAAAAAAAAGTGGCTTATCTGTGTCTAATTGCCATTAAATTACAACTTGCCTACATGAACTCTTCCATGAGAAAGACTGATAAGTAACTACTGAGAAAAGCAAGCTCTGAACATGGCATATCAGTAGCTCTAAGAAGGAAAAACATCTAGCATGAGACTAGGGAAGAGAGCCTTACCTTCAGCTGTGGTAAAACCACATCGTGCTTTCCTGAATTAAATCATCTTTAAACGTCCTCACAAACTTGCTGAAGCGTTTAATTTGTGATGACAAGATTATAGTATAGATATGTATAGCAAGATTTTGTAGTTACTTTTCATGTCATTATTTCTAATTTAAGCCATTATTTGAGCTAACATATTGTCTAATGGGTGTGAAGCCCATTTATGCCATTAAAAAAAAAAACTGTAGAGCTGTCTTGTTACCAAAATACTGTTTATTCAAGTATTATCAGTTGCAGTACTAAGAGCCGTATGATTTACTCCATGGTGACTTTCATCAGTGTGGATTATCTGGTAAGGAATAAGATAATTCTGCAGTCTTTTCCTCTCTCCCCTGTCTGGCTGCCTACTTTCATGACACCTGTGGAGATGTAATAATTTTGACATATCTGCCTATCTTCTAAGCCTGGCTGAAACTGGCCAATGGATTCAACAGTTAAGATGTGGACACAGTCACACAGAATGGTTGTATAAAGCCTCGTCTTTTCAGGAAGCCAAGAAAAAACCACTCACCAGCTGCTGTATCAGGTTGCAGACATCATAACTTACCTGCAGCTGATCTTTGCCATGACTGTATCCCAGAAGCGCTGTGGGTAATTCCTGGAGGACCAGAGCAATCCATCTTCTTAAAATGTGGATGTCTAAATCCAGTCACCAGGTGAATGGATGCAACTGTCACAGTCACCATACACCCATCTGCTGAACATTCCCCTGCTGCTGGGCTACCCTCCAAGCCACCAGGCACGTGTTTTTAAGTTTTGATCCTAAAGAAGGTCCAGGAGCGGTCCCTGACAAGGTGCTCTAGATGTGCTGTCAAGGTACAACGTTTTTTATGTGTCACAAGAAATGCACAGATCTTGATACACTGACTTGCAAATTGTGGATCTTTCCACACTACAGCTTTGCTTACTGAGGAACACAAGGATTTTATTATTTCTTAGGCAGGTGTCAACATATGCTATTTATTCTTTCTGATGAAAATAGTTTTAAAATATTTTTGATTCAGAAGGCAAACTAAGCTTTCAGGCAAAGACAGAGAAAAAGAACTTGAAAAGAGAAAGTGTAAATCATGATTTGAGTTTCATGTTCAGAAAATTCAGCAGTTTGAGGCATCTCTGGAGTTGTCTGGACAGACTTGCTGGAAGCTTTGCCTTCCTCTCAGTGTACCAGATGTTGTCTCACAGTATTCCCCACTCACAACCCCACTACCTCCTGCAAGCAAATATTTAGTCACAAATCACATGGTAAGAAGCAATTACACGGGGACTGAAACATTTTCCTTTAACATCTGATTCCATCAAAAGCTGAAGGTTCCAGCCCAGAGGTGAGAGGGTCTTGAATAAACTCACAATAACTGCAAGCCCAATTTAAAAAAAAAAAACAAAACTTGCTTCACTTTAATAAAAGTCACTTGCCAATGGCAATTACTAATTATTGATATATATCGATGTCGTGGTTTAGCCCCAGTGTAGCAACTAAGTACCACACCACCACTCGCTCACTCCCCCCACCCCTGTGGGATGGGGGAGAGAATCGGAAGAGCAAAAGCAAGACATCTCATAGTTTGAGATAAGAACAGTTTAATAATTAAAATAAAAAATTAATAGTAGTAATGGCAATTGTAATAATAATGAGTATGATAATAATAATGATGATAACGATAATGATAATATAATAAACAAGAAAATATTGAGAGGGAGACATGAAACCCAGGGAAAGAGGGAAAAGGAAAAAAACACCACAAGTGCTGCAACCGCTCACCACCGCTCGAACAACACCACCAGTCCCCGAGCCACGATCGCTGCCCCCCCAGCCAACTCCCCGCAGTCAATATACTGGGCACGACGTCACATGATATGGAATATCCCTTTGGCCAATTCAGATCAGCTCTCTTGGCTGTGCCCCCTCCCCTCCCGGTTTCTTGTGTACCTGGCAGAGCATGGGGAGCTGGAAAAGTCCTTGACTAGTGTAAGCACTACCTAGCAACAACTAAAACATCAGTGTGTTATCAACATTGTTTTCATACTAAGTCCAAAACACTGTGCCAGCTACAGTGAAGAAAATTAACTCTATCCCAGTTAAAAACATGACAATCGGTAGTAAATAAGGAACAGACTAACCATCTCATAACCTGGAAAAACATGCCTTTGCCCTATTCTTGGTGGAACTTTTGTAATGAAACTCCCTTTAGGGCATATTTTTCTGTCCTCTCTGTACTTTTGTATGAAAGCAAGCAAAAAAAAAAAAAAAAAATCAGTCGAAAATCTTTGCTTTTAGTCTTGCATTTTATTTAAGGAGAGGTAGAAAGATACAGGGTATTTCAGTGCAGTCCTCTTGTAATCTGGCAATCTCTGCAAGTATTGCTGACCCACTTCAGCCCTTTCAAGAACAGACAGCATTTTCGGAAGCATTACAATTACATGTGTTTCAGAGAAACATGTCACAAAGAAAAAATAATAATAATGAAAAAAATCTTGGAGTGGCATCTGAAGCCAAATAAAGGACTAAATTAAAGAGGGAAATTTAACAGAACCTTGTTAAAAAGCCTCAGCTCTTTTTTTGTTTATCGAAGAGAATCATAATGATATATTGTACTCAGTTAAACTTTCAGCCAGAGTGAAAGCTCAGCCTCTCATTAAAAAAAAAAACCAAAACCAAAAACACCTTTCAGGGCTGCACAAAAACTTCTCAAAGGAAGTCACGATCAGTTGAGATAAGAAAATGTGAACATTTCCTCTTGTGTTTTTCACCATTTCCCAGAATACTAAAGCCTCGTTCTCCTTTAGACTACATAGTAAAATAGTTCTGGATTGGTTCTTACTTGCCCTTGCTTAAACAAAGAGCCTGTGAGGGTGTTGTGGGCTCTAACAGTCTCCACGGCCCTGACCAACCTCCTCAGGACCTGCTCCCACACCGTGCTGTGGGATGGGCCCTGCCCTGGCATTCTCAGGGTCCCCCTCTTCTCCCCAGCCTTCCCAAGAGAGCCAGTGGAGAGAGAAGAGAAAACCATCATGCTGTTCTGGAAAAGAAAATGCTAATGAAAGTGCAGGGGCCCATAAATTTATTCCCTTGCACCAGGCACAACACAAATCAGAGGGCTTTCATCCTGCAGAAACACAGCTGGTTCTGCATCTTCAGTTTAATTTGCATCAGGCTTCTATAGGTGTCTCACCAGAGGATGTGCCTATGGTGACCCCAAAGACAGCAGTAAAGCTCCATGGACAGCTGGCATTGCTTTTCTAACTTCACCATTCCCCTTCCCAGCCCTCCTTTAGACCCCTTTTCCCACTGATTTAGAGATACGTTTAAAGACATAAAGGTCCTACTCTAACAACATCATGAAGTGATAGGGCATTTGCCCACTTGTTCGTAGCTGCCAGACAAATAGTGATGACGATTTAAATGGGAAAAGACACAAACTGACAGAAAAAGGTTACTGGATGCTGAAATCGGTAAAGGTTACTCTCAAGGAATACGTTCACTATGCAATAGGTAACTTATCTGGTGAGTGAAAAGAACTGGGAGTACCTCTAGCCCTGACAATTTCATACCAAAACTGGAAAGCAGTGTTAAACAGGGACCCTTCAAAAAGCAGAGTATTGGCAGAAGGGCATCATTGGATACCTGCATGTTGTCCTCTGTCATGGACATTTCAAACCATTGAACATATGCAACCACTATACTTGAAAGATAACTCTTATTGTGATTCACAGCAATGATCCATATGAAGATCTAGAGGTGACCTACATGACCTGCACACTACCCTAGCCACCACCCGTGGCTGTCTGTCCATCTGCCTGTTCATTCTCAGCTCCACCCCTAGTGAACATTTGAACCATCCTTGCAAAGTAGAGAAAAAGTCAACCACACAAACTAAGAAGGGTATGGTAATTAGGTCTGGGTTGTTTTGAAACGGAGAAAAGAAGTGAACCCCTGATCAAAGAAGTGAACTGTTAACCAAGGTGATCTGGGGCAGGGAATCTCCACTGGTGGCTCTTATTGTGTAATTCTAGCCTTCTTTTCCTTTGCTTTATTACAAATGCTCCCAAATCGGGATGTTCTGTTTTGCATCAAGCAAAATGTTTTATTCTATGCAAAGTAATATATGTGCTTGTTTATTCCACAATCAATAAAGTCAGAACTGATCCTATATTGATTTTCAAGGTGTTTTCCCCAATTTGGCTGCCACATTATCATCACATTAATAGCCATATTATTCTTGCAACCTTAGTGCAGATTCACCAAGACACTCTCCATGAGTGTTCAGCTTAGTTAAAAACCACTCTGCATACTCACTTGCTTAAACTCAAGCAAATATCTGACTGAATCAAGGCCTAAATGGAAAAAGAGGGTGAACTTCGGAACTGGCTTAGGCGTAACAGAAACAAGCTGTAAGAAATAGGAGGGAGGAAGGCAATTATATGTTCTCCCTTTTCCTAAGATATGTAAAGCTATTTATAATTAACAACCACAAAAGCTCTTGAAAAAAAATTCATTTGAAAAGAAAGTTATGCTAATTGCAGTTTTCCTTAAATAAGGAACACTTTACATAGTTTATAATATAGTCATTGACACAGAGATAAACTAATTTACATGATAAATAACCTCTTTTAGTAGCACTTGCCAAAACTGCTTGCATGTATTATAAAATTAAGGCCCTATGAACGTTATACTTGGTTATACCTTGACCACAGCAGGGAACAGATGCCTGCCATCTTTCTGGTTGTGAGAATACAAACCTCCAAAAGCATTGTTACCTACTAGGTAATAGCTGCTATTTGAGACACACCCAAAGTCTTCCTTCGTTCAAACTGCAGTTCAGAGAATTCTTAATACAAAATGATGCCTCTCAGGAGAACCTTACCACCCAATGCTCACTGTACTTGTTAACAAAGTTAAGCCTGTATTTTCTAGCCAAAATAAATTATACAAATAATAGCTGTATACCATGGCAATTTAAAACAGTTTCTGACTTGTATGAGAAAGATCAAAAAGCCTTGGGAGAGCAGAAATTTGGATGAGGCCAAGAAGACATGCATGGAAAATGTTGCTGCTTAGAAGCTGTGAAGAGTTCAGGACAGATGGATGCTGAATAATTATAGAATCATAGGATTAAAAGAATTAGAAGAGCTCCTTTACTGCTCATACATCTGCCTGCCAGTTCAGACTATCTCTCCACATACAGGTAGCCACTTCAAATGCAGGGAAGGTCAAGGCCCTTTACAAGACCTACAAGCTAGAAACAGCAGAACAATAGGAATGGCAGTAATTGCTAATTATACTCTTGTTCCAATAAACCAAATTGCTTTATTTTCTTAATCACTCATTCCCAACCCTCATGTTTCTTCTGTTGCTTTTCCCCCCTTTCATGGCTGTAGAAGACAAATTCTTTGGATGTCTTAAACTGATTTCAACTCTTTGGAACTGGCCACAGATATTCAACACCATGTCCAAACCTGGTCACTCTAGAGCTAACTCAAGATATTTTTTCCTGAGTGTTAATGAGGCTCCTTTTCAAACTTGCCCTTCTTACTGCCACTCAGGGTTTGCTAAATATTTTCACATCACAGAGTATCTTCTGTGGGCTTCTACCTCCTCTTGTGGAGCACCTGAGATGGCATCACAAGCTGTCCTGCCATGACACTGCAAATAACAAGAGCACAGTTACCTACAGCCATTGCTTAAACATACTCTGCCATTTGCCTTCTTCAGTTTTGAAGGGAACTGAGGCCAGAAGGATTCATATGGAGATCAGACTGACTGGTCCCTTCTCAGTCTCAGATTTCTTTGAAACTGTATAGAAGAGGCCAGAGTATTTAACTGAACCCACTAAGTTGTGTTTGTCTAAAACATCTTTTCGAGAAAGGCCTGAGGACATCTAGCAATGAGTTTTTGTGTTCCTGGAGTGATATGCTAGAAATGCTTAAGCCTTCTATGTCTACAAAGTGATGCCTAGTTTCCCATTTGAATTGCCTTGGTCTCTGCGCTCCTGAAACATAGAATCACAAAACCATTCAGGTCGGAAAAGACCTTTAAGATCATCAAGTCCAACCATTAACCTAACACTGCCAAGTCCACCACTAAACCATGTCCCTAAGCACCACATATACACATCTTTTAAACACCTCCAGGCATGGTGACTCAACCGCTTCAACCACTAAATTTTGCTTCAGGTCTTGCATTTTTCACTAATCTCAACATATTTGTGTCTGATATGTAACCCTGCAAAGGTGCTGAGGGACACAGAAGCATTCCTCCCTCCTGTGAGTATGACCTTACATGCATTGCTGCGAGATACTGAACTTTGCATTTGTTTACATTTAAAACACATTTCAGTTAAATGGGCTCAGCTTAGCTTTGTGATTTACCTCAACAAAACTTAACCTGAAAGTTTGTAAAAGATTTCATATACCTTTCTCTGCTGTTTATAAAAAACACTGGGTTGTATCAGACCTAGCACTAGTCTTTACAGTTCCATTGGAAATACTGCTGTTTGATGATGATTTTCCACTAACAACCACTTTTGGAGATCTGCCAGTCCATACACCATTTCTCCTAGGCTTTGATATTACCATATTTTTTTTGGCTGGTTGGTTGGTTTGGGGTTTGTTTTTGTTTTGGTTTTTTTTTTGTTAAGTGACACAGTGAAGTCCCTGGATAGTTCAAAATTGCTGGGTTGCCTTTGAGAAATATTACTGAATAACATCTCTAGTTCTGTTTACAGTGCATAAGAGAAAGAATCCTTCTCAGGATGTTCTCTCATATAAAAGTGTTTGGGTGTATTATGATGTTGTGAAATGCATAAACAAGGGCATCTATAAAATCCCTCATTAAAACATTCAGCATCTAAGTGCTGCTACCACTTGAACCGCCACTTAGGACTGAAAGTAGCCTGCGAGTCCTACAGGCACTTTAACAGAGGACTTTTCACCTGATGATGATTTAGGTTTCATGACAAAGGAAAACTAATCAACGCACAAGGATACAATTGAAATCTGTGCCTAACACACTGGCACAAAAATCAGAAGTTAACCACCCCAGTCACTGAGGATTACCCAAGCGTGGCGAGATCAGGCTGGCTTGGGAGAGGACTTTGATACAATGAGATACCGAGCATGGGAACCCAGGCCTGGAGCATTGGCTATAGGAGACACATCACAGTGCTCCATAAACAAGCTAGGGTAGCTTCTGGTACCTGGTATGATAATGTGCTCTGGCAACTGTGTTTGAGACAGTTTTGAAGACTTTCAACTGGAAAGAGACACTGCTAGTCTGATCAGAGACTGAATTCAGATGCAACTTTTCCTCTACTGCAATCAGATGATGTCAGATACAAGGTGCAGACTTTTCTGTAAATTGCTGTGTTTCCCCAGTATTTGACAGATGGTAGTGTTAAGAAGTGTAATGCTGATTGGTTTACATTACAGATACTTGCCTGAAAGAGTTGATAATTCCTCAGTGTTCAGGGTAGAGCCAGAATGTAACAACCTTCTGCACCCTCAGCCCCACTCAGGGCTTCAGTGGAAGAAGGCACGTCCCCTTCCTGCACAGAAAAGTGTAGGCAGCACACAGGACAACAGCCATTTCAGATGTTTCTTCATTGACCGGAGTCATTGTGCAGAATTTCTGTGCTCTTCAGAGAAAGATGCATAGCAACGGGCTAAAATCCTCAAGGGATCAGTGCAAAAAATACAGAACAAAACCAATAGTATAAGTCTTCTGCAAATCCAAAAACACTCAAGGGACTGGTTGAAGAACAGGCAACAAAACCAATTTCACACTATGGAGAAAAATCACGCACTTTTTGTACCTTTAAACAGCCGTTCTTTTTTATAAAAAGTCTGTCTACTGATTCTTGCATTTGTGTTTGGTTTGATTTGTACTTCGCTTGTTTAAATTACAGGTGAGGAAAATTTGACTTAATTCTCTGATACCCATTTCCAACAGCATCAACACCCTGTCAGAGGTAGAGACAACACTGACAAGAAAAATACAATTAGCAATAGGGCAACTTGGAGTGAATGACAGAAGGTTTTTTTCCTTTCCCTGCACATGTACATGTACAGGCATCATGCTGACAAGACATTCAAGACTCCTTTGTAACCAGCTTTGGCCAAACACTCCATAGGACAGCGTCCATTGTTCTGACGTTAAGGCCAGAAGAGTTCTGCGTGAGGAATATCGTAACAACATTCACCTTCTCTCTCCCGTAGGGGACTCAATTCTTCTGTGGCAGGTTCCAGACTCATTATTTTCCAGACTAATTATTTTCCACAAAAAAATCCAGTTGTACCTGGAATTGTTGTCATAAGGCCAACTCAGTTCCAGGATTCTCAAAATCAGTAGTAAACTCTGAACTACCATAAAATGGGAATTCTAGATGTTACCAAAAAAAAAAAAAAAAGAGAGAGAGAGAACATTAAGTTTGGAAAGAATCTATAACTTTCAGACTCTTAAAGTCTGAACACATACTTACAGCCCCTTTCTAATCATTGACACCTGATTTTGAGTTCAGGCTGCTTCTTCCTATCCTCCATGATACACAGGGAAATTCTCCTGAAGATCCAATTATACCATATAGTGTAGCAGCTATAATTAAATGAGACGAAGCTTCATCTGTGCTCCATGACACTGGGTTGTTTAAAAGATTTGTGAGTAATTGGCTTAACTGTGAACAGCTGTAAAATTATGCTAACAAATCAGACAGAGCAAAGATTTGGCTGCTGTAATAGAATTTGGAGTTTAAAAGTCTTTTTCTTCTGCAAATGCACACACACGTACACTTTAGTTTATTTACTTTTTTTTATGCTGCAACATCCTGAAAGGTAAAAAGGAGTTCCATAAAATCTGAATTTAAAGAAAATTCCAATAAATCTTACCCATGAACTACCTCAGATTAACTCCTTTAGACACATGAACATTTTCCAAGAATCCTTTCTTCCCTTCATTAATGGAAATCGGGACATCAAATTCTGTCAAGGAGAAAGTTTAGCTGAGAGTTGGGACTCTCCTAGATTTTTCAAAGATAGCCTCATTGGTTTTTCTAGGAGTTTTATTTAACACAGTTAAAATAGATCCAAATACTGCCAAAGATAACAAATGATACTATACTACACCACTCTTTTTATCTATTTTTTGAGTCAAAGATAGATTTTCTCCTATGTTTTTCTTTTAAGTTTTCTAAGAGAAAGATGTTTACCAAGGTGCACACCTCAACACACATCTGATTGTGAGGCAATTCAAGCCAAAAAAATGCTTCGCACGTAAATTGTGTGAAGACAAAAATAAAGTAAGCTGCAAATCCTTTACTGGTGCAGGGCTTTGCATCATAATTTTATCTGTATACAGTTAATGCAAGCTTCTAAAATGGAGATAAAAAAGGCTGAGATGAAGGCAGAGCAGTGCGATCTCTTCTGGAGTGTTTTTACTTGCAGAGTTAAGACAAGTGATCAGGGTCCACTTTAGGGACAGTTGTTAGACCCACATGAGCCCTTAATTTAGCATTGTTCCTTGGGCACTAATGTATTTGCCTTTTAAGTCCTCAGCTCATGTAAACCAGCAACCATCAGTGGCTGGGTAGAGCGGACAATCCTTGTTTTAACCTTAGATTAAGGCCATAATAAGGCACTTCAGCTGTCCTTTCTGCTACTCCAGCTACCTGTTGGTACAACCAAGGAGAAGCAAAGCCTGTAACCAGGTAGAAAAAGGGGTATATCTATCCCATCCCCAAACACTTTAACAGAGCAACCACGCAGCCAAGTGTTAGCAGGCAGCGTCAGCAGGAGCTTCCTTGCTTTGCTTACAATTTCAACGCACTTCAGCTAAAGCAAAAACTGCATTTGAAGGAGAGGCTTTTCTTTGCAGAGTTTAATGCAATTTCTCCCTCCTTCTGCGTGGTTTTATAGAGGGTAGCTCAGGAGAAAACTCTTCATTTATGGCCAGTATAAATCAAAGATGGGGCCACTGATGGGCTGCACACAACCTAACTTGTCTGGGATGCCCCAAAATGTTTGCCAGATACTAGAAGATTAGCAGTTCTCACTTATCCTAGTGACAAGAATGTGCCTTCAGCACTGATAAATATTCAGAGACTATCAGTTGCTGACTGCTTGCTGTGTTTCCACAGACCTGTGCAGATTAACCTCATAGGGAGTCTAAGAGGGACACAAGCTTAAGCTATAGAAATTCTGAGATTTCAGCATGCTGCAAGGACTGAGCAAGCCACAAGTTTACGAAGCCAGGGAGCCTTCTCCCCAAAACAGAATTATGAAGGGTAGTACAAAAGCTGCACTCTCACAATATTCAGAGGTATCCTTTACCACAAGTCTACAGTTTTCATTTGTTCATAGTTACATTTCTACGTATATAATGTTTCTATAGATTTATCAATATATCAGTGCTTTCCTGAAGACTGTAAGAACAGATGCTGTTGTCTACCTCCACCTCAGAAACAGTGTTATAAGGTATCAGCTGTCCCAGGTAAGCCAGGAGCACATTAGCTCTTCAGAAACATTAACTTTATTAACCATTTCAGCACTGAGCACTTTTTTAACATCCAGTTAGAGTTCTTGTCCATAATTCCAAACTTTTTCCCATAACTTTTGAAACCCCAAGGGCACAACTACTCATCCACCATCAAGAAATTAACAAGGAAATTTTTTGTTGCCTTTTTTTACACAAAGCTGTACCTGAAATTCTAGTATGAGTCAATTCCGTTATCTAGATAGAGACATACAGGCAGAAAAATAAAACCAGAGCTGAAAATTAAGCTTAGCCTGGCAAAAGGAGAAAGAGCGCAGGTAATAAGCAGATCACATAACTTTCCAGGATGAGGTTATTTCCACTATCTTTCAATATAGTTAGTGCATGCTAAGAAAAGGCTGTTAACACTACCAGAGAGGAGTATGAGTTTTCACAGAAAATGATTGGTACAGGGTAATCCCCACATTCCTCCTCCACTCTGGCTTTTTCATCTTCACATTTCATACCATTTGGTCCCTTGTACAGACTAGATAAATTTAGTTAGATGTGCCTTTGCTGCTGACTGTAATTGTCTTTGTAAAACTCCAGCCTCAATTCAGAAGCAGAACTCAGTACTAATACACAGAAGAAGACACCTTGACACTCTTCCCCACCCTCCCAGCTGTGCCCCTCTGTTCTTTTATATCACCTGTGGGCCCTGTCACCAGCTGATCCTCCTCACTAAATCAGCAGAAACCTACATCTCCTGCAACAGCACCCACAGCAGACTATTAGCTGAAACATCTTGAATCCCAGGTGTAACAAATCAAGATCTGCTTTGTAGGAGCACACTACAGCTGTCCAGAAACATCTATAGTTAACTAGCTACAAGCTCTGTCTTTGAAAACAGAGGCATGCAGTTTGTAATGCGGCTCCATCGCTCATCTTCAGCTGACGCTGTTCACTGAGGTGGAATCTTGTGGACCAAGACTTTGACATTAGTAAGACAAGTGACCAAAACTATAATTAATAGAAGAACCTTGCTCTGTCCTAGAAGAGTCTGGTAACAGCATTTGAGGACAACTGATTTTTTTTCTAGTGAAAAATTTACCTTAAGTTTTATCTGCTAATATTGGAAAACTACAGCCAGAGCACATATTGCAACAAGTCCTTTTTATTCTCTCTACAGAGTAAAATTTTGCTCTGGTTTACACAAAGTAAAAATTCACCTCTTGATCAAGAGAATTTTTATGTTCATTCATAAATTTTATTTACTGTTATATATCCCTGGAAAACCTAGAATCTCATAGTTATAAACAGATGAAAATTACTTTCTTAGCTTTTTCCTTACAAGCACATAAATCTCATTCCATGTAGCCAGTATTTGTCTCTAGAGAAAATACATTTAAACTTCCCCAGAGATTACAAAAGCTCCACTAAAGTAAGAAGCTATTCTATCACATCCAAAATGGCATCTAAGCCCAACCCAGTCCCCTGTGAAGTGGCCAATGCTTCTCACGCCCTCTGAATTTGGCCAGTGCCCCCGTTGCAAGACATTGCCTCGGAGCTGAGTCCCTGCCCATACTCACCATTTCTAGCCCACAGTGTCAGGCAACAAATTACAGTACTCTGGGAAGAAAGGTGCTGGCAGTCACCTCCAAATCAATCACCAGTGTGTATGGTCTCCAGCAAGAGCCAGTAACAAGCCGCTGACATATTTATGTCAGATATACCTGCCAAAGTCCAGACTGAAAAAGAGCACAAGGTATCTAATGTTCATCAGCACAGCTGAGCTGATAGACAGGCTCAAGGCCTCATGGACCACTCCTGCTCTGCATGGGCTCTGCACCCGCCGCATCCTCCCGCTCTCCTGTGCTCCTGCTGCAGCTGCAGTAGTCTGCCGCCTCACTGAGCCAATCCCCCTTCCTCAAACCACAGAAAGATTGATTTGCTTTGTTCCTGGGGCAGTTTTCTGTGGCTCCCCAAATGGTCTCTTGGGTGCTGGTGTCAGCACTAGAAATGGGAGCAAGAAGGACAGCAGGGGCACAGGACTTCTGTGTCTGACAGCAACAGGCCACTAGATCAGCTCACCTTCATCACTGAATCCTATCCTCTGGCACAGTCAAGCAGAGTGACCATAAAGCGTGCATTGGATCAGCAGAGGAGTTGTACCCCTTTCTCACCCAAAGACTTGTTGTTGTTCAGCCATCCAAGAATGAGAGATGACACCTGGCCAGTGAAGAGGCATTTGCACTTCTGAGAAAATGCCAGGGACATTCATTCCCATGTCAGGGGAAATCCTACAACTAGTTCCTGAATTAGAGATTCCACAACTTCTGATTTAATTATGAGTAGATCAGGCCTGCCTTTTCTATTTTGGATATTTTATTTACATTTTACTTTATCTTTGCTTGAGTTAAGGGTAATTTCAATGTGACTGAACAACAAGAAGCCATTCTCCAACCATGGATCTGATAAATTTATGAAGTGGCCAAAATAGGGCAAAAAAGCTATAAGTTCTTATGCAGGACAAGGATTACAAACAGAAGAGATGTCACTTACTAGATTAACTTGTACAGAGGGAAAAATTAGACAAGCCTAAAGGCTTGTCTGACTTGTAAGATCTCCTTGATCTTATAAGGACAAATACATCCTAAGACCACCATGGCTGCCATGAATTTTGTGTGTTGGATGGTATGTGTGCTATATATGTATCTCTCTCTCTCCATGCCATTGTCACCAAAAACTGGGAATAAAACTCCTTAACACCGGGCATGTTAAAAAGCAGGCATTACTGTATTCGGCACTGGGTGCGTGGGGGATCTTTCCTCCTAATATGCACACCTACCATAAGTCCTTTTTGACATTTATACATGAAAGTTAACATACCATGTGTATCTAATACATAATCATTGACCTGACTAGGCATCCCCTTCTTCCATCGGTCTGTATCTTCTACGCTTAAGTTTAAAGCTACAGTGTGATTTTAATTCACTGCGCATGCTCAAGAGGAGTATGGGGGGGGTGGGGATGTAGTCCTTTCATCCCTCAATGAGTTGATGGTCACAATCTCCCCCTGCCCGAACTACCTTTCCTCCAGTTTCCATGCTTCAGCACCTTCCGGGCCAAGATGTTGCCTTTTATCACTGCTGACTGATTTGTGGCCTTCCCTTACCTTCACAACCTTCTTTGTAGCAGGATTATTCCACTGTCAGTCCTTGAAGATCTACTGAGTTGTATTCTCTTAGAAGGTTCTTGTTAATGAGGCATTCATTGCTAATACCCTCTTGTTAATGAGGCATTATTTATTATCTTGTTAAAATTCTCAGGTGTTAGTCTCTACTCCTAACTATGATTCTTTCTTAACTACTACTAACTCCTGCACTATGCCATTTCATCCAAGAAGAAAATATATATATATATATATATGTTTGAGGTAACACCATGATATAGCATGGAAGATAAAAAAATTTGTTGTATGAAGCAGTAACTAAAAAGTAGGGCCTGAATCTGTGTGGGCACAAGCTTGTCTGATCTTTCCAAAAATATCTATCAGCCTAAAAAATATCTTAAAGGTATTACCTCTATTTACAGATCTTGTTCTGCCTGTGTCTTTGGTTCACCACAGCTACAGCAAAATATCACAAGTTTTAGCACAGGCTCCAGATTCCCCAGAACATAACACACCATAGAGATCTGAAGCACGTGGAGCTGGGGCATGATGGTGACCAGGAGAGAGAGAGGCCTCTTCCCCCAAACGGGGATAACCAAAGGAGAGCACAAGGAATAGGCAGGGATCTAGAAAACATGACCTGTCAAGAAAAGCTCACCATCAGAGACCACAAAAGGCCACCTTTAAATGTGTAAAAGTAGTTATAAAGGGGTTATAGACTATGAGGACAGAACAAGGAATAATGAACTGATATTGCAACAGGGAGATCTAGAGTGCAGGGAATCTGAGAGTAAAGAGGATGAGTTCTTGGACTAGTGTTTTCCAGAAAGATCTGGACTCTCACTCTGGAGGGCTTTGACACCAGATAGGGCTACTGTCTGTTACAGATGCAGTGGAGCGACCTGATTCTTGGAAAACTCATCCAGTCCAACCATCTTTCAGTCTCTTATTCTATAGCTTTTTCTTTTATCTTACATCTAGTTCTATATGCTGCCATTCTTCAGGCCATTTTGACTCCACTTAGTAGTCCTTTCCATAACCCTTTATGGAGATAATCCACACTGTTTTTCCCTTAATTTTCTGTTAAGTTTACTGAAACACTCAAAATACAAAAGACGCATGAAAGGCATTTGAAGTCAGCAAAATCAAAACAAATGTGAAATATTTATGCCTAGGTATTTTCTGAAGTTTGTGTTGTTTAAAAGGGAAAAATAAATTTCACAAAGATATGCAATGTAGGACATTTTCTGAAGATTGTTTCCTGCAAAGGTTGACTGCAGCTACTGTTGAAGTTAAAAATTAGCTTTATCCTTTCCAGAGGTGTGCCATTCCCCAGCCGTGGATCTGATAAATTTATAACTACACACAAAATTTATGACACACAAAATCTTATACGTTGGAAAAGATCTTTAAGATCATTGAGTCCAGCTGTAAACCTAACACTGCCAGTCCACCACTAAACCATGTCCCTAAGCACCACATCCAAATGTCTTTTAAATATCTCCAGAGACAGTGACTCCACGACGTCCCCAGGCAGCCTGTTTCAATGCCTGGCAATCATTTAAGAGAAGTAATATTTCATAATAAATACCCAGTCTAAACCTCCCCTGACGCAGCTTGAGGCCAACCACTCACCATATCACTAGTGACTTGGGAGAAGAGACCAACACCCACCGCACTACAACCTCCTTTCAGGTAGTTGTAGAGAGCGATAAGGTCTCCCCTCAGCCTTCTCCAGGCTAAACACCCCCAGCTCCCTCAGCCGCTCCTCATCAGACTTGTTCTCCAGACCCTTCCCCAGCTTCGTTGCCCTTCTCTGGACATGCTCCAGCACCTCAATGTCCTTCTTGTACCGAGGGGCCCAAAACTGAACACAGGATTCGATGTGTGGCCACACCAGTGCCGAGTACAGGGGCACAATCACTGCCCTGCTCCTGCTGGCCACACTATTCCTGATACAAGCCAGGATGCTGTTGGCCTTCTTGGCCACCTAAGCACACTGCTGGCTCACGTTCAGCCGGCTGTCAGCCAGCACCCCCAGGTCCTTCTCTGCCGGGCAGCTTTCCAGCCACTCTTCCCCAAGTCTGTAGCATTACATGGGGTTGTTCTTTTGTGCTTCTGTTGTTCCTCTCTAACAGCGATCATACCTGAATGGCCTGCAGACATTCTAATCTCTATTACAGGAAGATTACATCGCTGACTCTAGAAAGTCTTTGCTGATGGGCAACAGATAATACCACCTCAGATTTTTAGTCTCAAGTTCTTACCTTTCCTAGTTTCATGGATAAATTCACAGCTTTCAGGTAATGGCTTTGACAGAATACAGGTCAGACTGGGAAGAAGTAGGAATTCAGATTCCTGCCAACCGGTTTTTGTTCTTACTGGCCACTGATGGAGCTCCTTGAGGTTTGTCTGGTCCTGTTAGTGCTGATACCATAACTGTGAGGAAAAGAAAGTTGACACTAAATCGCAGAGACAAACTTGTAGAACCGCTTTTTGTCAAAAAGTTTGTGGTGTTCACTAAAGGCAGGAGGCTAGAAATGAGGCAGTTTTATTTAATCCATTTGTTTTTCATCCCTTCATTGTTTGGAATGCTACAAAGAAGGACTGCAGACACTAAGCACCCATTGATGAAAAACTATTTAAAACACCTGAGGTAGTTTATGCTTCTGCTAATTTTGAGGCTATGCACTTAGTAGCAGCTGCTTACAGCTTCTCCAGCTCCTCCTTTAGACAAAATCTACTTATCGGCATTTGCCTGTCAGTGAATCTCTGATAAGGCAAGCCAGTAATGCAGTGCTTTAGGAACTTTTGTTTTATCAGTGTCCATGAAATGGTAACTTTTTTGTTCTTTGGCAGACTCTAAGCCACAGATTTCTTACTTTTCATTCAGAACTCAGAGGTTATACTTCCTAAAGTATTTGCTTCTGAATACAGTCCCTCATGAAGCCACAGGGGTCACTCTGCTTGCAGGCAAATTTCCATGGCAGCCAACACAATCACATACAATTGCATTTAAGGAGAGGTTTTTGGCACACTATACTTACCAGAGAAGTCAGTCAGGACAGCTTGAATAAAACAGCAGCTAATACAAACATTTTATTTATCACACAGGCACTTTGTTCCAATTCAATTTACAAATTAAATCACCTTCCAAGCTGGGATAGGATGCTCTAACAAAAAGGTATGTATGTGCCCAACATAAGAACACAGTCTCCTCTTTCTGCTTTAGTCCTTAGTGTACATATCTTTGAATCACACTGTTGGTAAGCAAAGCTCTGAGGTATGAAAAAATAATTCCATTATTTACAGTTTTAAAATTGGTGCATTCTCATATCGGTATTCTCTGCAATTCCAGTGTGCTAGTTTGTTATCCAAGTACCTGATGTTCTGCAGTGTCTCAGTTCTGAATGTATTTTTGGGGATTAGTCCATCACTAGATCTATCATGAGCTCTTCTAAATCATCTGCAATTAGCCTTACTATTACATGGATTCATGTTTCAAATGTCTTCAGTTAATGCAAGGAAAAGACAGCAACCAAGAGAAAAATATGTCAGGAGAAAGATGAAGTGAAAGGTAGTTTTGAAATTCTCTGCCTACAGTTTTAATTTAATTTACTGTTGTCCGTGAGGTAATAAATTAATTAATTTGCAGTCATTTGAATGTTGACATTAAAAAAATACTATTTAGTGACTCATTGCATCTGGAACTCAGTTTTTTTATTTAATCAATAAGATCTTGTTAACTAATAGAGTTTACAAAATCTAAAAAAATTATATGTTAAAAAGATGTGAGAAGTGTTATGGTGCTTTTCTCTGGCAATAAGATCTCTGTCAGTAAAGTTAAAAACAAAACCAAAATTGTTATTTTGATTCCCCACGTGGGCTGGAAGAAAAAGGGTGAAGTGAATTAATGTTACATAAAAAGGAAACTGAAAGTCATCAGCCCATTCCGATTGTAGTAAACAGGACCCTCAAGTGCTCTTTTATTGTAGATGATATTTTATTGAACTACAAAACCAAAATACTGATGAAGAGCATAAAACTTTATAAGAGAACAGAATGAGCTGTGGAATAACAATGCCTCTATTTCAAAGTTGTGACTTACTAAGAAAAAAAAGCAAGGGAGGGGGAAGAAGAAAGGGTAGAGGAGCTATCTACCAAGACACTTGTTTCCTCTCCATGAGCATGACCCCAGTACTTTATAGGCATCTTCCCTTCTCCCCATCTACAAGAGAAGAACAGCCTCAACACTGTTAGTTAGCCTCTCTGCAGCAATTAAAAACACTAGTCAAAAAACATTAGCCCTGACTGGTAGCTGTGTTTGATGAGACACCTACTCCTTAAGGCACAGGACAGACCTAAAGAGGAGAGGCTCAGCAGGTGTAGTTATTCAGACCACGCAAGTGTATGGGTCCAGGGGCACTGCTGCAGCTCTGAGCAAGTGGTAGGTATTGTTTAGTAGCATAAGTTCATCAGTACAGCTATAGCTTAGCTGAACATGGGCTGACCCCTCCAGTGGTCCAAAATCAGTCCTGGGATCTCATGAACCAAGTGTTCAGCTGGCAAAAATTCAGGTACTGACCATGCTGTAGCTGCTTGAATTTATGTAAGTTGAAGTTCCATGCTCAGGAAAGAGTGTAAGCAAAAAGCTGAGATTTAAGGCTAATACTGGACTTTCTTCCCAAGGGCTTAAAAGAGAAATGCCTAAAATGCCTTTACCTGGGGTTTACGTACACCAAAATATTCTTCTCCAAGTCAATATCACCACTGAGTAATATACACAGTTTGTAGTATATTTACTTTAGCAGCTTATAGCACCTCTCTCCCTAAAGCTTTCTTCTCTCCAGCTCTGCAAATCATTTGGCCTCCTCCTTTTGCTTTTTACTACCCTCTTCCCTGCTCCTTTCAGTTCCTGGTTTAACAGGACTGACATTTGATTATCTTCTGCCCTGATGCTGTTTAGGTCTCCTCACCATGGAGAGACAGGTCTATTGCTTCCTTTGCTATGTAATTTGCAGAGAAAGGCAGAATAGAAGGTCACGTCATCTTCAGTTTTAGATGCTTGGGATCAACTTTCCCACCTTTGAAAGAGAGAGTTCCTTGTTCCCGCAGAGGCACCCTCCCCATGCTGACAGTGAGCTGCAACATATTCCATGGGAGTGGGAGGCAGCACAGGTGATTTCTTTTGAAGCCTTAAATCTCACCCTAAACCACCACAGCTCTCCAACATTAATGGAAAAACTAGCATTAGAGGGCTGCTATTTAAACTACATCGGGCTGTAAACAACACTTTAGGGAGATTTCCCAGATCATTCAGCTGCCCCTCCTGCCCGGGAAGCAGGCAAGGATGCACAAGCCGAAGTGGTTTCTGTGCCACCTGTCTTAGTTTAACTTGCCCTGGACTCATTTTTCAGCAGTTGAACAAATGGTGTCCCTGCAGGAAAACTTTGGCAAGAGAGGAAACATTCCAGTCTCTTCCAGTAACAGTTCACAGGATCTTGGAGATAAAGAACAAACCTACATCAATCAACAAAGGTGAATACAGCACAACCCTGGTACCAGTTCTAAATCCAAGACTGGTCCAGATGAACAATCTGCAGACAGCATATACAGCAATGTTGCCAGGCAAATTAGTCCGTATACTGAAATGGGCTGCTTAATGCTGTTCCATCAGCTCTCTAGAAATTTTTATTTTATTAATTTTCTCAAATAATGCCACTACTAATAATTTCCTTAAAATCTTAATGCAAGAAATGGGCCCTTACTGAGAACACTAAGCTAAAGTAACATTCAATAGGAAAAAGCTATCTGAAGATCCAGTTTCTGCTCCCAGTGTCGTATTGGCAGATAGGCTTCAATCTCTCTTCAGATTCACCCTGATAGAAGCACAATCACCAATACAATCTCAAGAGCTATTAATATAGTCAAAACCATAAGTAGTTGCACACTCCATCAAGCCGCACAAAGTATCATGTTTGTGACTAAACCAGGCACCGTATCTTTGAATTCTACATAGAAATTACTCAGACGGTCTGGATTATGAGGAAGAATCTGAGAGTAAAAATGCATAAAACCAGTGCACAGCTCTTTTAATCTCTAGGAAAGGATAACAAATGGAATGATGGATGCTGAAAAAAAGATGTGTAACATTAAGGCTTAACAGGTAAAAGTGGCATGTGAGACAAAAGACAGAAGAATGAAAGGCAATGAGACAGATGCAGATATCAATACTTTTAAAAGGCATTCAAAAGATACATGTAGATAGCATTTGATGCAAAATATAAACTTTAATATAGCATTCTTGGATAGATTGAAATAGCCCATAATTAGAGAGCCCTCTTTTTTCCCCCCAACTTCATCTTGTTTGCTGGAGAGGTTAGGGAGTCTATAACCGTAGCAGTGAGTGTCCATCTTGCTTGTTATCTGTAGAGCATTGACCTATAAACAAAATATTTTCCCTAGTGGCTATAATATTAAAGCAATGCAGAGATGAGAAAGGTCATTTTACACAGGATTTTGAAGTGTTTTTNTTAATTTCTGTAAATCACAAGTAATAAGCAAATATGGCTTGCATATATTTATCTATATATAGATATCTATCTTGCACTGGAACATAGATTTCTATGTCCCAGAACACTGAAATGGTTAAGTTATGAAGTACTTAGTATTTTGGCAATATCTGTATAACACAAATTCCCTTTTTCATCAGTTAGGTTTACTGCATTAGCAAACAGGAGTCACTCCTTAAATGAAATTCAACTTCAGGGTTTTTCTTTGAAAAGCTGCCATGAGAGTTGAAGAGACTGACTGTACTTGCTATTTCATTTTTTATTACTCATTTGCATCACTAGAGTCTGACTATGTTTAGGAAGTTTAATTTACAAGGAAGAGAAAACTTCCTTTGTGTGAGATTGTCCAAGAGATTTCCTGCTGGGAACTTCATGTTCCAGCTTTACTTAAGCAGTGTGTGCAGGAGCAAGCACTTTGCCAGGCTTTTTTTCATAAGCAAGAAGTTTAACGGTCAATATTAGTGACGAGAGCATTTATGTTAATCATCTTACATTATTAATAGACACCAGAGGAAATTAATGCCATATGGCATTTCACACATTGATATATGCTTAAGAAGATGACATAAATTAAGCTCAAAGCATTTTCTCTGGAATTTGTTTCAGAATGTTTGAAATCCTTGTTTGAAAAACAAGGATTATTCAAATTTATTATTTGGATAATATGTTTTAGCTGGCTAAACTGCTTGGAAAGAAAAACATCCAGAGCATCTTGCACACAGACTTTCCACAAAGCAATCACTTCCCTAATTTCAGAATTATTCATCAAACCACTGAAAGCGAACAAACCAAGACTGTTTCTCAGCGGCTGTAGAGTGCTTAGTGCTCCAGAAGCTGCATACCAGGGGATTTACACTTCATGAGGGGAAAACTTAAACAGGTGTTTGGAAAGTAGACTCTTTCTCCTGACCTCCCATCACAGTTAAGGAAAGACAGCAACACTTTAACAAGAGAGAAGCTGGAATGTGCCCGAGTGGAGCATTTCTTTGGATGTTCCTGTTGGTTTTTCCTGAGAGGAATGCATCATATTTAAGTATCCACATGAGCCTCGCATTTAATGATATCAGATCAGGACTAGCGAGATCCCTCCCCATCAAGAGAGGAATAAGTGACTTTTTCAAATACCTGTGAGCACAGAGATGTGTCTGTAAAACCACTTTTCTTGGGAATTCAGTCATTGCCTTTACTTCAACACCTAGCTATGCTCAAAGCATAAGACTGCTTCAAAGCCACTTTTCAAAGACTTCCCTATTACAGAAGCAATGTGCTTCTCTTCTGTGAGGAGCAAAGGCACAGGCTTTTTCATCTTCTTTCCAAATGGCTCTTCCTCATCAACATCTTAAATCCTGAATACAAAGATACAGATAAAACATGTCCAAATTGGCATAGGGTCATAAAGCCAGAGCAGAGTTTCTCTTGTGAGAAAGGGAGGATGTCAACCTGTGCAGCAGCATCTCAGCTGTCACTGAAACTTATCTGTTCCAATAAGGAAACACTTTGATCTGCAATTATAACACCTATTTCAGAGGAGTCAGAGGAGGAGGTTGTGACCTCATGTGCATGGAAGCAAAGCCTGAGACCTCCAAACAACTTCTTGCATTTAGAAGTCAAATCCCAGTTCCACTGAAGTCAGTGACATGGTCTAAATAATTCATTAAAAATGTGAAAAGTAACATGACGTTAAATGCCTAGAGGCTGGTGTAGCTGGAAGTAGGCGCAGGTAACTTCATTCCACTTATAACTGGGCAATAGGGAGCTCAGAGATTTTGCAGAAATGACAAGCCAGCGAGTTTCTCTCTTCCTCAGCTGACTGCTACACAGCACCCAGGGCCTGGCTGTGGATGACAATGTGGTAGCATCCTGGGGAGTTGCAGAGAGAGAAGCCAGCACTGCCTAGTTCGCTAGGAACACCTAATAGAGAGCAGTACTGAAAAGAAGTGATGTAGGAATAACATTTCTCTTGCCCTCTTTACCTTGCAAAGCCTCAGCTCAGATGGAACTCACTGACAACACAGTGTCTTAAAAAAAATTTTCAATAGCTTTGCAATTAAGTCACAGTGGTTAAATGTCAGAGGTTGTCAAACTGATAAAACTACTATGTTAAATGTTTCAATTAAAAAAAAGTGAAGCAACTTATTTTCCCTGCCTGTTGTGCATTATGAAAATGTACACAAATAAGTCTGAGACTCAAATACTAAGTGACATTTTATAAAAGGTCAATTTTGTAGCAGCAAAGCACAAGATTGGTATAGTAAATGCACTATTGCCTTTTTTTTTTGTACAGTGGAAGCTAGCACACTAGGCTGTTCTCATGATTAAGATGCTACTTTTTAAAAAAAAAAAACAGCGCCTCTGTGATGTAATTGTGTGTTATGAAATGTTTGATAGAGATGAAGGCTCTGTCAACATCTGTTGTTCCAAGTTGTTCACTCTCACCTCTCACTCCCCTACAATGCCTTTGCCTCTAATGTCACATGGTCAATAACTTGCAGATTTCTGGAATGGAAATATTTGCTCGAGTAATTTGCAGACTGCAGTTAATCAGAGTCAGGTTCAATGGCCTCACCGATCATTTCAAGCTATAGTGTTTCATTTTGCAATCTGCTCCCAAGGCATTCTGCTGCCTGCTGGAAGCATTTGCCCAGGTCTCATTAACACTGGAAGGAGATAGGTTTTATCTGATTGGATTCTTTTTTTCCTAGGTACTTTTGCTTCCCATGTTAATATTAATGTTTCCCTTTTCAATGCTATCCTAAAACCCAAACCAAAATAAGTAATATGGGATAGATGTAGTCTCTCCACATTTCCCTGTGGATTAAGACGTTGCACGCATCCCCTTAGAGTAAGTCAAATAAAACTTTTAAAACCAGTTTCTGCCAAAGTTCAAACAGTGTTATCTTGTAACTGTTATATGTGGATCAGGTTAAAAAAATGGTAAGGACAATGATTTCCAACACATCTACTTCTATAAATTCCTTGTTTAGGTACTTGTGTACGAGCTGCCTGTCTCTCCAGAGACTCACAAATGTTGCATTCCTGTCGAGATTGGTACTAATCTCCATGTTGGCATCCACATGCAGATGTCTCTGGCTAACACCAAGCAGTTTAGCTTTCAAAGTTCAAGTTTTTAATGAAGTAAACAAATATAAACACATAATTTCTGTGATTTTTTTTCACCAATCATTTTCTTCAGAATACAAACCTGGATATCACAAGTCTACAAGCAAGGGAAAAGCTTATTTGTACAGCAACCAATACTGTGATTCTGTCTTCTTCAGAAAATAAAAAAAAAAACCATATTGTATTGCCAACTGCTTTTAAGGCAATTCACTCCTGTCAAACACTCAAGCACTCACTCATGTCAGCTTCCTTCCACATTTCCATCCTTCAAGCAATTAAATCCGTAGGAACTGCTGGACCTATGAGGTCGCATGGTGACACATTGCCAGCCAAGATCCTTTCAACTGGCTCTTCTGACTACACCCAAGTTAAAGGTCACTGAGGGTAGGATTAGTATTTGGAGTTTTTCACAGAGCCTGTGCAAACATTTTTACTGTTGCTTTGAGGCATTAACACATGTCAGAGCAGAGATACTATTGAAGAGCTATTGACCATAGATGACAAGGAAAGAACATCTAAACCTTCCTTCATTAGTCACGCACACAGAAGCGTATCTAGATAGCTTTCTCCAAACATACACAGTCAGAATTATCAATTTTTTATATTTTATATTTATCTATTTTATATGAGGTCCCCAAGATAAAGTACATCTCAGAAGGCACAATACTTTAAGGAGCTCCAAAAGAGACATGCTGTTTAAATGTACTAACGTATTTTATCTACACATGCTGCTTCTCCTTTATCCACAGGTTTTTTTAGCCAGAATTTTCTATTTTCTCCAAGCTGACATGAAACAGCACTGATGCATCACATTAGCAATTCATTTATCATTAAAAGGACTCCTTTTTAAAAGCAAAACACACTTTAAACAGTTAGAAATTGAGAGAGGTGCAAGCTCATTTTACCCAATTCTTCTAGTTATTTAATCAATTGAAGAAGCTGGCATTTCAGTTAAACTCAAAAAAACCCCATCATTGGTCCCAGATAAGATTTTCAGAACTCATATTTCAGCATCAAGTTGAGAGCACATGGATGCTTCAGTGCACAGGAGGAAAGGTACAATTTGGAATTTTTATGTTATAAAATAAGCCAAAGCTTGCTTCTTAGAAGATTCCTTATTCTCATAGATCATTCAAAAATAAAAGAATGTTATAGCACTTCCACAAAATGCATTGTAAGTCTCTATAGCAGAACACTGGTTTGTTCAGTGTCAACATCTCTGGAAAAAAAAGTCCGACATCAATACAAAGATCTATAAATATTAAATCCAGCAACTTTTGAAACAAACTCTTCCTCAACAAATCTGATCTCATACTTTTTCTTAAGCCTTGAAGGACCTCTAGTTCTGCCTAATGAATTTTTCAGTGGAAATATCCTTTATCTTTGTTAAAGGACAAAAGTCTATAAACTCCAGTGAAATGTTAGCGTGCAGCAATGGATGAACAGGTTACAGTAGACATCAGTGTGTATAAACCAGTACTTCCCTTCAGAATCCCGACCTGAGAAACAAAATCCTATGTGACAGGACTATATGCTGATGGCTTGTGTGCATAGGTAGTATCATCGCAGCAGGAAAAAAAAGATCCGGAGGACTAGGACTTCACCAAGAGAATATAGTCCAGCAAGGCCTCGTTCTGAACTTTTTATGAAGCTTGGGTAAATGGGGTAAAAAATGGGTTAACTTAAAACAAACTAAAACATTTCTGCCCCCCTGCACCTCCCGGCTGAAATTCTGTGTCGAGACTGGAGATCTCAAGCAGCGTCTCAGCGCCATCTCCTGGGGATTTTGCTGTCGAAAGCGAGAGACTCACGTCAATGGGCTTTGCAGAGACCCAAGTAGGCATGCTTTATTAAAGTATTTTTCTTTTTCTTCTCTCACAGCACTAATCAAGTTTCAAGAACGTTCAAGAACTTGCATTATCTAGAGAAAGCTATCCTATCGCTGAAAAATCACCCCAAAATATATTCTGCTCCCTTTTCTCACTTTCTTAGCTCCAGAAACACCCTCACTTCATGAACTGTCTGATCAAATGGTGCCACTGTTCCTTTCTTTTCTTTTACCAAAGAGAAAAGCTTGACTTACATGAAGTGCTGTACTCATTTTCCTTCCAGAAGCCTTCATTAGGTCTGTAACTGGAGTGCCATGAGGATGGCAAGAGCAAGAGCGTTCACCCCAAATGAGCTGAAGTTGAGCAAGGAAGTCTTTTCAAGATGAGGTTTAACCACTGGAAAAGTTGGGGCAGCTTGACACAAGTATAGCATAGGCTATTTTCTAAGAATTATCCCTCACAGCATGTCATGCCCAAAAGGAACTATTCAAAGACAATGGTGGTGGTGTACAAGGCACTTTGCAGAATTCAAGTGTTACACCAGAAGTAGAACCATTTCATACCATGGAAGAGTATCCTTCCTTGTGTAGGAAAACAAAACACCAAAGGCCAAGTCTTAAAAGTCTGTTATTAAAGTTATAAGGATCTAAGCTTATTCTCTTGGGGAAAGGAAACTTAGTCTTACATATCAGAAGTTTTCAATGCATAGAAGAGATTGATACTGAACTTGGTTGTCCTATTTCAGATAGTTTCAGAAACTACATTTACTCAGATTTGAGGGCGGGGGGTAGAGGCAAAACAGTGGAAGTCACTGTTTCTACCCCAAGAGACTTTCCTTTGTGGGATTTGAATTCTGTTAGGATATCAGTACTGAATGACACATTTCATATATAGAAGTCCTTATTGCCCTCTCAGCCAATGATGCACAGTGATACATGCATCACACAACATTGCTGAGCTACAACCTTCATACAGCTAAGAAAGTTCTGAAGACAAAAAGGAAAATTTAAATATTACCAGATGTCTTCTCCATGTCAAAATATAGACCAAATTTCCATTAAATGGTGCTTGTCTTAGTCTTTGCTAGGTAAAGTATTGAGCTCTCCTCAGTTAATGGACTAAAACTATTCTCTTTGCTCTGCAAGCTAATTGATGAACCTTATACTAAGGTAAGAATAAAATAAAAAGGAGGCATATTCATGCTCAGTTTTTAATTAGCTACAGTGCTTATCAGGAAGACTCAGAAGGCAAATGGGAAATGATGTGCTAAAACACTTCTTTGCTTCAATCTCCAGAGCAGCTGAAAGAAAGGACAATAAGGAGCTAGCCTCAGTCTTAACCAGGAAAAAAAAAAAGTATTTCCCATTACTTCCAAAGAACTGATAGTGAACATCCTTATATGTGATAGTATCAAAAAACCTGCTTTCTTGGATTATTTTTTTTTCCCTTTCATATCACACCCATGTGCTTCCTGCTCAGGAAGTAATTGATAAACCTGACATAGACAAAAGAGGTACACAAAGTATGACCCAGTTTCTAGGCTACCAACATATAGATTCAAACTCCAAGAGACATAGAAAGTACACAAATCACAATCCCTTTACCAAAGCAAAAGGAATATGCTTTATTTCTATAAATATTAAAAATATGTAACCATGGAGTTCAATAACTAAGCCTACACCTATGAAGGAAGTTAATTCAGTGCAGTTCTTGGAATTGCAAAGGCTACCCTACGGACAAAAAACTAGAATCAAAGAAATAGACAAAATTTTTTGCATGTATATATAGCTACTCTAATGCTCAGATTACACTGAAAACACCCATTCAAATGACTTCCAGAAAAAAAAAACCACGTTTTCATACAGCCTCCAGATAGCTCAGCAACACTGATAAAAATTATAGTAAATACAACTTAAAAAAATTGTACAATAGCATTCCTGAGTGTCACAGTGGCTTGACTAAGTTAAGAGATTCTATCTCCTAGTTACTTGCAGATGACTAAACTCCAATTTATCAGAGTAATTGAAATAAACTGTTAAATGTTTTGTCACTTGTTATTTACCCACAAAATCAGAAAGAAGCATAAGTTATTTGAAACTATGAAATTTTATATTTGATATGGAGAAGAAAAAACACTATCAGTCAGCAATTTCGGAGACCTCAAATGGCTGAAGATATTTCTATTACTTTCCACACTTTTGAATTAATAAAGAAATCACACATGCAACAATCAAATAAATTCAGCATCCTTCCAAATCCTGCATTTACCTTGCAAATGTTTTTTGGTTAAATAAGAACTGTAAGGCCATTTGATGATTTAATGATAAGCAATTAAACTGTCATTCAAGGCAACATGATGGCATATGAATTTCACTGCAGGCAACTGCAAGGTTATACACAATGGAAGGAACAATCCAGCTGAACAGCCACATGCTGACGGGTTCCAAAATTAACTGAAACTATTCAGAAAAAACAAATTAAGGGTCAAGATGAACAGCTGAGAACATCTGCTAAAAATGGAAAAACACAGACAAAATATTAAGAGAAAGACAAAGAATAAATATTCCAAGTACTGTCCCATTGTTTAAGACTGTTATATGACTTCACTTTGTGTGTTTCTTGTCTCCAGCTATGAGACTTCTGTAAAATGAGCAGCNTGTAAAATGAGCAGCTTGCACCTACATGAGGTAAGAATCTTCACTCCGGTGTTCTTCTACAGCCCTGAAAGAGATCGCTCCAGATATCTGGGCCACAGATAGCAAAAAACAGAAGATCTGATGAAGGATAGAGGGGCTTAAAGCATAAAATCCTACCTGTAAAGAGATATTAAGTGACACTGCATTTAGTTTTATTTAGAATTATCTGACCATCACCTGGATTTTACATTTTTCTGTTAGAATGAAAAGAGTAAGGAAAAAAGATGGCAATACCAAGCACAAGCTAATGAAAAGGAAATCTAAATTTTCATTCACACAGACAGAAGATGAAGACAAAAAGTTGAAGCAATGGAAGAGCTGAATGATTTCTGAATCAGGCTTACTTTGCCACTTTCAAGTTAGAAAGAACAAAACATCAATCTTTCTTTGTTAAGGACAAGATATGGAAGAGTATAGGGGTGTAACTCCATTTTATAGTCAGGAAACTAGAGAAGCAACTTAGTATGAGATTCTGATCTTACAAGTCAGGATCTATAGAACTGAACTATTCATTATCCTCATGAAGAGACATTTCATGCTCAGGCAAACTACTGGAGAGCAGTAGAGAAAACCATATCAGAGTTTCTTGCCACTAAACTGACTCAACAGCATTGCTGTCCACATTTAAGCTATAGTCACATAAAAATTAAAGGAAAACTACTTCTACTAAAGAAATTACTAATGACCATTTTCACATTGATTTGCATTTTTAAAAGTATCGTATTTGTTATTAAAAGTTA
>WEKW01019876.1:0-20819 GCA_013389905.1 Sula dactylatra
TTACTATTTTTGAACTGAGGAAAAAAAGCCACTTAACTTTTCTTCCCATCCATTAAAATTGTTCATAAATAATTTAATTATTGGAACATACATTTACTTAAAGCTCTTGTGTGACTGGTAAACCATGATTTGAAAAATATGTCTTTGGTGGTTGTTTTTTCTATTCCTCAGTATGTGTTAAAATGTCTAGAACTGTATAATAGATTGATGTAAAGACTGTTTGACAAGCTTTTAATGTTCCGAGTCATTGTCAGAAGATGAGTTTTTGAAATTACTTACATTCAAATGAGTTTGAGAAGAACAAAAGCAAATAATCATGATAAGTCTCAAATGAAATGCAGTGTTATCTGTTTGAATCCATGTGGTCCGAACAGTAATGGAGTCTGACAACACGTTATAAAACAAAGCTTTATTGAGGCAGTAGGAAAGATGAGCAACAATGTGCCCATGCAGTGACTCACCCAGTCATCGATAGCAAACACAGGTTCATAAGCAATGCCATGGCTCTACTGGACTGCCAGGGACACTTGGTGTCTGGGTCATCTGGCAGTAACAGTCAATCATGCAAACGCCTTTTGAACGCGGGTGAGAGTTGCGCCGCCCCTTGGCTCCACCAATGATAGTGTGATTTGAGAGAATCATACCTTATACGAATAATGTGGGCTGCATCCTGCCTATACTGTCGATGTTGGTCGGGGGAGGGTGTTGGCAGTCTGTGTACACTGCTGATGTTGGTTAAGGGGCAGGGTGTCACTTCCACCCCTTGATTCTCTCAAATCATCACTTGATGCAGAGTTATAGGCTAGGGTGTTATTTTGGTGGGTCATTAGCTATATAATAAGCTCGGTGAGGTTGGTGTCCTGACACCTGCAGGGTATAAGTTACATAGTCAGAGGTCAAAAGCTGGTGCATCACGAGATGGGTACCATAGAATTACTTCTATCAGCTATCAGTTGTGTGGGTATCTGGGAGGTGATTACTATGGCATCTTCCCAATTGCTATGAGAGAGGCTGCAAAAAGAGATTACAATTAGTAATTTAGGTACAATTACAATTAGTAATTTTAGGTTAGTATCCGCTTATATCTAGTGGCCCCCAACCTGGGTCAGGGAGTGGCTTGACCTCGACTGGGAAAACACTTTACAGCACAATCTACAACCCCATCCAGTGATATGAAACAAAACATAAACAATGGCAATAAACAAGTTAATTATAAAAGGTACAGACAAAATTTTTTGGCAACTACCTTGAGATCTGGGAACCAAGAGGTAAGCCATGATCACAATTAGCCAGTTCCCCAATGAGTATTTTTGGTTGTCACCTGATGCAAGGGCTTTAATTGTGCCTAGATTTTCTTAAGGTCAGTCTCAGTGCATTGACCTTGGTTGACATAGACACAGCAGGTAGTATTTAGTAACGTGCAAATGCCACCTTGTGTGTGGCCAGCAAGTAGTCTAAGGCTAGGTGGTTTTGAATGGTAGCCTATGATACTTGAGTGACTTCTTGCTGCAGCACTTGGATGGCATCAATTGTTATGTTTTCTATATTTTTCCAGGGTAGCAGAGAGACTGACAGTTGTTTTCTCCAGCTCAGAGGCACCTAGCTGAGAAAGGAGGACCCAGGCAAATTGGTGAAATCCAGGTCTTTGCTCTACCAAAGGGCTGATCTACGCTGATGTCGCAGGGCAACTGTGGGCATGCGTCGCGTCAAGGCTTTCTTCAACATGCATCCCAGGCACTATTTGTCTGAGTGCGCAGGTCCCCTCCCACCTCTGTGTGAGGTTTTTTCATGGCATGATTACTGCACAGCCAGTCTAGGCCGGGGGCACCTATTGTGTCAGGGTCACTGCAGCGAGTGGTGTCTTTCAGGCAATTGTCAATATTGGCATGGTAGGTTTGCATGGTGTAAGATGGACCCCGCTATGTGGTTTGTAGCTGATCACAGGATGGATCATAGCCCGTAAAGTTCTGGAGGATGTAGAATTCTGATCTGTTCTTCACTGAGGCGGCAGTGGGTAGTAAGTGGTTGAGAGATTAGCCCGAATAGAGTAACATCTGACAAAAGTTTTAGGTGCATGGACCCACGATTCCAATACTAGCGTTCCCACCGCAGGAACTCCTTGGTGGCCAGGTGCAGGACGTTGTGTACAAATCCCACAATAAGTTCCCTTTCTAACATTTGCCAGTGCCTGAGATGTGCGAATTAACAAGTTAAAATCCCAACCAGCAAGGCCCTGGCGGACTGTCCCCAAGAACAGTACCCACAGCATATTCAAAATTGGTTCTTGCACAGAATAACCAACAGTAGTACAAGTAAAACGAACGCAATGCAGCAGGAGGACTTTTCCGGGTTGTTGTGGTTTAACTCCTGTAGGCAGCTAAGCACTGCACAGCTGCTTGCTCATTCCCCCACCCAGTGGGATGGGGGAGAGAATCGGAAGGGTAAAAGTGAGAAAACTAATGGTGTGAGAGAAAGACAGTTTAATAGGTAAAGCAAAAGCCGCGCATACAAGCAAAGCAAAACAAGGAATTCATTCACTACTTCCCATTGGCAGGCAGGTGTTCAGCCAACTCCAGGAAAGCAGGGCTTCATCATGCGTAACAGTTACTTGAAAAGACAAATGCCATAACTCTGAAGGTCAGCCCCCCACTCCCAGCCTACTTGCTGGTAGGGCAGTGTGAGAAGCAGGGTGAGATGCCTTGATGCCGTGCAAGCACTGTTCAGCAATAGCTAAAACATCCCTGTATTATCAACACTGTTTTCATTACAAATCCAAAACATAGCACCATACAAGCTACTATGAAGAAAATTAACTCTGTCCTAGCCAAAACCAGTACACAGATGGGTCCAGTAGCCAGGCTGAGTCAGTGGCTTTGGGCTCATCATGGACATTATCACTTCCTGAAATACAAAATCGCTTCTAGGATGGCCTGAAGGGGTGGTCTATGGATCTAACATCGAGATTTGGGCCCCAGTGTCCACAACAATGGTGACTGAGTGCCAGTCATTCATGACAACTTTTAATTGGGGCTAGGACATGGGGTAAGCAAAAAGGGTATGCCAGAAAACAGGGCTAGGAGGCAGATCTCCATCTGGCAATGGGCACCTGCCTACCAGTTGTCTGGCAGCGCCTTGAGGGGGGTATGCTAAGGGGTTAACACTGGCGTGCTGGGAGGTGCTGCAAGACGCTGCAAGACTGGGGGGGGGAAGCACCTGCCCATGGCCATCCAAAAGATGCAACAAAACATTCAGCAATTTATTAATTTGTTGGGAGGGGTAAACCCAGTTTCCAGAAGAAGCTGCCTGAAGCGGTCCCTCTCTGTCTGTCTGGTGGAGGTGCCCTGTCCTCTGCCCAGGTGAGGATTCCTCTGTATCTGACTGCTGGGCACAGAAGCCATTGCCACGGTACCCGACCCTGCAGCCAGGGTGTGCAGAGCTCCCGCGCCCATGGTTCCCCTCACTGAGGTAAGTTAGAGCTGTCCCAGTGTGCCAGAGGCTCTCGAGCCACTCCACCCAGCCTTCCCCTGTAGGGTTGGGAAGGGGGTCAGGGTCTGGTCCATGGCCAAAAATGTCCCTGTCCCAATTATCATCCTTATCCTGGTAGATAGTGGCCCTAACTTGGGCCATTGTACTGGAACGATCTCTCCAGGCCTCAAGGGCCTGCTGAGCCAAGGAGGCTAACTTATGCTCATCCCTCTTGGCCCCTTGCTTAGCTTCTCCCGCCTGTTTGAGGGTGCCATGCAGCCCAGTAACTTCAGTCCAGGCAACACTGAGGGCACAACTCAGGAGGCTGATTAAGGCTCCCTTGCCCTTTCCTTGTTTGCAATGACTGGCCTTATGCTACAGTTCAAATTCATCCCTCATAGCCTGGGGACCTGTTCAATTACCTTGGACCCAATCCTCCTCCCATTGGGGTGGGAGCTCCAAACTTGCTTCTTTCCTAAAGCCTCTGGTAGTAGTCTCTTATCCTGTTTGTGATGGCAGTAATGTGGTCCAAACACTAATGGAGTCTGACAACATGTTCTAAAACAAAGTTTTATTGAGGCAGTAGGAAAGATGAGCAACAACATGCCCATATGGTGACTTACTGATAGCAAACACAGGCTCATAAGTGATGCCATGGCTCAGGTGGACTGCCAGGGACACTTGGTGTCCAGGTCATCTGGCAGTAACAGCCAACTGTGCAAATGTCTTTTGAATGTGGGTGAGAGTCGTGCTGCCCCTTGGCTCCACCAATGGCAGAGTGATTATTGACTTTGCACACTGGGCGATGAATCTTTTTTTGGACAACTACTCCAGCCAGGTTCACCGCAGGGTATTTCCTACCTCTTGTGTAGCTGTAGTACAATTAGCATGAAGTGATCAAGTGAACTATAGTCTGAAACTGGGGTGGGAGAGAAATTTTTCAAACAATAGGAGAGTCTCAACCCAAACCACAAACCTTAAGGTTCGCTCTCCTCTCCCACCTGCATGCTTATTAAAAAAAAAATAAAAAATCCCTGAAACAATTGGAGGGATATTTTTAAATAGTGCTTTTATCACTGACTATTATCTGGATTTAACCATCCACTTCAGACTTGACGGGAACTTTTTTTTGAGCTGTGTTATTTCTAGCACAATCATTAAGCGCAGTAGAAGAGTGTTCTAATATTTTTGTAAAATGTAACTTAAGCTAACAGGCCAAAAGTTAATATTGACATGTATTCAAGTATTGGCTATTTGCCAGGGATGTCTGTGGTCAGTTGACCTTGGCTGGCTGCAAGTGCCCACCAAGCTGTTCTATCGCTCTCTCTCCATCAACAGGATGGGGAGAAAATACGATGAAAAGCTTGTGGGTAGAGATAAGGGCAGGGAGATTACTTACTAATTACTGTCATGGACAAAACAGACTTGACTTGGGGAAATTAATTTACTGTCAATTGTAACAGAGCAGGATAATGAGAAATAAGAACAAATCTAAAACCACCTTCCCCCCACCCCTCCCTTCTTCCCAGGCTCAGATTAACTCCTGGCTCTTCTACCTCCTCCTCTCCCCAAGCAGCCCAGGGCGATGGGGAACGGGGGTTGTGGTCAGTTCATAACACTTCGTCTCTGGCTCCTTCCTCCTCACACTCTCACATCGAGATCGGTTCCCTTTCAGAGTGGGAAGTTTCCATTGCCAGACATAATTATTCCAAACATACCAGTAATGCATTTGCCCTGGGAACTGTTCATCCAGTTCAAGCCGCAAAAAATGCAGCCTATCATAATCAAAACTGCCCACCTCAGGCCACCATTGATTTGCAATTCCAAGGGTGGTCAATGAGGGACAGGTGTCCTGACGCAGTTCCAGTGCCCTTTTCTTAGATAACCCCCGGGTTCCATCTGTTTTTGACCAATTGGTTAGCAATTCATCTAAAGGTGTCCCTTTCACTATACTGTCCCCGGTCCCCATTATTATTAACTCTCACCTCCTCACCGCAAAAAAATATGATTCGTCCAACCGCTCCCCCCTGTGGTCAAGTTTCCCAGGTGAACTCACCTTTTGCCATCAGTGGGTCGTTGACTCGCAGGGGATCGTAGCGGCTGGTGGATTCAAGTGAGTTGGCAAAGTCCCTTCTGGGGTGCCAAAACTGTCGCAGGATTCTTTATTGCCAACCAAGGAAGGAGATGCAGGTGCCCTTAAGTCTAGAATTCCAAAGGGAAATTCTTTACTGCAATGTGCATGCGGTGCCCCAGCCTAGTTCTGAGGGACCCTAATCATAAGTAACACACAGATTATCTAGAATACACAGGTGGGCTCTCTCTCAATTACAGTCCTAAGCTTATCTATAGTCAGCCAATCCTTCACGTGGCTGTGTGATCAGAGGCAGTGGTCTGGGCTGTTATTCATCCTTTGTCTGCTACATGCTCAGAACTGGTTTCCATGGGTTTGTTACCAGGCAAGGTATTCATGCTTCAGTGTCTTCCCTCCTTGAGTTCTTGGAAAGCTCACTGAAACTAGGGTAAGGTTCATCCTATTAAGTGACCTAAGTTTGTACTTTTCTTCACAGTGGGCCCATTGCTCAGTGGGGCAGGGGACCTAGTGATCAAGGGCATCATAAAAGTCAAGTTACTCAATGCTTTTTTTTGCTTCAGTTTTTACTGGTAAGGTCTGCTCTCAGGTCCCTGAGCCAGCTAGCACAGTTTGGGGGAATGAAACAGTAGCTCAGTACAGGAAGAAAGAGTTAGGGAGCACTGAAGCCAATTGGACATATACGAGTCCATGGGACCAGATGGGACGCATCCAAGCGTGCTGAAGGAGCTGACCAATGTCATTGGGAGGCCGCTGCCTATCATCTCTGAAAAGTTATGGCAACTGGGGGAGGTTCCTGATGGCTGGAACAGGGCAAACATCACTCCCATTTTCAAGAAGCACAAGAAGGAGGATCCAGGGAACTACAGGCTGGTCAGCCTTACCCTCTTTTTCCAGGAAGATTATGGAGCAAATCCTCTTAGAAGCTATTTCTAAAGAGATGAAAGACAAGAAGGTGATTGGGAGCAGCCAACAAGGCTTTAGCAAGGGCAAATCATGCCTGACCAATCTCATTGCTTTCTGTAATGAGGTGACTGGCGCTGTGGGTGACTGGCGCTGTGGAAGAGCGGAAGGCAGTGGATGTTGTATACCTTGACTTTAGCAAGGCCTTTAACACAGTCTCCTATAGTCTTTTTATCTCCAAATTGTTGGGATATGGGCTTGCTAAGTGGATGATAAAGTGGATGGAAAATTAGCTGGACTGCTGAGCTCAGAGAGTTGTGATCAGTGGTACAAAGCCCAGCTGGGGGCCAGTAACTAGTGGGGCCCCTCAGGGATCAGTACTGGGACCAATACTGGTATTTAATGTCTTCGTTAATGATCTGGATGATGGGATAGAGTGTACTCTCAGCAAGTTTGTGGATGATGCCAAATTGGGGGGGAGTGGTCAGTATGCTGGAGGTCAGGGCTGCCATCCAGAGAGACCTGGAGAGGCTAGAGAAATGGGATGACCGGAACCCCATGAAGCTCAACACAAGCAGATCCAAAGTCCTGCATCTGGAATGAAATAACCCTATGCAGCAGTACAAGTCAGAGGCCAACTGTCTGGGAAGCAGCTCCACAGAAAAGGATCTGGGGGTCCTGGTGGACAAGAAGTTCACAATGAGTCAGCAGTGTACCCTTGCAGCAAATATGACCAACTGCATCTTGAGCTGTATTAGCAAAAGTGCAGCCAGCAGGTCCAGGGAAGTGATCCTTCCCCTTTATTCGGCACTTGTGAGACTGCATCTGTAGTACTATGTCCAGTTTTGGGCTCCCCAGTACAAGAAGGATAGTGACACACTGGAACAAGTCTAGTGGAGGGCCACCAAGCTGGTTGGGGGATGAACATGACATCCAAGGAGAGGCTGAGAGAACTGGGCCTGTTCAGCCTGGAGAAGAGAAAGAGATAAGGACAGGGAGATTACTTGCCAATTGCCATCACGGGCAAAACAGACTCAACTTGGGAAAGTTGATTTAATTTACTGTCAATTAATTGTAACAGAGCAGGATAATGAGAAATAAGAACAAATCTGAAAACACCTTCCCCCCTCCCCCCTTCTTCCCAGGCTCAGCTTCACTCCCAACTCTTCTATACCACCCCCCCCCTCCCCCCAGCCAAGTGGCACAGGGTGATGAGGAATGGGGGTTGTGGTCAGTTCATAATATTTCGTCTCTGTGGCTCCTTCCTCCTCACACTCTTCCCCTGCTCCAGAGTGGGGTACAGTCCTTCACAAACTTCTCCAGTGTGGGTCCTTCCCACGGGCTGCAGTTCTTCAGGAACTATTCCAGCATGGATCCTTTCTACGGGGTACAGTCCTTCAGGAATGGACTGTTCCAACATGGTTCCCCCACGGGGTCACAGGTCCTGCCAGAAAACCTGCTCCTGTGTGGGCTCTCCATGGGCTGCAGCTTCCTTCAGGGCACATCCACCTGCTCCAGCGTGGGGCCCTCCATGGGCTGCAGGGGACAACCTGCATCACCATGGTCTTCACCGTGGGCTGCAGGGGAATCNTAACAGAGCAGGATAATGAGAAATAAGAACAAATCTGAAAACACCTTCCCCCCTCCCCCCTTCTTCCCAGGCTCAGCTTCACTCCCAACTCTTCTATACCACCCCCCCCCTCCCCCCAGCCAAGTGGCACAGGGTGATGAGGAATGGGGGTTGTGGTCAGTTCATAATATTTCGTCTCTGTGGCTCCTTCCTCCTCACACTCTTCCCCTGCTCCAGAGTGGGGTACAGTCCTTCACAAACTTCTCCAGTGTGGGTCCTTCCCACGGGCTGCAGTTCTTCAGGAACTATTCCAGCATGGATCCTTTCTACGGGGTACAGTCCTTCAGGAATGGACTGTTCCAACATGGTTCCCCCACGGGGTCACAGGTCCTGCCAGAAAACCTGCTCCTGTGTGGGCTCTCCATGGGCTGCAGCTTCCTTCAGGGCACATCCACCTGCTCCAGCGTGGGGCCCTCCATGGGCTGCAGGGGACAACCTGCATCACCATGGTCTTCACCGTGGGCTGCAGGGGAATCTCTGCTCCAGTGTCTGGAGCACCTCCTCCTCCTCCTCCTTCTTCACTGACCTTGGTGTCTGCATAGTTGTTTCTCTCACATATTCTCACTCCTCTCCCTCCTAGCTGCTGTTGCGTGGTGTATTTTACCCTGATATGTATCCTTCCACAAGCACAGCTCACCAAGCATGAGGAGTATCATGACACCCACAAAGCCCTTCTGGAGCAAAGCCGTACCCAGGCAGCTCTGTGATTAGCTGAGGAAAGGGGAGACAGGGTGGGGCTTACTCCTCCCAGCTGCTCTTTCTCTTGGTCACGTGTAGTTGACGTTGACGCGAATTAGGTTTCTGTGCTGCGCTTCCTACGTCATCGAGAATGTGAGGTGGTGGACGCAGCGTCCGGTTTGGTCGGCGGCAGTGGCAACTTTTATCTCCAAATTGCGTTTTCAGGTGGCATGGAAGACACAACAGGTGAGTCACTGGGGAGAGGGTGTGCTGCTGCTCGCATCTCTCCCCACTGCGGTGGGGCCACCCTGTGCGGCCTCTCTCTCTCGTCCCTCGTTCCTGTCTCATAAGGATTCCTGCCGGTGGTGAAGGTCGTGCCGGGCTGGACCGCTGCTGCTTCTGGAGCATGAGCGTCCTAGACTGTCACGGCAGCTCGCAGGGGGGCGGGGAGCACCCGGAAGCTGCGGGGGGGTGGGTGGTGTACGGTAGCCAGGCTGCATCAGTTCGTCCCCACGCTCCAGACTGGGAGTGGTGTCTTGGGACATGTTCCTCAGTGGGAACCGCAGGGGAGACGTTTCGCCATGCTGCGGAGTAGGCGACGACCGGGCAGGAGTAGGGAGAATAGCAACAGCATGCGGCAGTCTTCTGCAAGCCGCCTGGAATCCTAGCTGCTGATCCTTTGGTCACTTTCTCTCATCCACGCAGGCAGTGAGCTCTGCAGTACCTGCTGCCGAGGAGCTGGTGGCAGTCTACACAGCACAGCTTGAAAGCCTGATCCTGCTCAGGACACAAACACACTCAGGTTGCTTCTCTAAATCCCTGCGTTGTTACTGATGCAGGCACCGGGAAAAGGCTAAACAAGAAAATGCAATGGCTGCCTTCCAAACTTAACACTGTGTGTTTAGGTGTCTTTTCTTTTGGCAGTTCCACTTCTTTACAGAGAATCTCAGGCTAGAAGAAAGAGGAAAAAAAAAAAAAAAAAAAACCATTCAGGTTGGAAGGGACTTCTGGTGGTCTCTAGTCCAACCCCCTGCTTAAAGCAGGGTCAACACTGAATTCAGACCAGCTACTCAGGGGTTTCTCTAGTCAAGGCTTGAAAACCTCCAAGACTGGAGACTGCACAACTTCTCAGGGCCCCTGTTCCACTGCTTGACTGTCCTCATGGTGAAAAACAGTTTACTTATAGCCAGCATGAACTTTGCTTGTTTCAATTTGTGCCCATTGTGTCATCTTCCCACTATGCAACACTGAAGAGCCTGGCTCTGTCTTCTTGATAGCCTCCTCATAGGTACTGGGGGGCTGCTATTAGGTGCCCCTGCAGCCTTCCTTCCTCCAGGCTGAACAAGCACACTTCCCTCAGCCTTTCCTCATGGTGCAAGTACTCCAGCCCCCTGACATCTTGTGGCCCTCTGCTGAATTTGATCCACTTTATCAATTACTTTCTTGTATTGGGGTGCTTGAAATTTGACACAGCATTCTAGATGTGATCTAATGAGCACCAAGTGAAGGAGGATAATCACTTCCCTCAATCTACTAGCTATGCTCCTGGTAATATAGCCCAGGATACTGCTAACCACCTTTGCTGCCAAGGAACAGTTCTGGCTCGTATTCAGCTTGCTGTTTTCCAAGATCCTCGGGTCCTTTTCAGCAGAGCTGCTCCCCAGCCAGTCCCCAGATGGTATTGATGCCAGGGGTGGTTCTTCCCTAGGTGCGGGACTTGGCATTTGTCCCTGTTGAATTAAATTAAGTTCCTGTCAGCCCATTCCTCCGACCTGTCTAGGTCTCTCTGAATGGTAGCCCTGTCCTTGAGTGTATTTACTTCATCCTCCCAACTCCTGCAAACTTGACAAGAGCAAGATGCATCACCTCCTCTAGGTGTTTGATAAAGATTTTAAACAGGATAGGTCCCAGGATAGACCCCTGCAGTGCCCCACTTGTCACAAGCATCCCGGTAGAGTACAATCCATTAACTGCCACTCTCAGCTCAGTCACCCAACTAGTTTTTAAACCCATCTAGTTGTCCACCCATCCAGACTATAATATCCCAACTTGGATACAAGAATATTGTGGGATACAGTATTGAAAGCCCTGCTAAAGTTGAGGTAAATGACATCCAGTGCTCTTCCCTTCATCCACAAATCCTGCCGTTTTATCACAGAAGGCAATTAGGTTGGTCAGGCATGATAGCCCCGTGGTAAATGCATGCTGACTGTTCCCAATCACCTTCTCCTTCATGTGCCCAAAAACACGTTCCAAGAGGACTTTCTCTATGATTTTCCCAGGAACTGAAGTTCCCTGGGTTGAACTTTTGTTGGTTTTTTTTGTTTGGTTGTTTTTTTTTTTTTGTTGTTTTTCGGTTGTGGGGTTTTTTTTTCTTCTTTTTTAAGATGAACACAACGTTTGTTCTTCTCTAGTCAGCAGGGAATTCCCCTGATCTTCATGACTTTTCAAAGCTGATAAGAGGATGGCCTCACTATGAAACCAGCCAGTTCTCTCAGCACCCTTGTATGCAGCCCATCTAGTGCCATGGATTTGTGCAGATTAAGTTCTCGGAAATAATCCCTGATTCAATCCTCATCCACTGTTGGTAGTTTTCCTTGAACCCTGTCTCTAAGCACAGAGGCCTGGGAGACTCTGTTGGTGCAGGGTGAGGCCAAGAAGGCATTGAGTACCTTGGCCTCATCTATGTCCACTGTCACTAGATCACCCATCCCGCTCAGCAATAGGCCCACTTTCTCCTTGTTCAGTCTTTTACTATTAAAGTGGTAGTAGAAGCTCTTGTTGCCCTTGATCTGTGATCTGTAGAGTTCCTCAAGTTGCTTAAAGAAGGCTTTGTCTGCTTCCTCGCCCTGTCTGTCACAAACTCCTGCCACAATATCACACTTATTGGCCTCTGTTTTGATCTTGTTCGGTTCCTGTTAGTTGTAAGGGTAATCTTTGGAAATTGAGACCAATGTAAGCAAAGATAAAGCTGTATCTGGGATGGAATCACTTCTTGGAAAATAAAAACAAACTGGGTAACCAAATTAATTTCTTTTATGATATTTAACTTCTGATTGAATCATATAATGAAGGCGGCAGTCAAATATCATAAACCTCTCAGCTCATGGTAACTATTAGTTGTATGGGGAGCTATCTGTGGAGAAACAGGTTAAAGAATATAAGAATATTACATAATGTTGCTATTTATTTCCCCCCAGATGGATATGCAGAGTTACTGGGGGGGGAGAGTTAACTTCAAATTTTAGTGTCTTTTGTTAAGTAGTTCAAATAGCTTTTCTTTTTTTTTAAATTTTTATTTCAGTTGTACCATATTTTAGTTCAAAGTAAACAGTAACTAAGCAACCATTTTGGCACTAGCAAGCCACTCATCCACTTCTGCTTTTACTTGGCCCAACTTTTTGTTTTAACACCAAAATAATTATAAGGATTCTTCAGTGTGTTGGCTACTTGTGCAAAATACTATAGTGCAACTAATAGATCTTACTTGACAGGCCTTCACCAGTATCTGTAAGAAGTATTAAGGGTTCCTCTATTATAATGAGCTACCAAGGTTGAAGAATTTCTTACTTACGTGCATAGCTACGTCTTGAAAAGTGTCAGACTTAGAGGCTAATGCAGATAGCTAGGAACCATCTGTAGTCAAGTTTTGAAAAATATTGTATTGTTCCTGTTTTAAGTTGGTTGATATTGATTAAGAATTACCAACTCAAGAGCCAGCAGGCAGTAATTAGACACTATCCTAGCGATAAGTTATCAAACCTGAAAAATAAACAAAACCCATAAAACCTTCTACTTTAACTGTCATGCTTGTGCTTGGCATTAGGATGGGGATAAAAACTAAATAGATAGGGCCAGTGTTTCCCATATTTGGTGGTACAGGAGTATGAGTTTGCAGTACTATTCTGGTTAACTAATTGAATAACCTGTGACCTGAAAGCCATCGGGCCTTTTTAAGTGGTACACACTCTACCGTGCTCAGTAGTTCAATCAAGATGGGAAACATCCTGATCTCTTGCTAGGGAATTGCTGAATCTGACAGCACCATAGAGGCAAGTCTGCCACAGCTCCATATCCCCAGATCCAACCAGTAGCAAGGCTGAGAATGTATTCCCAGTAGGTATACAAATGCATATATAATATACATATACACATGGCCAGCAACACAGAACAACACAGACAGAAACACTCAGCACTCAGACAAACAGCATCAATGGCCTCATCCTGTTCCCCTCTCTGGCTGATCAGGATGAAGGTCCATTAGTGGGAAATATATATGTATATACAATGTGGGTCCATCCAGTAACTGGATTTAGACACTCAGTCTATCCAGTAGCTGGCCCCTGGATTCCCTGGTCTCCCCAGTTGCTGGCACCTGGGCATACGAGCCCCTAAGGCCCATAGCCCCACTCCAGTTGCTAGTACAGACCTCCTCTCACATACACACACACTGTGATCCCCCAGCAGCTAGGCTTAGACACTTGATCTACCCAGTAGCTGGCCCCTGGATCCCCCCAGTCTCCCCAGTTGCCTCCCACAGAAACATGCACACACACACACACACACACACATAAATGAGTCTCTTATTCCACCCCCAGACCCTGCGATCTCTTTGGCAGTTGGCTTGGACCCTCTGGTCCCTCCGGTAGCCAATTCCTCCAGGTGCCTCACCCTTAAGAGACATGCATACCTGGCTCCCAAGACACGACCTTCTCCAATGTGGGTCCTTCCCACAGGCTGCAGTTCTTCACAAACTGCTCCAGCATGGGTCCTTTCCATGGGGTGCAGTCCTTCAGGAATGGACTGCTCTAGCATGGGTCCCCCACAGGGTCACAGGTCCTGCTAGAAAACCTGCTCCTGTGTGGGCTCCTCTCCACGGGGCAGCAGTTCCTGCTAGGAGCCTGCTCCCGTGTTGGCTCTCCACGGGCTGCAGCTTCCTTCAGGGCACATCCACCTGCTCCAGCGTGGGGTCCTCCCCTGGCTGCAGAGGGACAACCTGCATCACCATGGTCTTCACCGTGGGCTGCAGGGGAATCTCTGCTCCGGAGCCTGGAGCACCTCCTCCTTCTTCACTGACCTTGGTGTCTGCAGAGTTGTTTCTCTCACATATTCTCACTCCTTTCTCCTGGCTGCTGTTGCGCAGCAGTTTTTTTACCCTTTCTTAAATATGTTATCACAGAGGTGCTATGAAAGTTGCTGATTGGCTCAGCTTTGGCCATCAGTGGGTCCGTCTTGGAGCCGGCTGAAACTAGCTCTGTCTGACATGGGGCAGCTTCTGTCATCTTCTCACAGAAATCACCTCTGCACCACCACCACCCCCTGCTACCAAAACCTTGCCATGTAAACCCAATACAATGTCAAATACACCTAAATATAAATTGTTACCGTTGGGGAGGGGATGTTAAAGTGCAAATAGTAAATTGTGTTAAATTTATCTGGTAAGGAGAAAAACAAGTGTGATTATTTTTAGACTAAGCATATTAGTGTGCTATTTTTTTCTTTTATTCTACTTAATGGAATATTTGAAACATACTAGATTGTTTTTACATTATAAAAACCATGAAGGAGATACGTTACAGTGAACTTTAAGGAAGCTTTTGGGAGAGGGAGGAATTTGGAGGCTTATTTAGGTATTGTTTGGTGGGTTTTTTTTGAAATTACACTGTCATGTAAACTATTTTTAACGCTTTATTACTGGGCACAGTAACAAAGAGTTGAATCAATTCAGAGCTACTGTATTTCACACAACTTGATAGTGATGGTTTTGTTTAACAAGTAACAAAAGGTTTTGATCCTACTGTGTTTTCACTGCAAGTACACTTGCATGTGTGCTTTTTTAAGTGGGACAATGTATTGTTGGGCAGGTGGAAGCACACAGAGTGGCTAGTTCTTAGCAACATGTATGCAAACTGACTATTTCCTCCCNGGGTTTGAGTTAAGACTCTGAGAAGGTAGTTATAAATTTGGCTCCTTCTGTACCCAGCTACCAACTTCAACAAACCTCCTAGGAATTCAGTATCTACTTAACCCTCTGTTAAATTAGGTTGGAATTGGCCAAGAGACTCAGAAGTTAATAACTGAAGGGGGAGAGAGATGAACAGGTGGTGAAATTCCATCTTGTTCTCCTAGGAAATCAAAACACTTCCATTTACTCTTTGCAGCTTTTATTTATAATCTATATAAATAAAAATTATTATGTTCAGAAAATCATACTTTATTTCTTCCTGTATAGTAGGGATGCTTGCTCACCAGTAGTAAATGGTGATATAAGTGAATAATGCAAACATTTACTAAGCACACCCTCTATTAATGGTTCTTTCAAGTTTATAATCAAAATATTAAGAGAAAAAATGCTGATCCTCTTATTCTTGAGAATAAATCATTCTGACATTTGAAAAAAATGTGTCCTAAAACTCTTTCAGGAGATACCAAAGTGAAATGTAAAGCTAAAAGCCATAACAACAAATATGTGGAACAAATCCTCCAGTAATTTCAGTGTTCGTGACTTCCCAAGGCAGAGGTAGTGTCCGAGTAGCTAATAGTCCTCAGCAGATTTTTCTTCCATGAATATATGTAGTTGCATTTGAACCCAAAGGAACTTGGCTGTGGTAAGGAGTTTCGTAGTTTAACTACACAGTGTGAAGAACAACTTCCTTTTGTTCTGAACCTGCTAGTTTTGTTCCATAGACCCTAGTCTTAGGGGAGAGAGAACAGTTTTCTTCTCCATTCAGGATTCTATAGTTTTTCTTCATATCTTGACCTTAACATTTCCCTGACTCTGAAAATTTCTATAGTTATAAAATATTTGTAGCCAAACAATTTGTGTATTTTGTTTTTACTTTTAGTGATTTGTGCAGTTACAGTACTAGGCTGTTCTCTTTCCTGAGGCTTACTGAAAGACAATTGAACTGAATGCCTGCTGTTTATACCAGTGATGGCTAATTTGTGACCCACTGACTATATCTGACTCTCCAGAAGAATTAATCTAGCATTTCCTGGATCTCCAAGATCTGCACTGGAAAATGGTTCGAGACCTTATAAAGACTGGGGAGACTGGCTACCTAAACAACTTATCACACAATTGGAAGCATATGTTGTGTGGCCAAAATGGGTGTCCCTCATGACTAGGCATGCACCACCACATAGTTGAAATGCATGCCTTCTAGTCATTTGGTAGGGGATATTGTCATGGGTATGACAGTGTTGACTCAGAGAATTTCACTTAAAAATATGTTAATTGGCAATAAATTAAATTATTAATTCAGGTATTGAGAAACAAAGAAGACAAACAATCAAGCAAACACTTAGGGAAAACACCTTTCTTCCCCCTTCTCCAGGCTCAACTTCAGTCCAGACACCTCTCTTCCCCCCTTCCTGGTCTCTCCACTGCCCTTATTTTTGCCGTGCATTACACTCGGTCCCTTCAGTGAGGCAACAGGCGGTGCAGGATGTTTGGAATAGTGCATAGTGGTTTTGTTTTCAACTGCTCCTGTTTTTTTATTAATTTCCTCTGCTCTGGCATGGGCTTATCTACAGGCTGCAGCCCCTTTTGGGGGCGTACCTGCTTTGGAGTGGCTTATCCACGGGCTGTAGTCCCCCTCAGAGGCATACCACCTCCTCTGGCATGGAACACCTTCTGAGAGTGTCTCCAGCTGTGTCCTCAACAGTGTCCCCTTCCTTGTGTCTCTTTCTGGTTTTCCTCACATGTCTCCTCCTGTGTCTCCTGCCCCTAGCTGCTACCACCCTTTGTTAAATATGTTTGTGCAGAGGTATCATGTGTTCCCCTGGTTGAAGTTTTGGTATGTGGTGGGTTGTTTTCATCAGTTGCTGAGCTGGCTGTAACCATCTGTGACTAGCACAGGACAGTCCATGGCCTATGCATGCACAGATCAGCCCTGCAGCCCCGTGTCGCGTTAAGAGCGTGAGTCTAGCCGTGTTCGACGAGCTATTACGACCAAAATACTGGTTGCGCTCAAAAGAACTGTCACGACTGGACCAATGCACACCACAATTTATTTGAGCAACAGATACACAGGTTCTTTGGATTGCCAGTGAGAGTGATTGTCTGCAAAAGTATATACAGATATAGCAAATATTAATAGCAGCGCTGATTATGAATAATCTAAAGTGACTCTATAGAGATTTCTAAATATTTCCCAGGGAGACACTTGGTATAGCCAAGTGTCCGAATCTTACCCACAGGCGTCCCAATGGGGGGGAAGAGAGGCTCAGCCCGTTGACTGATCCCAGAAGTCAGAACGGTGACGATGGTATCTTCCCTAACATCCTCTCTCCCTTAAACTATATTTATATTATTTTTTACCTTTCAGGTGGAGCTTGAGTGGCTCTAGCCATACGTACCTTTGTTATGATTGGTGCAAAACTTTCTCGCTTTGCTTTTAAAGGTATATACTAGAAAAATTCAACGCGCAAGCTCAGTGNTTCGTTCCACTCCCTCCTCCAATTATCTCTCTTAGAACTAGTACACCGAGCTCCCCCAGTGTTGCCAACATGTAAGATTGCAGGTGGTGTTGCTTAGGGAACGATCACTGAACCGATTTTCAGCATGTCAACCATATTCCACCCTGGAAGTTAACTTTTATGAAATGTGGATATAACTTTAGTCTCAATAATTTCAACCTCAATAATCTTACCCCCAGTAATCATTCCACACCCTGCTACCCGAACCCTGCCATTTATGCTAAATATAGATATACTGCAAGTACTTCAAGGGAATCTTTGTCGCCAGCTGTTGCTGAAAGGTGAAGCATCACTGAACCAAAAAGGGAAAATCAGATAATGTATCAACTCTCTTCTCTTCTCTTGCACCATGCAAGCTACTGTGAAGAAAATTAACTCCATCCCAGCCAAAATCAGTACATTCTTCACTCCTTTTTCCATACCATTTACATTATGCTCAGGTCCCACACTATCCAATACATCCTCATTAACCACCACCACCCCTTCCCATCCTTTGATATATATACTGATATCATTCCCTTAGTCTGTGGGCCAGCCCTGTAAAATGTTCATAAAATGTCCACAAAATGTCCATTGAATTAATTTAGTCCATGACTTTGGTCTCCATCTGTTATGGGGGTCACTCAGGAAAGGAGAGATGGTGTGTTGTGTTGGATTTTTGCACACTGAAGCCACCTCAAGTTGCGTCACCACTGCACTTGCCTGGTTCCTCATGAGATTCAGTCTTCATTGGTTTGGGTGAGTCTTGCTATAATACCTTTGACATATGGCAACCACAGCAGTGGCGACATACAGCGTCATGTAACACTGGCATCATACAGCAATGGCATCATGCAACTCAAATCATGGGTTATTTTCACCCAAGATTAAATCTCCTTGAGGTACACATTAGACTTCCACATCCTTCTGCATTACCCACCAAGTACACCCAGGTCTCCTAGAGCAAAATTAATCCCATAATGAGTTTGCCTTTTCCGAAGGAAGGAGTAACCCTGATTTTCCCAGCCAGTTCCTTATGTGTACTACGGGGACCTTATCTCCTTCCACAGTACGTAGGGGCTTCAGGTGGGCAGGGCCAGGTCAATGGGCAGATCCTCTAGTGTTAACTAGCCAAGTAGCTTCTGCTAAATGTGTATCCCAGTGTTTGAATGTCCCACCCCCCATTGCTCTCAGTGTAGTCTTTAACAGTCCATTGTATCGTTCGATTTTCCCAGAGGCTGGTGCGTGATAGGGGATGTGATACACCCACTCAATGCCGTGCTCCTTGGCCCAGGTGTCTATGAGGTTGTTTTGGAAATGAGTCCTGTTGTCTGACTCAATTCTTTCTGGGGTGCCATGTCGCCATAGGACTTGTTTTTCAAGGCCCAGGATAGTGTTTTGGGCAGTGACATGGGTCACAGGGTATGTTTCCAACCATCTGATAGTCGCTTCCGCTATTGTAAGCACGTGGTTCTTGCCATGGCAGGTTCATGGTAGTGTTATATAATCAATCTGCCAGGCTTCCCCATATTTATACTTCAGCCATTGTCCTCTATACCTTCTTTCCTGTCCTTGGTGTCTGCAGAGTTGTTTCTCTCACATATTCTCACTCCTTTCTCCTGGCTGCTGTTGCGCAGCAGTTTTTTTACCCTTTCTTAAATATGTTATCACAGAGGTGCTATGAAAGTTGCTGATTGGCTCAGCTTTGGCCATCAGTGGGTCCGTCTTGGAGCCGGCTGAAACTAGCTCTGTCTGACATGGGGCAGCTTCTGTCATCTTCTCACAGAAATCACCTCTGCACCACCACCACCCCCTGCTACCAAAACCTTTCACATAAACCCAAAAAGGTTATATTTCTATCTGGAGTTCTGTATGCAAATTGTGTTTGTAGTTCATGGCTGCACACATATTAAAATAATCACTCTATTTTAAAAGTTCTTATGCAGAAGGCAGATATCTGAATGAAGGTTTTTGTGGTGTAACAGATAGCAATTGACTCCTTGTATACTCTTGAAGATGAAGCTAGACCAATTCAGACTAGAGTTATAGCTCAAATTTTTCAACGTGAGGAACAATTTATTAAAGACTGTGTTGGCTTCTTCATAAGTAGAACTTTTTACATCAGTATTGGATGGTTTACTGAAGAGGTGTTTTAGTTTGAACAGGAATTAACAGGAACCACATTGTGTTATTCAGCTCACAGTAGAGCATCCTGTGACATGTTGTCATGGTACAGCCCCAGTCAGCAACTAAGCACCACCCAGCCGCTCGCTCACTCCCCCCACCGCAGTGGGATGGGGGAGAGAATCGGAAGGGCAAAAGTAAGAAAACTCATGGGTTGAGATAAAGACAGTTTAATAATTAAAATAAAATAGTAATAGTAGTAGTAGTGGTAGTAATAATAATAATAATAATAATATAATGAAAAGGAAAATAACGAGAAAGAAAGAGAGAGAGAGAGAGGCAAAACTCAGGGGAAAAAATAAAACAAACCAACAAGCAGTGCAGCCGCTCACCACCCGCCGACTGATGCCGCCAGTCCCCAAGCCGTGATTGCTGCTTCCCTCAGCTAACTCCCCCCAGTTAATATACTGAGCATGATGTCATATGATATGGAATATCCTTTTGGTCAGTTGTGGTCAGCTATCTTGGACGTGCCCCCTCCCCTCCCGGCTTCTTGTGCACCTGGCAGAGCATGGGAGGCTGAAAAAATCCTTGACTAGTGTAAGCACTACTTAGCAACAACTAAAAACATCAGTGTTATCAATATTATTCTCATACTAAGTCCAAAACACAGCACTATACCAGCTACAGTGAAGAAAATTAACTCTATCCCAGCCAAAACCATGACACATGTTCAATGTGGTGTTAGCTCTTATACTGTTAACTCCATAACAGATTCTGTTTGGGGGTTCTTTTGTTTGGTTTTGTGTTCTTTCACAGGATTGCCAGCATGAGTATAATATCAATATGGTGGTGGGAAATTAAGTCTTTGGTCATCTGTCTCTTTAGCCTTAATTTTTTTTTAAACTGTTCTCACTGTGATCTATGTCAAACTTCATCCTTTTTTAGCATTATAGCTTCTTCTGCTTTATTTTATAGAATAATGGATTTTCCAGGACACTTCGAGCAAGTCTTTCAGCAGCTAAACTACCAGAGGCTTCATGGCCAACTTTGTGACTGTGTCATTGTGGTAGGAAACAGACATTTCAAAGCCCATCGTTCTGTTCTGGCAGCATGTAGCACACACTTCCGAGCTCTCTTTACTGTAGTAGAGGGTGATCAAACTATGAACATGATTCAGCTGGACAGTGAAGTGGTGACAGCAGAAGCTTTTGCTGCCCTGATTGATATGATGTACACTTCTACACTAATGCTTGGGGAGAGCAATGTAATGGATGTCTTGCTGGCTGCTTCTCACCTACATTTGAACTCTGTTGTTAAAGCGTGTAAACACTACCTTACTACCAGGACACTACCAATGTCTCCACCTAGTGATAGAGTTCAGGAGCAAAATGCACGCATCCAAAGGTCTTTCATGCTTCAGCAGCTTGGGCTGAGCATTGTGAGCTCTGCATTAAATTCCAGTCAGAG
>WEKW01019879.1:0-38413 GCA_013389905.1 Sula dactylatra
ATATGGTTGCTGATATTTTGTTAAGGTGTAGAGGTATTTACATCCAAGGCATTTGTCCAGCTATAGCAGAAATAAAGACAATGGTTTAGTTTTGGTTTGGTTTATTTACCATGTCTGTCTACAGTGCTTTCCTCAGTGCTGTGGTATTTGACTCTATCCTCTCCTCATTCTTTGCTTACAGTGTGAGGTTAGACCACTGAAACTATTTCACACATTTTGTCTCTGGGATAGCTTGGCATCTGCTGCAAGGCTCAGAACAATGCTACTGCAGGGGAAGTGAGAGAGACTAAAGATTTCTACCTAATCTCTGCGGAACAGCTAATGATGCTCTGATGATGCAAAAACTTAAAGCCACAACTATTTTGTGATGTGTCTTTAGAGATAGTATTGCAGAGAAAAACTAGGGCAGAACCAATGCAAATCGTAATAAGATTGAACCAGAAGGATGTTAGACACAATGAATGGAATAAAATAACAGCTTGCCTGCTGTTAGGTCCTCACCATGGTATACAGTATTAAGGGAGGACTGATAGAGAGCGATCTTTTTTTCAGGAGCTTGGGCTGAGGGGATTGTTCTGCCTATGTCCTTACATCCCACTTGCAAGCAAACTGAGCCTCAGTGTTTGTAGTATCTATGCCTGTCTCTCTGGCTCCCTTTCTCCTTCTTTTCTTTATCCCTTCTTCCTTTCTCCTTGATCACACACATCCTCCCCTGGTTACTGTGTACATCTGTCACCACCATCTTGTTAAACTTCTTTCTTTTCCAGCCCCTTACAGCTCCAAAGTGAGGAAGGTACTAGATCAGCCCTAACCCTTGAGGGAAGGAACTTCTTAGAGTGTAGGAGTGGATCTCCCATTTTTCAGACCAACACATGCTTCAGCCCAGGCTTTGCTGAAGCAGGTCCCATGGGAAAGTCCTATCCTGCAGTAGGAAACTGCTGCGCTGGAGTTTCAGATCTTAGTTGGTCAGGAAGCACTTGCAAGTTTTTTGTGAAATCTGGTGCTCGGAGAAAATGCTGAACTGCTAGATCATGCCAAATGGGTACAGCTAAAAGCAAACAGCAGCAAAACCACCAAACTGCAGAACATATACTTCATGTGAGTCCAGAGGATGCCTGGATAGGACTAATTCTCTTGGCTGAATAGCACAAGGTTATTACAAACCCAGGCTCATAAATTAGGCTGCATTAATTGTCCTTCAAGCTAGAAGTGGTGTGTGAAAAGAGCTTCTGTTGGTCAGAATTTCCTCTTGTGTGCTAGTTTCCACATCTGTAAGGGCCAGAGATGAGAAAGCATGTTTAAATTTGAGAGGAGTTTTAAGCATCCTTTCCTGAGTAGGCAGGCATAAGCAAGGAAATGAACGTGCCTGTGTACCTACACATTGTGAGTCTGATCTGATGAGTGCTTATGGAATGCAATTGCACTTCCTCTACGTCAGTGCAAAAATAAATTATTTGCAGTATGTTTTAGAGGCATTAAGTTCAATCCTCGCTCAGGAAAGTTAGTTTAGCAGAAGTTTTGCTGGAGAAGATACTACAGGAGTCCATCTCCTCAAAAGTTACACCTCAGGTGATATCATGCCCTGTGCACACTTCGGTGATAACTTATCTCACCTGTTCTACCCTGCTGTCCTCCAGGAATCTATTAACTTGGGGAAAATTAGAGATGGGCTTAGGCACAGCCAGGTATTTTTGCCTAGCTACATTACTTCCCTTGATACTTTAGAGCTGAAAAGCATAAGCCAGTAAATATAACATGACATAAAACACAGGAAAACAACAGCAAAAGAAACTGTGCAAAAAATAATTAAACGTTGGTCCAGAAAGGAGAAAGAGGCCACAGCAACTGCAGGCCCACCTTAAAGGGATAGAGAAATATTTCAAGGAGGTACAAGCATTTGCTTCATCTGCCACTGTGCGTGGGGATGAAAGGAAGGCAAGAATCTTCACATCAGCCCTCAGAAATCCCACATTTAAGGGGAGCAAATACTCAGTATTTACTGTACCTTATGCTTTTCTTAGACAAGAAACAAACACAGAAATGAGGGGAAGCTGCAGCCAAATAACTTTTTAAAATAAATTGTTCTCTGTTCACAAGGTTTGAAAGCACAGCCACGTCCCTTGACAATTTGGACGTGGTTGTTTCAGTAGGATTAGCAGAACGTAATTTTGGGCTAAGTGGTCTTGCTTGGATTGGACTTGCTGTTACTTTGGTCTTTCACTACCAGCTACATATGCTGATTACAAAACTCACTGTAGCTCCCAGCGATGTGTTGTAGACAATTAAAACACTAAGCAGAAATTTGTGGGTTTGTAATTTTCCTGTGGAAGCTGCTGTTAAAGGAAATGTAGCCAGACAGAAGTTCAACATCGTGACAGGCTGGAGTATTTAACCTTTATCCATGAACAGATCCATGGGCTCTAGCCTGGACTGGCACTTCACTCCTCCGCAAGAAGAGAGAAACACGGATCGTGCTCCCTGGGACATGGGTCAACACTGTCACAAAGAAGGATGAGCATGAGCTTCTCTCTCATCCACTTTTGGGCAGCTGACTATAGCCTGAAACGATGAGGTCAGGTTAAAAGAAAACAACAAGACAGAGCTAGCAGAGGCTTAGCACAATTTCCCAAAGCTCTATATATTTATTTGTGTCTGAGTATGAACACACAAGGCTAACTTTAGTTCCTGTTTTTGAAAATGTTGGCCCTAATCTACATAGACCATCATTTATTCCCTGCCCTGCCCCCTCCACTCCCTCCTGTTTTTTAACAGATGGAAATATCATTTTCCAGAGCTAATTTTTTCCAGGTGGAATGCCTCCAAACTCTAAAAGTGAATTTCTCACAATCATCTACAGAGAGAATTAAAACCAGACTATAAATGAATTGGTATTTACTGTCAGAAAATTCCAGTTAGGTGAGTAGCAGGCAGTAGCAAACCTGCAAGGGGGTGGATTTAGCTTTTTTATTTTTCTTTTTTGTTTTCGTTATTCAGAAAGCTCAGAGGAAAACTGGAGAAACAGTGTCCCCACTCCAGCTTCGCCCCTTTTGTGTATGAAGTTAGGCAATAATTATAGCACAGGCTACAGCTCCAAAAATTCAGCTACCCATCTTAATCATTTTCAAGCTGAAATCATGTTCAGAAGCAAGTTGCTTAAGCACAGCCCTGTGATTCTTTCTGCCAGCTACAGACACCTGCAGAGTCACCAGAAGATTACTCCTAATGCAAATAATCCATCCCGTGGCATGGAGTACATCACAGAGATTTAGTTACTACCGTTGGTGGGGAAACCAGAGATCTGTGGCCAGAAATATCACACAGATGGGTCTGTTTGAAAATCCGCTGCATCCTGGGCTTTCAAACCTTAAAAACAGATGAAGTGATTCCAGCATGACCCCTGCTGTGATATAATGGATCCTGTCAGTGCGTGCAGTGTTTGTCATGATTTACCTCTTGCAATTCCTGGCTTGTGCAACAGACGGCAATTCTGAAAATGAATTACTATTGATTAGACATCCTGCCCTATTGAGTTCTAGGCAATTTTATGAATTTATTTATTTGAATAAAAGCTTTTAATGACCCCACAAATTTCAAATGTCTCTAGCAAAACAGCAACTCTTTCTTTTTTTCCTGTTTGTGAACAGCAGATACATACTTCTAGGCCCTGTTTATGCCAGCTACGACTTGTTGTCGCCCTTAAATGGACAGAGCAACCCGATTAAAATTACAGCGTGGGTTTTGGGAGGAGCGGGAGAGACCCTTTCTGGGGGATACAGTCTGCACTCAGAGCGCAGGGGGAGCTCTTGCCTTTCTGTGGCAGGTGGAAGGGGTCCAACCCCAGCCCCAGAGCATCGCTGGGGCTGAACATCCCTCCTTCCTCTGAGTGCAGCAGCAGCAGGCTGCAAATAAAGGACTACTGACAATACAACCAGGGGCCGGGCCCCTTAATTACCCCTCACGCCCCCCTGCCAAAAAGAATATTCTGCTGAGAAAGGGGAGGATTAGATGCTGCTCTACTGAAGATGGATTTGTAATGAAATGAGTGAAGGTCCTAAACAGGCAGGAATGGGATGTGTTTTAAAGTCTAAATCTTGCCAATGTCTTATTAGGCATATCTGCTTACTGTAGAAATAAACACTGAGGTAAAATGCAATCTGGCACTGAGCTGTGCTCTGACGGAAATGAATGACAAAACGCTCATTGGAGCCAGGCTCTCCACGCTCTCTTTGAAAGCCCAGGAGAATTCTGCAAAGGTGTTTCCAGTGCATGTATATTAGTGGTCTTTTAATAGGAATTTTTACTGAATAACCAAATGCATGAGAGTAGCGTGCATATTTCAAAAATCATCAGCCCACTTCCCCCCATCAGAGGAAATGGATTAAGCAGTATTTTCAGTAGTACAATGGACTTGAATGAAGGAATAACATGGCTTTTGATATATGATAGTTTCAGGAGACTGACACAAAAATAGGCTGAAGAAAGTCCTCAAAGGCATCTATATGGAACGTTTTCAAGGCCTGGAAATTGCCTGTATACAGAACATCCTCCTTTCATTCAACCAAAAAGAATGTGCTTACACGGCAGAAAGGACAAGGGGTGGGAGCTATGCATGGCTTCCTGTGATTATTTCCAACCTTAATCAATGTGGTACTAATGTACCAAGGTATCAGTCTGTAAACAACCTTGAGTGTGCTGGCTATGGGATAATAAAATTTTTAAAAGAGGGAGAGTGAGAGAGGCAGAGAAGGAGGAAGAGAAGGAGCTCAAGAGGGGCTGCTCTATTACAAGCAGAAAAACAGGTTCCTGAAAGATGGATCTGGGCTCAGGCAGGCACTTAAAGCCTTTAAACAAGCTCTGCAGGGAATTAAATTCCCTACCTTACTGTGAAAACATGTAGTGATAAAATGGGCTGTTTATGACACAGACTATCTACGGTTTTAATTGAAATTTGTCAGAAACACGTACCTCCATGAGTGGATGCTGAATTTAAATGCTCCAAGTGAAAAAAAGCAAGCAAGAGGGTACAATGCAGTCAGTATGCCAGAAGTGTATGAAAATGTAGGCTTTTTAATTTACTTATTAGGTGAGTATTTCATACCCTAAAGGCAGATCATTTCCACAAGAATCAGAGTAAGTTTTGACTGTGAGGATGGATTTGAATGCTCCTGCAGTGACTCCCTTAATCCCTGAATGAGCATAAACAAGGCAAGTGAGAAACCAGTGTCTGTTCTGGTACCCTTACAAGCTGTTTTTCTCTCTGTGATGGTGGGTGCTGTCACCACCACAAGGTGACAGTCCAGTCCCTCCTACTTCCTTCCCTCCTCTCCCCCCTCCCATTCCCCCCCTCTTTCTCCAGCATTCAGAGTCTGGCATTCAAATCAAAGGTTTGCTTTGAAGTTATAACCTAAAATGGGAAGTTGATAACTATTTTCCTCCCAGTGCTTTAGTGATGATGAATTGCTGATCATGAAAAGGAAATGACTTCTTCTTTTTTTTTTTCTTTTTTCATTTACATGCAAGCAGTAGAAGTTAAGACTACACACTGCAAATATGTGCAAATTCATCCACTGGCTGTGTGTGCTACAGCAAATCCCATGGAGATAAAGAGCTAAAGCAGCAGGGGTGCAGCAACATAAGCTCCAAAGCTAGACATGCAATTTAATAGGCAACAAACTTAACAAAGGGCAAAGGGATATTTAACAGGGAGGTGAAATATTCCAATCATTAAAAAACAGCAAATTGCTGTGATGGCCAGAGCTTTAATGCTGCATCTCGATACAGAATGTATATGTGGGAAGAAATATAGGGGTTTGCCCAGGAATTAGTTTAACTAATAATTATTTTTTTCAAGCAAAGAGATGTTCTGAGGGATGGAGACTGTTGCTGTTGTTATGAACAGAATTAAGTAAAATAATATTGGGGAGGAGGAAGCAGAGGGCTTAGTAATTGGTGCTGAATGCTCAAGGTAATCATCCTGTTCATCATAAATGATGGTGTTTAACCATAAGCAAATTAGACCATGTCAATCTTTTAGGAGGCAATTAAAGCAATAGATTTTCTGTGGCCTGTTTTCACATGCATGGGGCCTGATTCAGCTCTCACCTACCTCTCTTGGGCACAAGTGTACCTCTTGCCTTTAGCGCAGCTGCGGCTGACTTTTACTATCAGTAGTAATTGGGTCAAGCCCATAATACGGGGCATAAATGTTCTTCAAAAGGAAAAAAAAAATATTTTCTAAACAGATATCTGTCCTTATTAAAACAACAGTTCCAGCAAAGAACTGATTTTGATCCGGATTCCTAACACTTAATGATGGAGAGACTGGAAGCTATTTAGGTAATAGCAGTTGACTGGCCTTCTTTCCCCAGCCACCTGGATCTTCAGTTAGACTTATTAAGAGGCTGCACCTACATTGCAAACTGGCCTTTTTCTTTCATTTTCTGCAGTTCATTTGTATCCAATCAGGTTACATCAGGATTCATTGCATTTAATGGGAAATGCACTCTTCTGGATCAGATACCTGTTTTCAATTTGGAGAGTATCTGATTCCAATGGCAGAGGTGACAGGAATAAAGAGGAAAGGAGAAACAAGTGCCTATAGTATAGATTTCTGCCATGCTAACAGAGCTGCCAGTTTCTGAATCACTGGGACGTTAGAATTAACTGATATTTTCCAAATTATGATGGTGAAAGAAGAAGTGAAAAATTAACTCTGCCTTTATTTGAGCTTTTTTGAAAAATTAACTGTTGTCTTTCTGTAAGAATGGTAACTGTTTTTTGACATAAAAGTGCCCTTACCACAGAGGTAAGGCTCCCCAGAGTCACAGCCTTCTAAGGAGCCCACTATTCTGCAATGATGGTCTGCAGAAATACTCCTGACATAGAGCCTAAGTCAGCATCAGGCTCACTACTGGTTAGAGTGGGATCGAGCTCAGCCTTGGTATCACCTACCGTATCTTTCAAGTGTCACAGAGAGAGGAACAATGGACAATGTTGCTGTGCCTCTGAAAACACATTTTTTAAAAAAAAAAAATCCTGTCATGGAGACAGCATATTTTCAGTGCAAAGCTTTGATGTAATTTGTATTAGGAAGAACACCTGCACAGATTTATCTGTGGCAGAAATGTCAATGTACCATTTTCCTAACAAGCAGAAAGAAAAATTTTATAGTATCAGAGCATTGCCACCGTAGACCTCTGCTTCAGTTCAAAAACAGTCTGCCCAGATTTATTTGATCTTTTTGAATTATGGACAAGCTAGACCTGTGCAGATTACCATTTTCAGCTTGCTTATAAGCATTTGGAAGACGTCAGTTCCTAAGTAGAAGTAAAACAATAAGGAAAATTTGGGATCAGCTTTGCCTCCCCTGTATCTCATCATTGAATACATCTGACATACTTACCTTAAAGGTCTGACAGAAGTCACATTTGGAGAAAAGAACCAGGAGGGCAGGAATGAAAGTAGCCATGTGAGTATGAAACAGTAGGCCAAGAGATGCTTCCTGTCAACCTTTAAAGAAACTACCGAATCCTGCCCCAGATTGCTGTACACTGGCAAAACACTTCATTGCACTTGGATGACCGTGGCACGTAGCCAAGCTGAACGCTAGACAAACCACCAAGGGGCCACTTCCACTTTGCCAACAAGGTCGTGCATATTCAGGGAACTTTCCAAGTGGCATAGACCTGCTCATTCCCACCCACCAACAAACAGCCCACATATATTCCCTGGATTCAGCACTTTCATTCATCTCATCAGCAAGTAACAGACACCCTCAATAAGCTGCAACCTGAGCCCTGAGAGGTGGCCTATGCCCTTCCTCAGCCTGGGAAAGAAAACACTCAACAGCTGGTGCCACTCCCGAGGGCAGCTGCCAGTGCAACACCGACCTCTCTCTGACCATCTGTCAGTCCAGTGCTGAGGAGATCTACCTTTTAGACCTCGTTCTTGGCCAGCTGGCACCCAGTCTCGTAGCTCTGAGTTTACCCAGAAGCTAGCAAAAGCCACCTTCAGGGCAGCTGGTGGTAGCATCATAGAAGTGGTCTGGTCAAGAAAGAGATGGATGGAGATTTTTTTAAATAAAGCTACATTTCATTAGAAAGCACCCTATAACTAAACCTGAGATTTTTCTACGAAAACAGACCAAGTTTGGCTAAATTTTGGGTGAACATTCAGTGGGCTTGCAAGGAACTACAGTTGGGCTGGTTGCACCAGGTGCTGAGTCCACATTTCCAGCCCTACCTAAATATGTTTCCTTAATTCTGCCACCTAAAAGCCAGAGGAGTTACCCGGAGCTTAAAAGCTCCGGGATCTGGATCCCTTGGTTTCCATAAGTGAGCCTGGAAGCCCTAAAAGGCTGTGGCTGTTGCTGAGATTTATGGACCTACAGCCCTACTTCCCACAAAGGCGATGGCAGTGCCACTGCTCCTGATGTGCTGGAAGTGGTTGGCCTCAGTTTGCCTTGCAGGCAAAGACCGGAGCCAGGGTGGTTGGGAGAAAGGCAAACCCAGCCGTTGCCCGGGGTGGCAGGTTTCTTCTGGCAGCAGTTACTGCAGCCACGCTGCCTGCTCTGCCTGTGCCAGACCTGCAAGAAGCTAAAGTTGCTGCCGGAGGGCAAGGTCAAAACTGGCAGCGGTTGCTCCCTGTCTGCCTGGCAGTGGCAGGGGCAGATGTGCCAGGCCTCTGAGGCTTCTCTTGGCTCTGCTTCCCAGCTTTGCTCTCTTTGCCTTCCCTTCCCGTAGCCGGAGCATCCCAGCTCCAACACCGCTGCCGCGAGAGAGCAACATGAGATTTTGCGTGCGCTGCTGTGAGGGTTTGAGTCAGCTCTGCCTGCAACAAACTCCCTGGGAGAGCACAGACTGTCATGACCTCACTGCCATGGCTGGCAGCGCAAGGTGCACTTGCACCTTCGCCTGCCTCCTTGAACACAAATACCTGGCAGCACATGCGTTTCCAAAAATCATACCAGAACAACACTCCTTCCCTTGGGAGACAATGAAGATAGAAACAGCCTGTGACAGTTGTTAGCTATGTTGTTGAAGGCTTTACTGAATGGCACTTGCAAACCAGGGGGATTGAATGGTACAAAATCTTACGTAAAAGAGAAGAATAATTTGTTTCACCAGAAAATACACACAAAATAAAGGGAAGTGAAGAGAGCTATGGTCTCAGCTTGTCCAGTTCAGCATCATTTGTGAGCTGACATGGCTGAGAGAAGTGAGGAAGAAAGGCCTTTTTGTTAAGAAAGTGGAATCAGAAACTAAGGAGATCTAGATCTGAAGCACAGCTTAAGTAGACCTTCCTGACTCTGCCTCAAGTTTCTTATATTTCCTTAGGCAAAGCGTTTAATCTCTCTGTACTGGAATTCCTCATTTGTAAAATAAGAGTAATACTTCCTTCCTCTGTCTTGTCTAATTAGTCAACCAGGGCCAAAGCCATAAAAGAACTTAGCTACCTAAAATGAAATTTAAGTGACTGAATTAAAATAAGGGTCCTCAGCATGTTCTTGCAGCTGCTGCCTAGAGCTGGAGACATCTGAAAACTGCATATATATACATTAAGAAACAGCATGTACCTCTATGTTCTCACCTAGCCACTAGAATGTTGAACATTTGGGACACCTTAATTCCCCTGCAGATTTAGCCTTCACCTGTTTGAGCTTATCATTTGGGGATTTATTGCAGTGACCATCAAAACAGTTATCATTTAAGAGACAGAAATATCTGACTTCCAGGAAACATGCAGCTGAGCTGCAAACTTTTTTGTGAGGAGCAAGCAGTTCGTCTCATAAGAAGAGGTGTCAAAGTTTTGTGTAATTTAGTGCTGAATGAAAGATGCTGGATAACAAGGACTGTGTGATCACAAAGGCTTTGAAAGAGTAGGAGCATACTTATACTGTTTGACAGCATCACCCACAATGTGTCATTATAGATATTGACTATATAGCCATAATTAAAGCGTTGTGCTTAAATAGCTAAATGCAGAAAGAAGTGTCAGATCATTAAGGCAACTTTAAGTTAAATCATCTACTTTATGTCTGGCTGGTTGTGCAGCCGGCACATAAGAGCCAAAGCAAATATTTGAGGTTCCTTGCTTAAAAGAAGAGTTACTATGTCTAATCATCAAAGCAGAGCTGCTTGCCAAGAGAATAAAAACCTAATGGGTTTTGCAAGAAAATTGTATCACCTTCAAATCAATGTTAATACTACAGGTGGCATTTATAAAATGTAGAGTCATTCATATTAACACAGTCTATCTCCAGCGACTGTCAAAAACCATTATGAGCCCACTGTCCAGAAAGGCATTTTGCCAAAGCAGGGTTTTGTTAGAATAAGACAGGCTGACAAATCAGAGTGACTTTATTTTTTTCCTGACAACTTCTTCATTTGGACTTAAACAGTGACATATGAATGCCTTGTTTTGTGCAAATAATCAGGATCATTCAGGCGTCTACTGGTGTTATTCACATGCTTTTTCTTGTGATGCTGAAAGGATCAGCATTGACTCCATGCATAAATGGAGGAATGGACTTCATAAAACCTGCAGGGAAAAAGTAGTTTTTCAACATAACTTTTGCTATGAAGGCCAAAAAAAAAAAGTCTAGGAAAACATAATTTTCAACAAGTCTGCAAGTCCAGGTGGCAGTATGGCTTAGCATAATAATAAAATTATCCAATAATGCTACTACATAAAGGTCAACTGCTTTTGAAAAAAAACAGGGGATGGGAGAAGGTACAAAAATTTTGAGCAGAAAGGTACATAAAATACTTATTAAAAAAAAAAAAACAAAAAGGATCCTTGTTAATGCTTCACATTTGTAAAAAAGAAAAAAAAAAACCAACAAAATTCAGTTTAACTGTAGAAATTTCATCGCTTTATTTGGATAGACATGCATTTCTCTGAATGCTCCATAATCCATTTCCTGAAATCTTTTCCTAAAACCTGAGATATTCTCACACAGAAAAGTTTTATGTATATTAAAAGTTGTAAAGGGCAATATGTAAAGAATAATGATGAATAACAAAGTAGTGAATTGTTAACATCCTGCATTACACAAAGACCCTATGCATGAAAATTATGTGGTGCTATTGCGATTTACAAACATGAATGATTTTATATTGGAGAATTAAGTACAGAAAAACAGCATAAATTGTGATGTTAGAAACATGAACATACATAATAAAATGAGACTGAATTATGAAATATATGATCTGATGGACACTAGGAAATATAATTCCAAACGCAGAAGTAAAAGGACTGGGGCCTGGTGCTAGTGACAGAGACTCACTGGTGAGCATGGGCAATGAAATGAGGCATGCACTTCAAGTTCGAGCTGACATGAGAGAAATAAAATCACCCCCAACAGTCAATGTGTTGCAGAGGCAGGGGAAATATTTTATGCATCAAGGCTGTATGAGAACCATCGTCTGGAATATTGCATCACTACAGCAGATACACTGCGTATGGGAAAGGTGCCCAGAGGGGATCAACGTAATTCAGGAAGGGCCTGAACTAAAAAAAAATGCGCAATAAAACTCAGTCTGGCTAAACAACGACAAAGACAGGATATTGTGACATTTTACCAACATTTGGGAAACAGAGATGAGTTTTTAGTATAACTAATAATTGACATTTAGCATAGCATAATACATATAACTGAGTAAATGGAAGGAAATTAGGAGTGAAATTTTAAGAGGGATTTCAAGAAAAACTTCTTGACAGTGAAATATATTAGATTGTGGAGTAGTCTCCCCAGGGAAATAATGAAAGCACTGTCACTTGGGACTTTTAAAATTGCACTGAAAAATCCCACAATAAAGTATCTAGTAGAAAGAACAGTCTTTGAATTGGCCTCAGGAATTCAAACTGAATGACTTAATTGGTCTTCCCAGTCTCTAATTTCTGCAGGACAGACCATGCCCTATGTGCTTTCCACAAAAGGGGAAAACAAGCTCAGGCAGTCTCTAGTCGGGGTGTTGAGTTTCCCATTGCCTGTGCTGAGGTGAAGAGGGCTGAGCTCACCAGCCTGGCCCTGGCTTTTCCGTCCTCCCATGCACCCACTAACCCCCCCTTACTTCCCCTGTCACATCCCCATAGCTCAGAGAGGAGCAGCAGTGGGCCCCGGATTAATTTATTTCAATGTGTTGCAGACTCTCATCTGGGGGGACTGGTGGCAGGAATTTTTTTTTTTTCCAGAAGGCACTTCTGCCCCATGCTCTTAAATTCAGAGGATTCTTCTGTATCTGGACATTTGCTCTGGAGAAGTAATAAACTAATGTGGCTGCGACTCTTGGGTCCTACCTTTCTGTCTAATTGATTAGAAGATCCTTCCCTTTGTCTGAGCCCAGCAGCTGATTTTCTTCACACTATCTCTTGGTGTGACTTTTCTCATCGTTTGATCATCTAGAGAAAGGTTCAGCTCATGATTCAAGTTTCTGCATTCAGTTTTTTCTCAACAGAAACAGCAAAAAGAAAAAAGGAAATCAGAAAAACACTGTCACTTAGACGAATAAAGGTATAACCATGGAAAAGTTTTTGTAGTGTAAAACTGGTAGCCTCAATTCTCTGGTATAACATGACTTGTTTTCTATGATGTACCAGCATGGTAAGGGAGGTTCTGTATGTATTCTGGAATTTGATGCAGAAGAAGAGGAAGTGTGACTGGAGCATAAGATACTCTTGATACTGTGTGTGTATATAATGTTTTGTTAAATTCAATCAGTCTTAAGTTCATAGGCATAAATTCAAGCAGCCACAGTACTAAGGCCACGGGCAGGGAAGTGGGATGACAGCCAAATGCAACTTTTGTCTCAGTTCATTTTGTACGCAATGGCGATTCAGCAAACTAATAACATAGCAAATTTTAAGCATGTGAGCATCCCTATCAAAACCATTCTGCCTCAGCAAGTGCTTAGTTAGTCTTCATTTACAGAATGGAGACCAGCAGATCAACATAATCTGGCCATTATGAAAAGTATTAGCAGTTCTTGTAAATGAGAAAGGCTGTCTACTACTCAGAGGAATCTGTTTTTTTCTGACTGAGGACCATCAGATGAAACCAGCTAGCAGATGCACAGCAACCATGGTGTCTACCCGAGCTCCCCCGTTTTACACAACAGGAGCTGCATCTTCTAACAAGACCCCCCAACTGCAAGCCAGGCTCTTCTGCTCAGTGCTCTTTGTGCCCTTTTTGCTGTCTCTTTTAGGTTTCTTCCTGCTCAGCTGTTACAGGTCTTATTCTGGGTCATCTCACTTTCTCCTTTTATTTTAACACTGAAGCACTTAGCACCTAGGTCTGCATGCCACAGGAGGAACAAGGTGTTGAGGTGCTGCAGGACTAACCATTAAGCTCTCAAGTCTGAACTTCGGGGGTCTACTTCAAATACAGATTGCCCCTGGGCTGGAAATGGCCTCTGACTTCATGCATCTCGTAGTAGACATGTATCTACTACGTACCAACTATTGGTTATCTTAGTGGAACAGGCTCTGCTGGTCTTCTCTAATGGTGTTTGAAACCAATGGGAGCCCTTTTCTCAGTTTCAATGGTTTCCTCAGGAAGTCCTATATTAACAAACATGCTAAAAATGATAGGATCAAAGTATTGCTTGCAGTCAGAACACCTGGTTCAAATCTTATTGTATTTTTTTCATTTCAAGTATGTTTTAAATGGTTTATTTATATTCAGCTTACTTTTTTCCCTTTCCTACCCTTCTCTCATGCTGAAGAACATTGACGCAGTAAAGTGCTGGAACTTACTGCTGAGCTTATGGACACAGATAGTAATCTTACTGGCTTTTATGGGCTTTTTTTTTAGGTGCATAACACTGTCCAAGGGAGGCAAGTGTTGCTTGCCCTATTTTACAGGTGGTATTTGCACTGTGGAATGACTGAGCTGGGAAGAGAACCAAGGGCCCCAGCAGGTGTACTGCACTTCCAGTGATTTCAGTGAGCATATTCATGTGCTTATAGTTAAGCAAAAGCTTTACCACTTCCCTCGATCTGAAGCAATCTCCCTTCCTCCCTCCCTCCCTCCCTCCTAAAGCCCAAATCAGAAATGCTCCTCCCAGATTTTTGCTGAAACTAAACTGAAAAAAAATTAATACAAAAGGCATGAATGAGCATGTGAAGGGTGCTGTGGAGTATTAACAGAGCCCACTTTTGTGGGCCTGAAAAGCCAATGATAATGAGCACCTCCATCAGGGATGGAGGGAAGCACATGTGCAAAGGAGGGTCTTGGGCTTCATGTTTCATTAAAAAAAGGTTTTAGCCCTTTTCCTTGGAAAAAAGCAGCTTTGAAAATGGAAAGCAATGCAAACTGATCATTATGGTTGAAAGCGCCATCATTAAAAAATCTCTCGTCATTCACAGGCTCCTGACAGCTGGTCGCTGGGGCCTGAATAAACACAGCCAGCACAGTGTGGATTTTGGGGAAGACGCTCCGTGTTTCCCTAGCTGTGGGAGGGCTGTGTGTCTGGGCCACCTTGGGGCCCCCAGGCTACCTTCCAGCTGGCCACCTCTGGGGGAAGCAGCCCCTGCTCCCCGCCACCAGCAGGACCCCCGCCTGGGACAAGACCCTGTTGAGGGGTTTAGGATGCCGCGAATACCCACCCACCCGCTTTGTCCCATTCCCCTTCTCCGCCTCCTTCTCCACTGTCTGCCCTCTCCCAACCTCTCCCTTTTCTCTGACAGAGTATTTCCCAATCCAGAAGTCTTTTGCTGCAGTCAGTCCTCTTGTCCTGTCATCACGCCTGGCTGAGCCCGCTGTCCTGGCAGTGGCCTCGCTCCAGGGAGACTGAGGTTAGATGCTGAGCTTTATTCAGTGTGGCACAAAATAAGCCCGGTGGCCTCTCAGCCGCACGGGCAATAGCAACACTCAAAAGCCGAACAGGCTCTTAAAAACCAGAATGGAGGCCCATCTCCTGCAGCCCACCTGTTTCTGGAGTAGGTTTCTGGGCAGGGGCACTTACGTTTCCTTTCTGTGTGTCACTGTCTTGTCTCCAAATCAATTTTAACTCTCCCATCAGCTATGCACCCCTGTCTATTCCCTACCGAGCCAGACTATGTGTAGTGACACAAAGTGATTCCAAGGCATCTGCAGACACTTAAATTGCCAACAAAGTAAATAACAGAGAAAAAGAGGAAGGGAAGGAGAAAGAGGAGAGGGAGTGAAACTGGAATGGAAATCAACATTGGACTGGTTTTCCTTGCACGTTGCTTGCTAGTAAGCAGAGAGTCTGGAAGTCAGGAAGAGGAGGGAGAAGGGAAAACAGGGAAAATGAAGGGGGGAGGAAACCAGTATGGAGCCCATAAACAAACATCTGCTTTGAGACGTCTAAGGAGAGACTGAGGCTTTGTGCAGTTTGGAAAGAAGAGGCTGTCTTATTTGTATTTAATGTTTTAGGCACACTGGATCTGAGAAAAGTTACTGAGCATTTAATGTTTTATGGAAACAGCTAAAGATAGGAGTTGTAACTGCTGAGCTTTTGGATCCTTTAGAAAACAAAACAAAACAAAACAAAAACGACAAAGGTTTTGGTTTCTCTTTAAATTGCTTTTCCAAACAAGTGTTTGCAATCATTTAGGAGTAAATGCATACTTCCCAAGATGTAAAATAGATTTTTCTGGAAATTTCTACATGGCAAGAGTCACTATCCAGTGGGTTTACTGCTACTGTGAAAGGTCTGTCAAGATGACATATCAGAGACATTAATGTGACACCAGTGTGACACCATTAGCATGCAGAATAGAAACAGAGAGGCAGGTTTACACTGCAAGGTTACAACAACCCCTACCACCCATTAAAGACTGTGGATTATTGCAAGTTTGAAATGAGGGAAACCGAGGCCAGGTGCCAGGCACAAGCTGCTCCACAAATTCTGTTCTCATGCTGTTTTCATGCCTTGTAACGTTACAACCTCTCTTAAATTGTTCCTCTTTCCTTTTTCTTATTCTTCCTTAATAATTGTATGGAGGCTGGTGATTTAGAATTGTTCTGGTTAATATTCATACTACAAAATTAAATCAGACTTCCTCACAGCACATTCTTCAATTTAAAAGTTCCTTCCCATTTAGAATATTTCTTTTGATTAAGAGAGATGAACTGTGATTAAAATGAAATATTTCATTATTTATTTAGCATTTTGTAATGGCAGGAGCATGATCGCTGTTCTCAGTGTCCCCCGAGTTTCTCTCACAGTAGCAGGCTCTGAGCAAACCCACAATACTTTGCAATCTTTGTCATGGGTGGAAGGATAGAAGAAAGGAGATAGAGGCCAAGAGAGGTGGAAGAATGTGCACAGGATGGGTTAGAGGTGACCAGCCATGCTGAGATGGGAACCTGGAGGTGAAATCTTGGATTCCTGAAATAGAGGAAGTTTTGCTGATGGCCTCAGTGAAGCTTATTTGGGACCACTGCCTCCCACACCCAAGTCAGCAAATATCTGATCCATGCAAGTGCACTCCTCCTCAGACCAGGGTGTTTCTCAGGAGAGTCATCATTCTACAATGGGAAAGAAGTCACTATTTATTTTGAACATTAAAAAACATTAACTTATTTTCAAGGATTTACACTGCTTGCTTATTATCTGTATTTAAAAATAAATGCACACTTCTCTTGGAATAATATAGTGTAGAGAAATACTTTGATTGTTCTTAGATTCTGCAGAAACTTGTCTTCTAAAAATTCAATTTGCAGGCTAAGTGTGACTCAACAGAACCTAAAATAGCGTACAACTCAAGTCACAAAATAGTGCCAGAATTAAATTTAAACAATTAGTTTTAAAAATAAATGTGGCCAGTGGATCGAATTCATTACTAAATTTATGCATGACAGTTCTGCACAATAGGTCTGGGGATCACACCAGGAATTTCCAGTAAGGAAAGGAAGAGGCACTTGTGATAATGTTAAGTTGTATTTTCCTACAAGTTTGGTGGTTTTTACCTCTCAGGACTTGCTCACACTGCAGTTTCATGTAAGTAACCATAACTGGTGGCACTGTAGAACCATCATGTAACTTGTATTTTCAAAGTCAGTAACATGTAGACAGACAAGGCAAGTCCTCTCATTCTGCCCAGAAGCAATGTGGGCAGAGCAAAAAAGACACCCAGCAGAGGAAAAAAAGCTCAGCACCTACAAAATGAGGACCATATGTTACAATGTACAGTGAGGACTGGATTTAAGAAAAATGAGGAGAACAGAGCCCTTTAAAAAAACCCAAAACCACACCGGTTTTGCAGTCTCCCAGTAAGCCATGGACACATTTTGCTTTCTGCTAACAGGTTAGAGAGTTCTGGGGACATGGGATCAGTGTCTGCTGATACAGTAAAATGCATAGCCCTAAAAACTGATGTCAGAAAAGTACATAACTAAAGCATCACCAGAGACACACAACAGGGTGAGACTTCTAGCTACTGATAAATCACCGTGTCTGCTCTTAACATGATGACATCAGCACATCCCCTGTGAAAATACTACCAAATTTTGCCTCAGCAGCGATGGATATATAGCCAGCTATAACCAGTTCTCCAGTTACTCTGCCATAAGCGCTCTATGTCTACTTCATCTTGCTCCTTTTTACTTGTCCACTGGCAATAACCAAGATGTAGGTTTTCTCTCTTTTGTTATGAGTTTCCCAGTTTTTGTGGAAATCACTGAGGAGCTCAAACTCAACGTTCATTTCTCAGTACTCTTACTGCTACTCATAAACAAGCAAGTAATGTTACAGCTTTAGGGAGGGCCTGCTGAAGCCAGTTACAGCCTACTCACTGAGCTGACTTAACACTCAAATGCCATGTAAAAACTAGGCTCTTCTTTCACATCGGCAATACTTCCCCTGAGAATGCAGAATTTTTGACTGGTGAATGTTTTTACGGCCCTGAAGCAAAGATGGTGCGGGAGGAAGGTTTGCTGTTGAAGTCATCCTAACAGCCCAGTATAAGCACGAATGGCCACTTCTGACTTTTTTTCCTGATCCCACAGCGTCACTCAAGTGAAGTGCGGCAGCTTTTCACCAGCTTCACATCGCTCATGTCTGTCCCACTGCCGCATGGGGAGATCAGACTTCTGTTGCGGGCCCATGGCTCATCAGCTTCCTCGAGCCGAGTGTTTCTTCATGCTGGATTTCACCCTGGGTGCAGCATATACCATACATCGAGATTAAAAATGGAGGTTGGGAGAGGGATGTCTGCCATTCAAGCAGAAGGAGGAAAGGGAAATTAAACTGCTTGTGATCTGCTGGTTCCTGTGGACTGCTTCATCACTGCCTGCCAGGAGAAGCCCCGCACTCAGAGACTTGCAGTTGTCTGGGGGGGATGCTTGGCAGGGCCCCTGCGGCGCTGCTCTTCCAGCTGCCAGCAACTCCGGAAGAGCAGAATCGTTTCTCAAAGACCATTCCTGCTGCTGACCTCTGATAAAACACTTGCAGCCTGGCAAGAACATTGCACTATTAAAGCATCACTACTGGAGGCTTTCTGCAAGGGAGGGAGCACAGAGGCTTGCTCTCTTTAGCCAGTGTGCAGAAGTTTGCTGGTGCCACCGCCTCGGTCATGGGGTAGAGACAACAGCAGCCACTGTTTGATCTGCGCTCATACCAAGCTCAGCTGTGCCAGCCTGCACAGCTTAATACTCAAAGGGAATGTTTTCTGAGGCACAGTGTTCACTGAGAGGAGACATGAGCCTCGAAAGATATAAAAATAAACCAAGGTCCCTATGTGCCTGAGAATTCAGTGGATCTCACAAAAAAAAATAATCCTGTCATAATTTCAGCTGGGCCTCAGGGAAAAAAAAAAAAAAACAAAAACAAGAACAAACCCCAAACAAACAAAGCCCCCAACAACAAGGACAAAAGGCAAAAAGAATGCCTTAGTGGAAAACAGCCAATTTGGGGCTACAGCACAGTTGCTAATTTTGGACACGCTGCCCTTTGCTGCTGTGGTACAACAATTATTAGCACAGGTCTGGGGCTTGCCCTAGTTCATGATACATCTGTGTTTAATTATACCTGAGGTGGAGATGTGGGTTAATTTGATAGGCATAAAGTCACTCTTGTTTCAGCTCTCCAGGCCTGTGAGAACATGTGCGAGTGTGATGGATGGCAGTGGGAGTGCACGCACGCACATCCTGGCTATCTGAAGACGGGGGTCTGGAAGTTGGTCCTTTCTGCCAGGGTTTCCGTCCTGCCCATTTCTGTGATAACTGCATGCAAGGTCTGCAGCTGGTAACGCAGCAGAAGCACTCACACCTTGGAGCATCTGCACGCCAGCCAGCCAGGAGGGAGTTCTGACAGCACCTGAGTGTCCTAATGCGTCATTGAAACCTGCTCAGGACATTGCACTGAAGGAAGGGTGGTAAAAATGCCAGCCAGTGACTATCAGTGTCCAGCCAATACCACGTCACCTCTTGTTTCTGCCAGGAGTGAAGCTGAACTGGTGAGCTTTAGCTTCTGCATTTGTAAGGAGGTGGTATGAGAAGTACCATGAAGCTTAGTGAATGTTTGTAAAGCGCTTCATAGCATAAAGGAAAAATCCTCCTATCTAAAACTCACTTGTAAAATGTCAGGCTGTCAGTGTCAGTCAAGCATATGCCACCTTTCTTCTGCTACTCAGCTACATTACAGCCTCCTGTGCATTAGCTGACAGTGACACGAGATTTCTCTGACTTCAGGTACAGCCTGGTGTATGGGCAGTAGGGGAAGAAGCAGCCCTGATGCTGGATGGCATATGGCATACATAAACTGGCTCACTTAGGGATGCATCCTTCATGAAATGCCTTGTGTTTTCCCCCAAAATAAGTCAGTCACTTCCCATACAAAGTGCTAGTCTTCCCCATTACATCCCCTGAAATGCTCAGGTTAACTGAAAGGTTGCTAATCACTAACACAACTGCCCTGCCATCCAGCTAAGAGGCAGTGTAGAGCTTCAGATCCTGGCTGTGGTATAGAGGCAGCTCCAGATGGAAGTCATCTGCTCCGTCACTGGCTCTTACTGAAACAGTGGAGAAGCCACTCAGTGGGACCTCTGTGAAACTAGTCCCAGAAACATCTTTCAAGTGCCAGTCACAGGTACCAGAGGTGGAGGCAGCATTGCCTTGCCCCTAGGACAGTCACCTGGCACATATCTCTTCTGTGCAGGCCGTGCAGAAGTTCTCAATGGAAGTAATTTGGATGGTGTGTGATGTGTAGGGGCTGTGGCTGACCAGAGGCTGCGTTAGAATCCTTTGCCAGAGAATTTTGTAGCATCCTAGGCCATCTAGTACATCCCTGCCCTAAGGAAGGACTGATGGTATCTGTTATTCTTGATCAATGTTTGTCTAATGTGTCCTCAGAATTCTCCAATCCTGGCAACCCTCTGAGGGCAATCCAGACCAGTGGCACCCTGTCCCTGCTGCTAGAAAATATTTTTAACCTCTTTGCTGATTTTTTTGCTGCTATCATTTAAGACTCTGTATTATTGTTGTGTGTTGTGTCCATTCCCGTCCCCACCCCACCCCCCATCCTGTCCCTCTTTGCTGTAGCCTTTTACCTGTCTGGAGGCTGTTTTCATGCTATTCCACCAATTTTCTCTTTAAGCTGAATAACTTCAACTTGCTAAATTTTTATTCACAGGTCATGTTTTCTAGACCACTGGATAATCTGGGCTCTGCTCAAATGACACACATCTTTCCTGAAGGAGCAGAGATTTCAGATGAGGCTGTAGAAGAGCTGAGCAGAGTAAGAAGGATTGCTTCATGTGTTCTGTAGGCAAGACTTCGCTACTTGCCTTATCGTGACTTTTTTCTTTTTCACAACAACATCCCGGCACAATCTGGTTAGAGACATGACAACTCCAGATGCCTTCTGCAGAACAGCTACACAGCCAGCTGCTCCTCACCCTGTACTTGTGTAGCTGGCTATTCCTGTCTGAGGGTGGGATCCTCAGTGCAGGAAATCACGGCCCAGGACACTTGCCAAAGCAAAGTTGGATGCACGCTATACTTATTTGTATATCATTATCTAGAATGGGTTGTTTCACAGACATTTAATTCTGAGCTCTGGAAATGGTCCAAAGGCTTGGCTGGCTTTGGCTTGTGTGTCAAAGTGATCTTTTTCATCTGTGTTCTAGCAGGAACTACCTTGAACAGTGCTTTTGAGAGGGCTGGTGCTCTGTGAAGTTATATTGAAAATTATGCATTTCTTTTGTACTTGGATCTGTTAATCAGGCTGCATGGATTTTACCAGTGGGATGAAAGAAAAAAAATAGTCTGTAGATTCTGTAGATTCTGTCAAGAAGAAATAGTCAGCTAGAAAGTCAAAATTTTCTTGCAGTAAAAAAAAGAAAATAAAATATCAGTTTCCTGAAACTTCTGGCGGTAAGTTTTCTTTACTTAAAAAAACCCCCTGCTGTGGATATGCTGAATGATAGATTCTTGCTCCTCTCAGTAGGCACAGGAATATGCACAAGATCCCTTTCCATAACATCCTGCAGTTGTTAATATTTCTGGGTTTGGTGACTTAAAGGGACACAAAAAGATGATTTTTGGGATGTTGTACTGCAAAGGCTTCATTCACCATTTGTATCTTTTCCTTTAATAAGAAAATTGATTGCCTCAGAGAATAGAAAGGATGCTGGTATAAAGGTTACTACAGCAGAAAAAACGGAAAATAAAGGAAGAAAAGGGATCTACTTTTTTTTTCTCTCTCTCTCTTTTTGTTGCCTGGAGCTGCTCTATTTTATCAATAGGGGGGAAAAAAGGTATCAGTAGCTTTTCATTCAGCTTTTTTCTTACCACCACGGCTTTGATAACACTGGGACAAGATAATGGGAAACTCTGACCTTTGACTGAGAGCAGGACTGTCATAAAAAGCATGAAAAAACAATATTCATATGACATATTGTCTCAACCTTTCTGCCCCAAGACAGGTTTCCTCTTCTCTCTTCTATCTCAGGTCCAAAGCCCATTTCCCAGAGCATCAAATGCAGCATGAAAGGCAGTAATGACGCATTTGCCCCAGAGGAAAGAAGCCCCAGTTGATACAGGCCATAATGAAGCACTCTGTGTAACACCACTTTCTGCTTCATCTCGGGGTGCTCAAAGAGTGCTAAGGACGGGGGGACCTGGGGGGTAACTGCATGGTACTCATTCTTACTTGGGCAGGTGGAAAGAGGTAGCTATCTTGCTGTTGGGATGCGTCTCTCCAGGAGGTACATCCTGTTGTAGCTGCAACAGGCTTTCCACTGGCTCTAGAAGTGGTGAGTGCATTTTTCTAAGTCCTTTTCTTTCTCACAGACAGAGAAGGTGGGGAGAGAGAGGACATTACATCCTTCCTGTTCTTCCCGTGTGAATTTTTTTTTTTTTGTTCCATGGGTTGTACTAAATTTGTAGTTATTTCCCACGTGAGTAATACCTGGATAAGTTATGGCTTACATAGGCTCGACACTTGGAATGAAAAGCAGATTGCCGTGCAGATTTGAATTATCCTCCAATATTTCATGATATATATTCCATCTTCATGGGTTAGTATTGTTATATATTTCATAGTTATGATTTCCATGGTATCAAACTTCTCGTTATCTGCCAGTGCTATCCAGCTATAAATGCCAAAGCTCTCCAGGAGCCAGTGTGTCCTTTTCAGACTTATAGTTCTGTGTTCTGTGGATATTCAGCATTTAACGGTGCTGAATAAAACAGAACTGCCATAATGCTCTTGCAGAAACCCCAGCTAGGCTATTGACAGTGTAAGTTTCATTTAATTCCTTGATTCAACAGCCATTTCTAGATGTTTCCTGAGCAATGCAATAAACAAAATGCAGTGCTCAAATTGAATATTTAAAAGTCAATCAGGCTTGAAATTTAATTTTATCTAATTGGTTTGCTACATTCACACACAACTGAATGACATTTAGAAAAATCCAACCATCCTATATAATTTCATGTTTACTCCAGTCACAAGATGGATTTTTTTTTAACTTCTTTTAATCTCATTTTATTGCTTTAGCTAATTGACTACCCCCTCTGCCACAGGTTTAATACAGTGTTTTGGAATCCATCTTTGTTCTACTGACACACAGTGCTGTCACAGCAATCTCAAGTCTTATTTAGCTTCCAGTGCTGGATGCCTAAAGTAAAATCATATATACTTTTGTGGATCACACTTTGCAAGGTGGGGAAGGGGTTCGGAAATTCTGTGACGTTTACAGATAAGTGCTGAGTAAGGAATTACGCACAAGACAATGTTAAGTTTCATTGGTCCTGTAGAAAATCAAGTGCTGGTACTTCGTGTTCTTTAATTTCCTTTACAGTTTCCTTGTTAATTAATTATATACACACACTGGTATACTGACACATCAGTCCCATTTATAGCCAGTGGGTAGCATTACTGCAGATTTCCAAGATTATCCTCTGAAACAGGAGTTGTGCCACAAGGTAAGTCAGTGATGCAGCCTTGTGCAAAATAATGGGTACAGTGCTTGTCACCTCAACACAAACAAAAGCTTTAGAAAGGTGTCCGAAAAGCACAAGGAAAATGATAAAGGTTTGCAGATAACATACAGGGTAATTTTGCAAAAATTTCTCCTGACCATAAGAAAGAGATCACCGTGATACACAAGTTTAAAAATAAATGCACAATCAAATGACATAGATGAAGAACATGTCTTTTAACACCAAATTCCAGAGGACCTTTGGGGATGGAAACCTGAAATCCCAGAAAGATGCTGCAGGACTCATTGCCACAGGAGCCTCACCTACAAGGCACACCGCAGGGCCATGGGGGAGCAGCTCCATGCAAGGGCTTCCACCCGGGGGAGGTCAGAATGGTTGGACACAGTGCTTTGCTCTCCTCATCACAGCCCGTTCGGAGCTAGCAGGGTGCTCTACACAGCGCCGCTGTGCTGTGCACAGCCACAACCGAGGCTGACCAACATCATGGTGTCTCTTAATGAGGAGTAATGCACTCCTATAGATAATAAGTCTAGGCATAGCTACATTAGTTAAAGCTTTAAAAGGTGCATCAGAAGGTACATAAAAAGCCAGAGTGTGGTGCTCTAGCTGCTGGAGAAGACATTTATAGGAAGATATTTATTTGGAGAGGACATTTATAGTGCCACAACTGCCCACTGGAAAAGGCTGAGCCAGGGGTCTCTTGCTTCTTCCCCACAGCAGCTAAGGTCAGTCATTTCTGCAAACAGGATACTAGACAAAGCAAACAGCTGTTTGGATCCCATATGTCATTTTTTCTGTCTCTTAAAGCATTACCAGTCTTTGTGGACATCTTACATGACATCACTCTAATTTCAGGTAAGATCCCACCTCAGTGAGTACCTGCTTTCATTTCATGTAGGAAAACGTGAGGAGCTGGCAGCATGGAATTCTTTTATTTTTATTTGAGCATTATTTTTCTTGATTCCCCTTTCCTTCATACTAACAACTATACAAAAAGGATTAATCCCTGCTGAAAACACACCTGGGCCACAAATGCCAGTGAACATAAATATTGGGTTTTGGCATATAACATCAGAGCAGATATTTAGTTTATCCTTAAACTTAGTAAGAGCTATCATCTCACCTTGATGTGTGAAGCTTTATACATTTAACTCTCAATATAATGAAGTGAAAATACAACCATCTGCTCCTGGAAGCTTTGCTGATTTGTCATATTATATGACAATGGACAGTGACTCTTTATTTAAGAAATAACTTACGGATAGCAAAGTGATTACATACGAACACAGCTATGCACAAACTACCTACAGAGTACCTGAAAATAGAGTATGTTTATAAAATCTGTATAATATTTGCACTCAGAACTTTAAAATTCTCTTCAGTAATGACTAACTCATGCCTGGTCAGCTTGTGATGAACTAGGACACAGTCAATCCAAACAGCACTTCAGATTTTTTCTTGTGTTGTCTTTACTTTCTGAAAAATATGTGCTTTATTTTTTCTAATGTTGAAGGTTTTTAAACTGTAAGATTTCCAAGACAGTCCTCAGAGAGGGAAGAGAGGCAGTGGTGTTTGACAGAGTCAGCAGGCAGTCAGGAGCAATACTTTCTGAAGAAGTGTGAACAACTTCATTTGTCTCAGAAGACCATTGGCTCTGACACCTAATGATGACAATTTAAATATCACCATTAACTGTTCCAGCCTAAGTAATTTGAACAGAAGCATCCAACTTTGCCTTTAATCCAGTGTTGATGGTTATAATAAAGATTAGAGATGGCAAATACCTAGTGCATCATCTTTTCCATTTCCTGAAACGCCAGCCTAGGTGGTTTCCTAATGCAATTACACCTCAAATGTTGCCACGTCTAGTTTTAATTCAAAACCTTCTTTTCCACAGGTTCTCCCACCAGCACAACTCCTGCCAAAAAAAANAAGCTATATCTGCTGGAGGATTTCAAAGTTATGCTGGGACAGCAGTAGCAGTTTGCGTTCGGCAGGTGCAGGCTGCACCTCCTGCTTTTGGGACAGATCCAGCCCACCCAGGATGGGGCTTTGGGACAGGAGAGGCTGCGGTTAAGGAAAGGAAGAGGAACAGTGTGACCCTAAACACAGATGGCTCTTGTCTGGGTGCTTTGCGTGATTACCCTAAGCATAAGTAGTGTGGAGAAAAAGACCGGCCAGACCCCCCAAGGTAGCGATGTGCAGAGAGCACTTCCCCCACCTCCCCTGGCTGCGGTAACACAGTCCTGCCCCTCTGCAGCACGGTGTGTATCAAATATCCAGTCGAGGTACAGCAGCATTTGATGTACTTTGAAATGCAGTCCAGAGTCAGTCTCTCAGAAACCTGATATGCTTTTAAACTCCTTGGGTCTCCCATTAGTAAACTCAAGAGATACAAGTAATGACTTTCCTTAATCAATTAGCTTGTCTGGAGAATGTTTAAGTCTACACCTGCACTATGGGTTGAACCCATGATCCACTGGCTTGTTTAAAACTGTCTTTTAGTTGTTTTTAAAAAAATGCTTTTGGTGTGTTCAGCTGCCAGATCCTAGGGGTAACATGGTTTTCTTGACACTGCTTCTGTGTTGTCTCACATCTGTGTATCTGGCTCTCTAACACCTAATAAAGTAAAAACCTTGCCTCAGCTTCTCCTGTGTAATTCCAAATGTCAGTCGATTACGGCTCTGGCTGTTTGAACCTCTGCACTTGGGTGGATATTGTGCTTTGGCTTATTGACTCCATACCTTGAGTCTAGCCTGAAAGAACAGAAGAACAGGCTTTAGACAGTGCAATTTTCTACAGCCTCTGAGGAATACAGACCCACTTTTGATTTGGACATGGATAATTTAGGACAGGTAATCCCGAGAAATTGTAAGAGCAGCTTATGCTCTCAGTGAAACTCCACTAGGGCATGCCATGCATTTATGAGTATTGTTTTACTAACGCTTGTCAGTAAAAAGTCCAAATTCTAAAGTAATTGTCATGAGATAAATTAATATGGATGTGTTTGTTGGATTAGGAGTTTCTTCTATGATTGTTTTGTGGGTGCTATTTGTAGATCCTGTGTCCATTTTCTCAGAGGGAATGGAGAACGTGGCCTTCTATGGAGGGACTCCCTCTTTTTCCCTTTCGAAAGAGCTGTGATCTGCAGCCAGTCTTGGCTGACCTGACAAAATCAAAGCTGTTCAGTGGCAGAAATCTCCACTGTGCTCTTAGGCTGAAAAGGGTGCTCCCGAGGCAGTGCAAACAGGGAGCCCTTCCAGCGAAGGCAATGAGCACGCTGAGGGAAAGCAACCCCCATCTCCTGATGCCATCAACACAATTCACGACCACATGCAGCTGCTTCTTTTGGAAAAAGCAATGTCAAAAGCAGACTGATCATTCTGCAGCATGACACAACACACCACTTGGATTGCAAACTCTAGCTAAGCCTCCACTGTACGGTTTGAGAAAATTAACTACATATCTTACACTTGCTAAGAGATGAAGCAGAAGCTCAAATTCTTTATTACCTTTTTTTCCATGTTGTAAGGGTGAAAAACTTTATTTCTAAATTATTTATTTTACACTAGTATGTTTGTCTATAGGGAGAGACAGGAAAGAGGAACAATACCTTTAGTAGCGGGACTAAACACAATTATCATTCATTTTCATTGGATTAACTTCATTGGGATCAATTTTGTTTAAAAGTGTCTAGATAAAGCACTGATAAATAAAAGGGAAGCCTGATTTAATCATCAGGAAATGACTGAGAAAAATAAGAATAAACTAAGAACACATAATAAGAGATAGGAAGATACAAGGGTTAAACTGGACGGTGCTGTGAGTCTTTAAATTGCCATACCTTTGCTCAGCTGAGTCAAAAAAACATATATTATTTGCTTGAGTGATTTAATCTGACTAGGTCTAGGATGAGAATGGACATTTAGATCCTATGAGCATTTCCATCTTATAGATACAAATGCCCTTCATCAGAGAGATCAATCAACTGTAATGATTATTCTGCAGTGTTGGAGAGTCTTCCTTCTCTGTTAACTAGACTCCCTTTTACAGTTCATCCTGTGTAAAGTGAAAGCACAATTATTCCTCCTAGAGACAACCTCTTAATTGGATGTAATTACCTGTTGTATTAATTTGACAATAGATCCTGTTTGCTCAAAGATTTATTTTCAGTTATGACCTCAGGTTAGAAAAAGTGTGATACAATCAGCAATATATATGCTATGTATATATTGCCCAGCTTACTCTTTTTAATAAAATCCATAAAAAGTACACAGAATAGGTTTTTTCCATTAAGCAGCAGCATGGCTCATGAACTTTGAAGGCACAAATATCCTTAGGTTAGAAATCTTCGAGGTATTGGATTCTGCTTCCAAATTAATATCAAGGTCCTTCACAGAATGTTAAAGCCATTCGTGACACAGCTATCACTCAGCCATTTGATGGGTTATGGATCTGGGAAACTAATATAGTGCTTTGCGACAGAATCCTCAAGGTTTAATATGATATTTTTTTTTCTTCCTTAGCACAAACAAATCAGAAGCACTCACATTCACTTAATTTTGATATACAAACAATCTGAGGAAAAGCACTGGGAAGAAAGAAAAAGACTTATAAGAAAAAATCATGGGTCTGAGTTTAAAATGATAGCAGCCCTCAAAGACCAAACTATTAGTAAATTTATTTCTCCATACTGGAAGGGAGAAGAAGGAAGATTCAAGACATCTGAAACCCATCAAAACCAAAATATCATTTTGTTATAAAGAAGAATGAAGAAAATCCATCCACATAGTGTAACTGTTGGCATACCATCTGGGGTGTCCTGAGGGACATTCGGAATAAGAATATGGTTATTTCAGGAGCACCTAAGATTTACAGCCTAGTCTAGGATGCACTCCTGAGTGACCTGTACTGTGCATTGCTCCCATTTGGCATGCCAACATACTTCTCACAATTGTGGTATGGCCCTCACTGTTACTCTCCCAAGATGTGCATGACAGAATGAAAATTTTCCAGTAACAGCAATCTTGTGATCTCCACATTGAATGCTGTATGGGTCGGTGACAAAGGTGAACATGCTGTCCATCCTGAATGCTGCTGTGATACCCCTGTGGCTTAATTGCAGTATGGTCTTCACCAGGAAAGCAGTGAGCTTGTGCAATCTGCTAAGCAATCCCCCTGTGGGTTTCTGTCATGAAAACTTTCTGAAGTCTGAGGGATCTGTAAAGATTGACTATGCAGGCCATGTTTAAGCGCAGAGATTTCACACAGTTTTGAGACGGACAATTTCAGAAGGGTGAGGTGGGCATTTAGGGCTGGAACAAGAACGACGCTGCCAGTTGAAGCAGGTTTTGTTAGACAAGACGCCTGCCCTCTGGAGCTTCCCACGAGCTAGGATACTCCTGTGGTGTAACAGAAGGTTGTTCTTATTGTTACTTCATTAGAAAATGGTATTTTAGGGTTACAGAATGAGAAGGAAGGTCAAAATGGAGGAGGCACTTTAAGAAACCAGTTTATCCAGTTCCCTGCTAGGTTCCTTCATAGGTTATTCTCTGCTCTTCCAGTTTTGAGCAATGGTTTGGAGGAAGGAGGGAGTGGTAAGGAATAAAGAGGCTGACAAGAGAAGTGCAGTGTAGAGGAGATGATTGGTGAGAGCAAAAACAAGAGGAGAGACCAGAAAGTTCAGATATGGTTTAAATTTTGGGCTTGTTAATTATATTGAAGCATTGAATTATTTCCTTCAGACTGTATTGAAATCCTGGTATGTTTTCCTGTGTTTCTCCATCCTCATATTTTTGCACCTTTTTGATCTACTTTGATCTGTAGTATAAACTACTAGCTTCACAAACTACCATTCACATAATTTCATGATGCTCATTGCGACTAGTGATCCCATAGTAAATTGCAAGAGATCTGCTTTATTCTAACTCCAGATCAAGCAGCTGGTGATTAACAACACAGAGGAGCTTTAGAGCTTTCTACCCATTCTTTGCATTTTAGAAGTTCAACTCCTATTGATTCAATCCTCTATAATACACAATATGTATTGTATGTGATACGTAGTACAGTAGAGAACTGATAATTATTGATGATAATAATGAGCTGCTGGAATCAATATTTAAAGTACCAGCTTTACTGCAATTCCATTTTGGCTCAAGTAAGTCTGATAGCTGTAGGAGAAGGTGGTCCTTACCAGTTAGAAAAAAAATGAAGAGGTGATGTAGTTATCTGCTATCCGTGTGAATGGCTTGAGATGCAAACAGTAGATCATCATGCTCCCAGGACAAGTTTCATAACATTTCCACCCCTTACACCTAGTCCTTCATTTTCATCACTGCACCTTAACATGTTCAGAGGCAACACGTTCATGGGGATAGTTAAGAACAGAAACAGGGTCGAAAGACAGCGTCAGCAACTGAAAGAGGTGAAAACAGTATCCACAACTGCAATGTAAACCTATCTGGAAGTATGTGTTCCACATTTTCCCCTATCTGCAATAATCCAGAAGGGTGATAATGTAGGAAAGGAGTTTCAGTATTTGATATGAAGAAGCATATGAAGCCAGCTGTGGGTATTATGGCTCAGTAGTTTGAGTTGTCCTCAGTCCACTCCTCCATGAAGACATTACTCCCATTTAAGTCATAGATACAGACTCATGCTTTGGATTTGGCCATAATTCAAAGCAGTCTTGTGTTCTCATGTGCAGACACTTGGTTTGTATGATCAATGGCTTTTTTGCACGTCTGATGTTGTCCGACTGATTCATTTTTTGGCACACATGCATATTGTACCACACTGGCTCATCATGCTATGCAGCGAATAATAGTGGGAAGCAACATAACAAATGTAACACAATGCAATAACCAAAAAAGGACAAGTAATTTCCCGATCAATAAGCCAATCCATTTGGTGAGATAGAAGGGATCATTTTGGAGACATGATTTATTTTTCCCTTAGGCAATGCATGAAGGTCCTTACAATTATGAGTCTCATGTGTCTGACTTACCAGAAATCTCCTGTGTAAGTGCATGCATGTAGGTCGTGTAGTACAGCTGATTGATGGCTGATGCTTTTCCACAGTGTTCTCCACGGGCATGCTCTGCAGAATGTAAGGGGTTTGCACAGAGGGCAGTTTCCCAGGTGCTAGAAGTGTCCCCTTTTTCTCTTTTTAATGCAGAGGCTAGGTTTCCATCTGCAGAGGACCTGGCCCAGTCAATGCGATCCTGCCTATTTGACGTCACCCTGTGCTTAGGGAGCCCTGGGCTGCAAGACAGAGCCAACACATCAGATATTGTTCACTAACGCAACTTCTGACCAAAAGCAAAATAAACCTGGGAGGTCTAATGCACAGGCAGTTGTCAGAGCTTCTTAACTGAAATCTAGTGGTTCCAAGCAAAATATTAGGCTCAAAAGGGCCAAAAGAGCTCCACTCACCTTAATGTCCTTTCCTATTCCCCTTTTATGGGGATGGTCCCTTTTACCACCTGCATGTATAGCCTTGTCTCTGAGGCACAGCACTGTCTGTCAGCCTGCACAGCCAGAGGAGCTCACCTCTGCCTGGAGTACAATGTGCTTCTCCATACAATGCCTGGGATGGTCCCTGGCTGTCCTCGTCCTTCATAATATCACCAGTCTCCATACACTCTCCAGTACTTCCAAGGCACTCCTGTGCTTGAGAAATGTTTTTACTGCAGCAGGCAAATAGTTTTCAATATACATCAAGGGACTGTAGCTCACTGCATATGTCATTGACACTTGTGTTTACTTTCTGCAATGAGTGAAGGGGTGTGTATACTAGGAGAAAGCCTCCTTCCTCCTCTCTTTTTATTCTCCAGGAGTCTGAGTGCATCCTGTCTCTTCTTCCAAAGATTTATTGATATTTGTTACATTAAAAAAGGGGTGGGTTCTCTAAAGTGTTTTTAATGAGCTTCTGAGATTATACCTGATGGGAGAAGTGATCAACACCAGCGATGGAGAACCCCACGTTTGCATTCATGTTTGTTGGCAGAATATTACCAGGAGCTCTGAAGATCCCCTGTTAGCACATCACTGGTTTTACAGCTGTCAGGTGGGAATCACAGTCTGATTATTTGTCTGGGAGAATTTAATTTCCTCATTTCAGATTTCAAAAGGATGGGCAGCAATTTGTTTCGGCACCTTTGTTCTTTCTTCTTCACAGCCACATGTTAAAATGGGGTTGTTTTACTATCAGCTATTAGTACTTGGCATAAGATTCTTCAACCGCCTTTTCCTCTTCCTCTCTCTTTTGCTTTGTCTGAGATGTAGAGCTGACATAAACCAAGATAGTTCAATGCCTCAAAGAAAAGTTAGATGTCTCTGTCATGAGACACAGCTTGACTGCATATTAACAAATACTCAGGCAGTTTGCAAATCTCCTAAGTCTGATCCTCTTTATGTTTTCTGATGGTTTAACAAGTCAAGGTTTAAAGAGAGAAATGAGCAATTAAAAAAACGGAGAGAACAAAAGCTACCCCCATAAAAATCTGGTAATGACTTATCCTGAGGGCTGGGTGCTAACTATTGCCTTTAGGATCCTACACGCAAACTTTCATCTTTTCTCTCCTGTAAGTTGCTGTGACCTTTCCTGGTATCCAGATGTTCCCTCTTCGTTCTTCACTAGGTCATCACTTTCTGAGGCATTAATCTTTCAAGAGGCATTTTTTTCAGCGTTGGTCCCTGCCTACAGCTGATTTTTTCCCCCTAGGTTGTTAAAAAGTCGTAAAAAAGTGTAGTTAAAAAAACCGTACTTTTCCTATTGAGAAAAAAAAAAATCCAGGTTACTTTTTAATAATTACAGACTCCTAAGGGGATAATGGAAATATTCAGTGCGGAAGTAACATAGGGGAAATGTGCTGTTGAAAAGTCTTAATAAATAGAGCATTTACCAAAACCAGTGATAAGCGTGTGAACAATTAGGACTATGCAGCTAATGTATTTCTGAAGGCTAAGATTTAACATGGGATGCACAAGACAAGAGCTCTAAAGGTGACTTTTTATTGTTTCGCTGTATTATTGGCAAAGTCAAAGCTCCCCCAATTCCTCTGTAGGCTTAGAGTTTGCAAGTCAGGGACTTCTTTCTGTGCAGCCTTTGTCAGCTGACACACAGTAATGATTGCCAGCTGGTTTAGAGGAAGAATCTTTCCGTCACTGTCTCCTTTTCTCGCTTGCACACACACTCTTGTCCCAATCTTGCCAGACCTCTTTGTCTTTTACAACCCACAACTGCAGCATCTCTTGCTTTCCATGCTTCTGGATGCCTCCTTGTTCACTGGGCTTTGGCTGTCTGCCTACCCATTCCCTTCCCTCCAAGTCCTTCCCAAAAGAAGGTGCTTCCAGTGCTGTTCCCTTCTTCAACACGCCTAGTTATCCCCACCTCCTGGAGAGCAAGGGAGGATAATCAATTGGTGTTTTGAGCTCCTGTACCTTGCCTCAAATGTTGAAGTCTCATAGATGTGAACATCACTCATTGAGAATCCCGGGGAATACTGCACTCTGGAGGCGCCTCCTCAAAGCGAGGGAAAAATGCCATATAGAGGAGCTACTGTTGTTATTTCCAGTATTAAGAAACTGCTTTAAAAAAAAAAAGCTGAAGTTGAGTCAGAGGCTCTAAAAGTCAGGTGGTTAGAAAACTTTATTTGAACATCCAGCCATATCCCCTTCCCTTGCACGGGCAGATTTTACTTTCATGTTTGTCATATCCCTGTTTACTAATAATGCTGTATCATGCAATTTTTAGAAAGCTCATTTTGATTAATAGACAGCTAGATGATAGATAGGCAGATAGATAAACAGGCAGACACAGATATAATAACCAAACAGGAAGATTTAGCTTTTCCTCCGGCAGGGCATGTTGCTTATTCAAAACAAATAACAATACTGTCAGGTTGCTGTCTGAGACTGGCCTGGTCTGCTCATGCTTCAGGCTAGGTTTTACCTTAAGGTGCATCCTGACCACTAGAAATCGTTTGTTTACAGCATGCAGGCTTGGTGACAGCCCTCGTAATGTCTATAGGTCTGGAGGTGTCACTGCCCAACTTTGGCTCCAGGACATCTGGCAAGTGTAGCCTTATCTCAGTATTAGTCCTATAGAAGGCTTTTTAGTTAATTAAGTATTAATGGCTGCTTTAAAGTAGAAGTTTAGAGCTGGTGAGTGCTGGCATCAGTTGCACAAAGTCTGTTTTCTCAGAGGAAACATCTTCCCACATGAAAGACTCAAAATAAAGACAATGGCTGATGAAGGCAATAAAAAGTTTACAGATACTACAGAAGAAAATAATTACACAACACTGTTATATACTTTTTAAAAAGAGTTAACGATAGCTTAGGATGTTTCTGCTATTGATTCCATGATTTCTGCTTTAGCAATAAAATATTTTATCATAGAACTGTTGCATGACTTCATCACTTCACAGCAGCAGTAATGAAAATAACCAATCTTTATACTGATAATATGTAACTGCATATAAACATCACTACCCATGTATAGAAGACAGAGAGCAGAGTCTAAAGGACTGGAATATTTTTTGCAACAAGCCCCTTTAGAGAGAAAAGTGTGCAGGTCAGGTAGAGTTTTCAGCTCCAGATTCTGAAGGTGCTTGGTCGCATTACCCAGTGCCACCATCCTTTGCGTCCCACATTGAACAGTAATCCCTGGAGTGAGCACATTGGCTTAGAACTGCTTGTTAGACTGAGTGGAGAAGTCAGTTCTGACAGCAGCCATCATTCCTGGGGAAAAAATCCACACAAAGCATGGCAAAAATGTCAGGATGTGGTTCTTGCAGGTGTATTTGTAGAGAGGACAGAAGCATCAATAGCTGTGTGTCATTTTACATTCCCTACATCTACACCTACTCTTCTCTTTGAAGAACTTATCACTGTTTTTACTGGGGCTTTTAACAAGGTGCTGTTAAAAGTATAACAGCTCCTGTGGCTTTACCTCCTCTGTGGGAAACCAGACTACAAGGGCATAGCCAAGACATGTGTTGTGGCAGTCAGCTAGCTATGGCCAGAAATCCCCTGTAATCCATAACCTTCTCTTTTGGGCTTTCAACACAGACATCAGATGGTGGTTAGAGCAATTGATTATCTGGCTCACCCTCCACCCCATCACCTGTTTTTACAAGGATGGCTTGGAAAATAGCTCAGCTCCCATAAACATTTTAATGGAAAAATACCACATCACTGTAACCTCTTTTATTTCTTCAGCTGCTCCTAGTTTTTTCCCTGCCTATCCTCCCCACCCTGTTCTCTCAGCATCAGTAAATAGAAAAGGGCTGGTGTGGGGTTTTTTTTTTGTTTTGTTTGGTTTTTTTTTTTTGCAAAGGCCGCATGTATGGGCACTTCAGATTGTTTGCAGGACAGAAGCCTGTGAAATGAGGATAATCTGTTTTAAGGGGTCAGAACTCTGCTTAGATAAGACTTGTTCTGCACCTTGCCAAATGGTTAAGTGCCATACATTACCCGCTTAGGACAGGGCCCCTTGCAAAAGCATGATGTGTATGAAGGAAGCCATTTATAGCACACAAGGATAACCAGTGCAGTTATAACTAGTGTCTCCTGGCACAGATGTTCTTTAACTCTTTGCAGAGCTCTGATATAGAAAAAGCAGATGGCACCCATTTTCTTCTTGCTGGAGAAGTACAAGGCACAATCCCCTTGTCGGTGGAGTGAGAAACCTACGTGGGTCATGATGGTGCATTCAGGCTCATGTGAGGTGCACTGCAAGCCTCGCTGAAGGGAGAGATGAAATGGTGCTGTTCAAAGCAATTGGTTTTGGGGAGCCTGAAAGATCCATGGAGAAACGAGAGGGAAGGTATGGAAGTAAATGCAGCCACACCACTGAGGTTATGGAATGGTAACCAGTGGCTGGATCATGCAAGTACGCTGAAAAGAGCTGAATACCTAAGAGAGGGCATGGATGGGAAATCCATATCGCAGTCCAGTCTGGGGCAGATATACGTAGCCAGTCAAAATGCCATGGAATAAAACAGAGAGCAGAAATCCTTTTCATGGAGGATGTTTGCAGCCTTGCCACCCTTCCCATTGCTGCTGTTTCCAGTGGGTAACTGCATATTAAGTGACAGTGGGGCTGCCCAGTCCAATTTTAAATGAATGCTGTAAAGTGAGCTTTTGACAACTTATTAAAAATTTAAGTATAATTCCAAACCCTCAGGTTAGTTGATTTTATAGTTAACATTTCTCTGTTGGAATAGCAACACATGATGTCTGTCAGCAAGTCAGCCACAATAGCCCTAGGCTGATTTTCCAAAAATAAAATAGCAGTCTATATCTGTCAGGACTGTGCCGGTGCCATGTTCTACACGGGCACTTCTTTAAGCTGATAATTCACACAGCTGAAACATGTTTAAGAAGCGTTCTTGCAAGCTGAAAGAAACTCTGCTCTCTTCTCCAGTGTGGCATAACTGGAGCAGCTACTGGCAACAGGCTTTCAAAACAGGCCACAGGTTATGCCAGAAGAGCACTGAAAAGTCACAACTTACCAGAGTTATACAGGCACATTAGAATAAAAAAATAAAAGGGGAGATTGGTCCATTTTGAAAAGAAAAGACGCTTATAGTAAATATTTTTTAAGGGAAGTAAGATCAAGGAAACAATGTGCTTCAACAGATCACTGACTCTGATTACACTGGAGACCTAAATTTGACCAAGTTCATGAATGATTTGATATTTGACAGCTGGCACAAACATAGCCTGACTGGGTTTGTTCTCTCCATTTATAAAAAAGCCAGTAATATCCCAGCTGCGGTTTTTGTTTGCAATTGCAGTTGTGTATGTACAAGCACCCATACAAAATCTGCATAAAATGCAAATGCATTTACTGAAAATTAAGGAGGTTAATTTTTAGTTTTGTTTTAATATAGACTAAAATAAATTGTGCTGAAATATTTTAACACAAAAGACACACCAGTCCAGAGAACCTAACCGATTTGGAGGCTAACAAGGGACACACATGCAAGCACCTATATTGACTGACTTGCAGTGACAACTTGTGCCTTCCTCTTCCTAAACTGGTATCTTAAACAAATGAGTAGGGATTCAAGCTCTTTTTGGAATCTAGCTTTTACAAGAGGAGATAACTTTATCTAGTAAGATTGGCAGCTGGAGGAAGAGAAGGAGCAAGAGTTCAGATGCAGATGAAGATGGGCTTAGCATGGGACCCAGGTGCATACCAAAGTGCTTGACTGTGCTGCAGTAATGGAGTATGCAGTACTTTCCTCAGTAATAAATGCTACCCTGACCATGGGAAGTGTTTGCAAAAGCATCTTTGCTGACTTCAACATTTACTCTATATAATTTTGTTATTTGGGTAAGCTTGCATTCTCTGTCCCTCCCTCCCAGTTAAAACTTGCCCAACTCATACGTATGTGTGTGCAGTATTTGAATATTTAGTAACGTGTTTATCTCTCTGTACATATTTCAGCACACACATATGACTTCCAGTTACAGTAGGACTGGTAGCTGGACTGGGGGATCTTTGGAAAAGAGAAAGAGCAGAACTAAGTAGCATTTATTTTGCAAGCGCTTCCAGTTTTGTCAATTTGGAAGCTTTTTTAATCACTCATATTGTATGACTATAGTACTTATATTTGTGAGTATTACGAGGGCATCACAGGGAAGGATTAACTTATAGTTTCTTTTTTCCACTTACAGCAGTAATGAATTGTGGCTAAGTTACAGAGCTATTGTAGTTTGAACATGGGAAATGACATGGAATATTCCCATTTCACTGCAAAAGTGATAGTTTAATACTCTGAGTTTCCTTACAGAACGGACATCCATAAGGACGCTACTGTCTGCATTTCAACTAAGAGAACGTATGAAAAACCAAAACATGAGGCCATGGAATACAGCGCCTTTTTAGAGATAGTGAAATGACAGTTCAATTTGTCATTGAATTGAATGCAGCTGACCACTAAGGAAAATGGATCCTCTGTCTACAGTGGTCACGTTCTGAAATGAATCCTTTCACTGTATCACACTGTTAATAAGATTTATACATTCTGTGAAAAGCAAGGCATTCCCATCAAAACTGATCAAATTTAATGTAATACAAGTTACAATTTTTGCCCATATTTGTGGTAATAAGATTCTACTCTAGAACTTAATTTCTTGGATGGGACTTCTATCTTCAGTTTCAACTCCAAATTCATTCACAGGCAATCTGTATTTATTTATTTTTGTGTCACCACTACACATTTTCACTTAGCTCTCATTTTGCTAGGCCAAAACAAGCTGAGCAGGTTAGGCTAACTATTACTCTATTCATTCTTTCACTTCTTTTTCTACATCCATTCCTCTTTTATTTCAGTACATCTTTTCTCATCATGGAGCATCAAAATAGTACACAGTGTTTCATATGAAGTCACTGGAGAATGGAGAAGGCCATTAAAAATGCTCTGTGAAATACTCCCAATTCAAGAACACTTTATTTCCTAAGGAAAAGTTGCTTTTCTTTTCAACAGCCTCTTATCTTACTGAGCCTAAGGTGCTGGGCTTTTGTTGCCTCTCTCTTAAGTCAGGCCTAAGAGTCAGCAAGACTACTATTACTGCACAACAATACAGATTATTGTAAATGCAAATGGATTTGTTAGATGAAAAAAAAATAAAGAGGTACAAATNTGTATTTATTGCTACATCACATAGAAGTTATACATGTCATTGCCCAGTTTATGAGTGTAACTATCATATCTGTTGTGGCCATTATCCATCTTGCATTCCAACAGAAGAGGTGCTTTTAGGTTCAGTCCAATCTTCCATAGGTTGTGTTTGCTTTACTAAAAAGGATTGTATTACTGGGGGCACTTTAGAACAAGCTTCAAAAGGTATTAAAGATATGGGAGCATGGGCAAATATTTCAGTTACATGAAATGGACAGAAAACAGTTTTTCCTCCCTTTCCTTCTCCCTTGCTACTGAATTAATCAATAGCGCTTGTCTTCATGCCTTTGGCTCCATC
>WEKW01019881.1:723-11535 GCA_013389905.1 Sula dactylatra
TCCCACACATCATTGGCTTTTAGCATTTGGGGCACCCAGGAATTTGGAAGGAAAGTCATTTTGGTTACCTTTTTCTTTTTTTACTGAAAGAATGGAGAATAACCTCAGCTGCTTGATAAATTGTATGCTATGCTAACAAAGCAGTGTGATAAACCCTGCAGAGAAATCACTAGATTGCCATATCATTTAAATCTTTTTATTGTAGCAGGTAGAAAATTAAATACAAGCACCATAAAAGAACTAACAGTTTTTTGACAGTCTCACTAACACTCATTTGCTAAAAAGCAGTTCATTTCTAAACATACTGTTGCATAAATATTTTAAAAACAGCACCCATGCATGAATCCATAGGTCCTTAGAAATTTTAACAGTAATGTTATGGAAAGGTTTATTTAACTGATGATGAAGTTATTCTATGGAGACATAATGGCCATTGCTTATGTACTAAGATATAAGAGAACACAATCTATTTCACCCCTGGAATGTTAAAGCCATGTACTTTCTTAGCATCCTTTATGAAATAATGTAGGTATAATTTTAATTTATATAACGTGCATGTTATAATGGTTAAAGTAGCAATAGTGTTAAAACTGTTTGTAAAAACTCTGCCACAGTACTGTCTAGACGTGAAAACAAGCAGAGCTGTACAGTATCTGCTACATTAAGCTATCCACTGCTCTCAGTCATTCTATGTCTTGCAAAAAAGCAAGCATCATTCTTTGACTGTATCTTGTTCCCAGAAGGCAGCCTATTTCCAGTAAAATTGGAAACTCTCACAATTTGCTTTTTGTGGTTGTGTATAGCTCCAGTGAAAATGCATTGTCTATTTAAATTTGCTATTTGTGTGAAAATGTTGAAGTTAGCACAGAAAATCATCCAGGCTATCAGTAATGATCAAGGTATAAATGCTTAGAGAGAGAGATCAGGATGTCAGCAAAAATGTCACCACTGCTTTTCGCAGTACATGTTTTGATTTTCCTAGCTGGATTCATTCAAATCAGCCAGGTGCTTGAAATTGCATGATACTGCTTTTTTTTTTTTTTTTTCTTTTTTGGACTGACTGAGCCACGAACTATGGAAAATCAGTGAAAAACTCTGACTCAGTTTCTGAGGAAAGCCTTGAGGTTTTTCTCCTTTTGCTTTCCTTTCAGTTAGTCATGGGAAAACTGGTCAACTGCCAGAAGTACTGGACACTCATTTTATTGTACGTTGTACCCATATTTTGCATTGTTCCATACCTCTGAATATAATTGCCTAATGATATTTTCTAAACGGAAAGCTGGCTTGTGCTGCCTTGCCCTGCCACCACCAACCGTATTCTTTTCCTGTATCTTCACTTGAAAATACTACTTTATTCCATTTCTTGTCTTTGCTGCCCTGATATAAATCATAGGTTAAGTAACTTCTTACATAGTGCTTGTAAAAGAGTGTTTAATTGCTGGTAAGCCATTCTGCAATGTAAAGTGTGTGCTCAGGCATTCAAAGTTGCATTCTAGCTCTTCAGAAAGTGAAAAAGGGCAGATGCAGGCAGAAATGCGTAGGTTGCAAACCAAAGGAAATAATTTCTGTAAATAACTCACAGCTTTATTACAATTCATTTACATCCCTAGAAAACTGCCATCAAAAGACATCACCTCTAACTTCCAAAAATTTACCAAGCTGTCTTGATTCGGTGGCAGGTGACTTAGATATGGGTAATGGATTTTAAGTGTAGGATCGCTTAGCTGCTTTTAATTCAACAAAATGAGTATTTTTGCGGGTGAATAGAGAACCAGGGTATGGCTGAGGATCTTGGTACCTCTTTGGCTGCCAACTGGCAGTGCTTGGCTGGAACCAGAGAGCCAACAGAAGGCCCATGGGGTCGCATCCCCAGCACCTTGGACATCAGGTGTGCACAGCCTTGTACCTGTGCTGTCTGGTACTCCTGCACAGGACCCTGACAAATTGGGGAAAATCAATGTAATTTTGAACAGCAGCATAGTGTGGCCTCAAGGAAGAAGCTCTTCCGTGCCCCCATTGAATAAAGCATTAGAAATTCCCATGATTTTGAGCACAGCTGGAAATATAAGTGGCCATTCAATAAGTTATGACAGGCCCTCTCTAGAAAGCTCTGCTCTGCACCTGCTCTGTAGGGTGCATAAGGGAGGGTATTCCCTGCCTTATGAGCGCCTTCATCTGATGAATGTGAGTTTATCTGCTGTTAGATCAGAATTTCATAAAATGTCAGACTCAATGTCTTTTTAATCTTCTACATCTAAAAAAACCACTACAAGATGCACCAGCGAGGCTGTTTGTGCTGACATTTACACATATATTTAAGCACATTTATGGAATGAAATCCCTGATTTCCTATCACTGACCCCATTTTTGAGATTGGTTTTGTGTTCTTGTGTGGGCACCCTGCACACCAGTGGACGTAAGAGGGTTTAGGAGGAGCCTCTGTTACTTCTGCCAGTTGTAACCCAACAAGATGCTTTAGCAACAGCTGCTATAAAAAAAAAAGCCTGCAGCCCTGGCAAAAGGGTTTAGCAGAGAACAATGGTGAAGGCTGTCTTGGAGAAGGTCCAGGGAGATGAAATAAGGAGCAAACCAAAAAGAGGGACTGGAGCAAGAAAAAGAAAGCAACAAGGTAGAAAGGGGTTACAAAGATGGAAAGCATTAGTGATGGCCACTAAAAGAGGAGACTGGATTTACAGTCCTTTGTCTTTGGAATGTACATTCAAGCCTTGCTATCTAAGAAGAAATTCCACCCCATGCCAACCCAGGAAAACCAAACCCAAACCTGCCTAGTTTTGTCACCCATGGCACAAGGGTTTCTGTAATTGTCCTCTGAGAGCATGTTGCAAGGCACATCCAGGATACTGTCACAGAACGGTAAATTCTGGGTAGTGTGTGAGGTGGCCACGGGGTAATGGGGCACATCCACACACAGAGAAGCAGAAAGCCCTGGGAAGTTGTGTGTATTTGCTCTGAGACAGGTGTCATGCTAAACAGCTGTCCCACGTCAGATGTCTGAGCAAACACCTTCAAAGATACCCTGTGTGCTACGAGGGTTTTAGCATTGTGATGTTAGGCTTTCCTGTAAAAAAAAAAAAATAAATCCTGCTATTGACATGAGTATGTTATTCATTTTAAAGGAAGGGCTATTTGTCCTCACACTTGTAGATTTTCACCTAATTTTCTACTGATGTCTTGTTCCACTGATAGGTGTCTGCTTATTGCCTTGTTTTGTTTCTTTTTTTCCCCCGTTGTGCCAAACTTAGGGCCATTTTCCTAAATGTGCGGTAATCCAAAAAGTGTGCAAAGACTTGCTTGTGCATGTAGCACAATTCACAACAGATGGATGCTCTACACTTGACATGAGCAAGTCCACACACTGGGGCAGCTTCTGTTATGAAATAAGGAAACAATGACATCTTTATACAATCAGCTCTGCTCCACACTTTTAAAATTATTTTTCTGAGCTCAGCCTGCATTTAATGCAATCAGTTGAGGAAGGTTGGAAAGCATTTTTCCTCATTTGTCTGGACTAAAGCTTAAATGATAGGATCAGATGTTCTGCATACTGACAGAACAGGTAAGGTCCCCCCTTAAAACTGTACATAACAGTGTTCTTTCCAGGATCTTAAGCAGCAGAGCTGCTATGGATAGGAATTGTATATTCAAGATGCGTACAGAAACTTGCTTTACATTTTGATATTGAGGGGACAGAATGTGCTTTGTTTCAAAAAATAAAACTTTTTCAGCATTTTCTCCTGTCTCTAGCTGTTGCTCTACTGAAATATCCTTTCTACTTCAAAAAAACCCCAAAGTCCTCACATTTCTATATGTTTTATTATAGTGATTTGAAGAATGAGGCATTTAACCTGTAAGCTCATTGATAATAACACTTGTAACCTAAACATCAGGTTAAGTGCAATCAATTTTAAGAGATTGTGTCCAAGTGAAGGCCTTAAACAGACTTTGATTTATGAACATATAACTCCTATTGACATTGCTGAGTGTGACATTCACAGCAAAGATTTTGTGCAGGGTATCCTACTATTGAACTATCACAGCAGTATTGGCTTTACAGTCAGAGAGGGAAAACCTCAGTAGGTGAAGATTTAGCGGGTTTTTTGGTACAAGTTATTGCACAAGACAGTAAAAACTTCTGAAAAGAGATGCTGAAAGAACAAAATCAGAAGAAGATAAGTATCCAAGAAATCAGATCTTTAGAGGTAGATCAATAAAAGGAATAAGAACATGTACACTAGAAAAAAGCTATTAGAAGGCACATGGGGAAAAAATCTTTAATAGTGAAATTTTGACTTAGACTGATATGTCTTTAATTTGCATAATTCTGTATGCATAGTGTGCAAGATAGTGTGTGAGATCTTATGTCTTCATTATATCTGAACTACAACAGCTAACAAATTGTCAAAATGAATTTCAAATTACTCCACACTTTCAGAGATGATCACAAAGTAATATCTTTACAATTTTTCTGTTAGCTGAAGACTTGGAAAAAAACAAAACAAAACACCAGTTTGCAAGGAAAAAACAAGCCAATCTTAGTGCAAGAATTTATATATGTGTTCTCTCTCCCTATATGCTAAGCCCTTTTTTTCCCGATTGCTTAACTGACATTAACTGCATAAGGACCGATGGCAGAGCAATTTGAGAAGTAGCTTGGTTTATAAACTCAGGTCCTGTGATTGCTTTTTCTCCTGAATTTCAGCTGTTCACTGAAAGCAAAGAAAGAAAGAAACAGATATTATTTTGTGTGTTTTCCTTCCATAAATCAGTACTAGATTTTGGAGTTGTTTTCTTTTGCTACTGTAGCTATATTCAGATTCTAAAAATAGCATTTCTATTCACTTGCATATATTCATCTAGGGTCATCTTTCTTATTTGTACACAGCATGCAAAACCTGATAGGACACTTGTGATTCATATTTGGGACCTGACAGCTAATGATCCCGGCTGTTAAAATTATAACTTTAAGCATGGCATCCAAGTGATAAACATGAATAAGAATGGACCTTCCTGTGTATCTTCAGGTCTGGTCATGTCCTTCATCAGGGACTGGTTAAAGGTATTTATAAATTGGCTGATGAAGCCTGGTCTTTGAAGTAGCTTTTTCATCAAGTTTATCTGAAGGTTTATATTCTTGCTTTTGTAATCTGAAGGTTGTTCCTAAACATGCTGCTGTGGTGGCTGGGAAGCTTGCTTTCAGCCTGAATTTATTTGTGGCCAATTAATCCCATTTGTTCTTCTTCATGTATTCTTGTGCAGGATAAATAATTTTTCCTTATGTTTTCTCTCCCTCTATTCTTCTCTTCTGATATATGTACAAACCTTTTCCCACTCTCTCCCCTCACTCAACAGTTTTTGTTTGTTTTTAATTAAGCGTAACAAACCACATAATTGCAGCCTCTTGTAAAATAGGTTCTCTCTTTTTCTGATCATCCTGGTAGTTGTTCTCTGCATATGTTCCACTTTGGATTAATCTCTCTTGAAATGCATGACCAGAATTGCATACAATACTCCAGATGAAAGCTACCAGTATTTGGAGCAGTGATATTAATATTCCCTAGGGTCTAACAGGAATACATTTTAGGATTACGTTTGGCTTTTTTCATGGCTGCATTACATTGGTGCCTTAGTCAGCCTGTGACCAACTAGTGCAAAGGAGGAACAGAAGGAGATCTGGTTGTTTCCAGCTGATGAGTTGGTGTATGCTTGGTTTATGCAATTACATAGCCAGCTGCTTGGGATATGTCATTTGCAGGAAAATTGGAGAGGCAGCAAAGTATATGCACAGAAGACTGAAATTTGGGCTCAAGTGCAAAATGTGAATGTGAGCACCTAAAGCATCCAACAGCCGGGCCTGTTGCATGACTGTAACATAGAGAGGGAACATCTGTAAAGTGTGGAAATGAATGTATGTCTGGATTTCAAACACTCAGTGAATTTTAAAGTATTTAGCTTAGATTTGGGCATGTTTCTCCTACTTAAAAAAAAAAAAGTTTGTGAAAATGAGATGTATCCACAGTCTGAATAGTACTAATGTAAGGGCTATGAGATGTTTCGAATTTGTGTGCATCCCATGTTGTCTATTTTTGACCCAAGCTTCTGAAGCATCTGCACAATGCCTGTCGAATGATAACTTCACAGATGAACTTCAGCTAGCCAACTGAGAATATGCTTAGTGAAGAAAAATCTGTTGTGTCCTTCTCTTTCTTGCCCTTTCAAGTATGGCGTACTGGTGGAGAGTGCTAGTAATTATCTACCAGTCTATGGGTTTATAGAGATTAAGCCCAACCTTGGTAAACTAAGCTGCTTTAATTTATCAAAGTTAGGGCTGTGGCAGGTAAGTTAATTTAATCAATTAGGAATCAATCTCCTAATTTCCTTTATTACATGTGTTATGTTTTCAGACAGGAGTGAATCCAGTCCTTATGGATAAATGTAAATTAAATCTTCTGGAACAGAGGCCAGAGAGTGGCCAACAACTCTGCTGGGAAACTGTTCAAACTGTATGGCCTCATGCAGAGTCTGTTCTGGTCCTCTGCGCTGGCATTCTCTGGGGGAGCTGTAGCTGGCAGGAGCCAAAGCAGTTCTGGCCATTTAACAGTATAGGTGGTCAAGTTGCAATGCTCAAGAGTGGACATCTGGGTGTGGGAAGGGGATGAGAACAGTGGCAAGAGAAAGGTGGCCCAGACAGCTCAGGCTCCAGAAATTAAGCAGAAGTAATTTTTCATTAGGAAATATGAATCTTGAAAAAAAAGGAAGTCGTACTTGACTGCATTTAACTTTCTGGACTTTAGAGAGAGTTTTCTCACATTCTGCATGTACGTGCATGCTAAATGAATGAGTGCAGGGAATAGTCCAGTACTTACCTCTGAAGATTATTGAAGTTTCTCCTGGACTGGGCAGAGCAGGTGCACGATGTGAAGTTTTTTCTGGGAAGGCAGTACCTAATAGGCTGCTGGACATTTTGGACACACTGGTTCTCTGACTCTTTCAACCCCCTGCAAACTAGGAATATTTTATTTTTACATGAGGAAAATCTTTCAAAACCTTTTCTGCCCATCTCTAATTTCATTTTAAGGGTCTCATTTTTAACAGAAAATATGAACATCTCTTTCACACTCTCAAGGAGTGAACCTTCATTCTTCACCCTCAGTTCTGCCAGAAAGGGAGAACATGCTGCCAATATCTTCCAGCAACACTTAAGAAAATATGAGAAGAAATTGGCCTTGTTTTTTGCTTAGAAAAATGTACATAACTTTTGCATGAAACCAGGCCTATTTTAGAATGGACAGACATATAAAAATATTTCATGTTTTTATGTACATATTACATTTATCTATATATATCAGATGTTGCTATTGTGCCCACCTATTCTATGTCTGCTTTGTTAAACTAGACAATCTCTGCACAAAAAGGGGGTATCTACCGGGACCCTGCACCAAAGATCTTACTCAATGTGTTTTTCTCTCTACATATTTAACATGCTATTTTTTACTGATATTATGAAGATTACATTAGTTTCCAAACAGTATATATTTTTTAAAGATTACTTATTGCCTAGTGGTTAACATTTTCACACTGTATAACATTACAGGCGTTTTCTCTGAAAGTGTCAGCATTTTGTCAGCCAAAGCGAGCTTTAATAAAAGTCAGGCTCTGACAATTTTCTGGAATAACCCAGAGCTCAGCTCTAAGTGTCTATGTGAACAGGATGTGAAGGTTGGATCTCCTGATGAAAATTAGCGTGAGCCACTGCTGCACTCGGCTGACACCTACGTTTCAGTTTCCTCTGTGCTGGTGCATGCTATCAGGTCTAGGCACTTAGAAGGAAGCTGTCACTCACTTTAGCTAATCAATCAAAGTTTGTCACATTCTTGTATGTTTTCACTAAAAACCCAAACTGGGACACCAGATGTGGTGAATACATGGACAGTCTATGTTTTTGTATGAAAACATCTGATGTGACAAAAGAGCAATGAAAAGCAAGTTTGGCTTGGAGAACATGCTTTTTTTGTCACATGCATACTCATGAAATGTTTTCATTACCTATATCTCTCTGAGACTGCCGTCACTAATTTAATTTGAGAAAACATTCCCCAGCTATTTTATTGCAAATTGTGTCTAGCAAATTGGTTTTGCTAGTCTTTCATAGTAGTTAGAAAAAGAAAGCTTGGTTGAGGAATAAATGAAGCATTTGTTAATATAAATCTCTTCTCTAGAACCTCAATTCACAACATGAATTTTTAGATACAGATGATAAATAAAACTAAGACACTTCTCTGAAAGAACATATTTTGACTCTGTGCTGCCTCTCTTCGCCACATCTTCCTTTCATTCCTTTTGTGTGTTGGGCAGCAATAGCTGCTTCCATAGCACCCTATGGACCTCTTGCTGGGCATTTACAGATGAAACTCCCAAATATATTGCCAAAAGCTCTCACTGCAGTTATTTATAATAATGCAACCTGTCATGAGACCTTGTAGAAAGCGGCCAGGAAGGTCAGGTGTTTAAAAAGATCCCCTTCTTTAAGAGGGTATGAGGAAAATCCAGCATACTGGTTCTTCTGCTTAGGATGAACTTTTACATCAGCTGTCCACCTACAGGCGTGTCATTAGTGTGAGTTTTCAACAGTACTTTGCAGTCATAATGGCTTCAAAATAACAAGCTATTTAGCTTCTTAAAAGGAAACCTTAACAGACAGTTCTACCTTTCATTTGAAAGAGAGATTGAAGAGCAGTGACAGGTAGACACTGAAGGGGAGAAAAATGGCTATATTGATCTACTAGGGAAAGCTTACAGTGGTAAAGATGACACTCATTTTGATTTTTACTGGGATACCATTCCCTAGACCCACAAGGATGAGCTACACTGTACGGAGCTGTTGTCACCTGCTGGGAGAAGGGCTATTCATGCTTAGCACCTAATATTAATAATTTCACTTCTCTATGTTTTAAATTAAGGTTAAACATAAGCCCAAATGGGCCTACTGAAAACATAATATTTTTTTTGTGGTGCTAGCCTGTGTGTTCTGGCTGTGTTAGTTTTTGTATCTCAAGTTTAGAAGCGTATTCTGCAAACCCTTCAGATGTGTTCTGCTCCAAAACACCTGTTTATTAGGACATCAACAGAAAGGGAACCATAAGTACAGAATTGGCTTAAGGACTGGGTGAAGAGAACAAAATGCATCATGACTCCAAGACAAAAAAGGGAGAACAGATTAAGCATCCCTCATCAAGAAAGTGACAGATTTAGGCTTGGCTCCTTAGGAGAGAAGTGTTTTCCTTTCTCCAGCAATGGTATTTTTTTCAATTTCATGAAAATTCAGCATCAGGCTGATACACTGTCTGCTCTTCCAATATGCTGTAAATGCAGTTGTGTATTTGTAGATGTTTCCAATACGTCTCTGTGCTTGCTGAACTCCAATAGTTGATGCAGAGTGATGGGCAGGTCCCCAGATGCCTGCAAGCAAGCCTGGCTTTTCTTGGAGTACGGGAAGGCTGAGCATGCTGAAATATCAAGCAAAGTCCCAGACCTTATGCTGTTCTAGGAAAAGCATGGAAGTGTCATGGCACAGCTGTACTTTCATATTGCTATAACCCTTGAAGTTAGAGAGCAGTAGGACCTGGAGACATGCTTAGTCTACCTTGCACAGGGTGGAGAAACACTTATAAAGCAGAGGGCAGAATTTCTGAAGCATTCAGGTACGTTCCTGCTGCTTCTGCCAATGTTGGCAACTGGCAAGTTTCTTGGTCTTTTTTGCTTCTGTTACTTCCCTGTAGTGATAATTGCCACTGCTTTTAATGAAGCTAAGTGCTAAATTGATCCAATTTAAGAAATATTTACTAACAATGAGGTCATGTGAAAGAACAGCCACACTCTGCTGTTTCCCTCCCCTCCCCGCCATCCCAGAGTTACTCTGGTCCATATTTTCAGATTGATCCTTAAACCAGAGCATACCGTAAACTTTTTGTCCATCTGTAAGCTGCCTGCATCTGTCAGCCTGATCTGAATGCACAAGTGCTTGATTATGTGCATAAACAGCAAATACATGCAGTTTTGGAGGCTAGTTCTGAAAACTTGACCTGTAAATGCAATAGGTCAATTCAACACATCCACAATTCTCTTACCTTTTGTATTTATTCCTGCACAGGCTCTCTTTCACAGGCTATGTAGTGGTGTTTTGTGGTGGGTTTTTCTTCATTTATTTTAATTACTGAGTCTTTATCTTGTTGTACAAACAAGATTGCACTAATATTGCCATTCATATTGAATAGAAATGAGAAAACAAAAAGTTCTAATTGATGTCTTCATTCAGACCCAAATAAAATAAACATGGGGAATGATGAGTTATAGTCAGATCTCCTGGTAGAAAAACTGAGCTAGAATTTTTATGAGAATGGATCTTTCCTTGACAGATTTCCAGAGCTTCATGTTTTTTTCATCTGGGTTGAAAATAATTTATCTTCTTATTTTAGCATTGTTGCTTCTGGTTCTGGCCTAAGCAATAAGGAAAAAAGGTGCATAATAACAGCTGGTATGTACAGCAATAATTTGAAGATTTATTTAATTCCAACTTCTGATGGTGATGCAAGTAAAAATCTTTCTTTTATTGCAGTTTTTACAGATAATATATCGGGTTTTTTTAATGTGTGGCTCAGCTGTTGATTTTCCCGTTTGGAGTTCAGATTTTTTTTTTACATAAATGACATATTTTGAGTCAGACACATTCATATATATTCATAAGACCCTTAGAAAAATTTTGACATTTCAGGTCCTACCCTTGCAAGTAGTTTT
>WEKW01019882.1:219-26280 GCA_013389905.1 Sula dactylatra
AAATTGACCATTACCATAAAGAGAACTGCTAAATGAGAGACCATGTGCTCAGTATAAAACTAATTTCATGCTTTCAAAAGCACACAGTGGCTTCTAGCAAGATAGTGGCCCTGGGACTTGCAAAGACAGATCGGCTAATACAAATGGTGTGTGCTCCTGATGCAGACTGCTTAGCCAAGCTTTACATGTACTGGCAGTAAATGGAAATTCTCGAATCTTCTGTCAAACAAATACATACTTATCTATAACTTCAGAGCTGAAAGCTATAAAACAGCTGCCTCATAAATATATTTAGCAGGAAAACACATGAGCTGTCCTAGTTCCTCCTAGAAAAAAACCCGCAGCAATCTTTACATAGTAAGCATAGACATTTCTATAGCAAGCAAGGAAAACACTTTAATAAAAATTTTTCAGCATCTTTCCTTCTTTTATTAAAAAAATTACTATCAGCAAACGCAAACATAATCATAGCAGGTCTCACCACAAACTAAACATTAGCAGAACAGCAATGCTTAATAAGTAACTCAGTGTAACTAATTTTTTGTGTTCTGCTATAGGTGAAATTCTCAATAAAAAAACTTTTTTTTTTAAACACATAGGTACAAAGTCTATTTAGTTTACGATAATGCTGGTTTTGAGCTTAAAGATTTACTACTAGAACTTCACCGGCTACCTTTAGCACACTATCTGTTCCCTTAAATAAAACTTACTGCACTAAATCTCAAATTTAACTGGTTAAGGAGAAGCCACAGTAATTTTATACCCTTCTCAAAGCAAGTTGTCAGTGCAAATGAATTACTGGAAGCTATCCTGGGCATGACAGGTCATAACTTTTAATATTAACAATGACAGACATACGCAAGATGTCAAATCCAGTATACAATTTATTTCATTCTTTACTTTTTCAGTTCATCTGGAGAATCCGACAGCTCTTGTGTTTTACATATCATTATAACTATAATTTGAGGTTTAACAAGCCAGAAAGCAAGCTCTGGTAAGAGGTATTTAGTCACACTGCTAATTAGCTTCTTTCTATAACAATAATACAGCATCACTGACATGTTCCAAACATTTAAAATGCATAGGAAGTCACCCACTGGAAAGATGCCCCCTGCAAACAAGAAGCAAGAACAGGGAGCTTGCCACATTTTTAGAGTTACTTCTAATACCGAAATAAGAAGAGAAGAAAAAAATATGTATTATATGCCTTGCCATTTTTTTTTTTATCCTTTCCACTGGAATAACTAAAACACAAATGACATGCACACAGAAATAATGCCAAACATGTAAGCATCCACTCTTAATACCATATCACAATGCAATTCAGGGAAGTTTAATAATAAAAATCATGCTCACCTCTACTGGGAAGTCCACTCCACATTATGGCAATACTATTTAAGCAGCTTAAACAGCAACCAAGTTACATACACAAAACTTCCAGTATGTGACCAATATGATCTACGGTGCTACAGAGACTTGGCTCCAGCCCTGATCATCTGTGTGACAGTACACTGTTAAACCAGTGCAGCCTCAAACCTTCCCAGATGCCGGCTTATTGCATTGCTCATTGAAAATCCTTCACACGCTGGCAACATTTTAGGGAAGGACAAGCACACACTGAGTCATTTGTACAGAAAGCAAAGCAATTTCAGTTCTGTATCTTCATGCGTACCGAAACACAGAGCACTGTCAAAGTACAAGTCTGAGGTGAATTTATGCTGAGAAACAGGCAACCCAAGCCTTCATTATCAATGCATGGAATCAGCTACAGTGATCAAATTCAAACAAACCATTTAAAAAAGATATGATTATGAAAGGCTCTACAGATTCAGCTGCAAACCACACAGAATGAAGAATCATCTATCTAGACTGTGTAAAAGTTAAAAATAGCTCCGTCTTTTCTACAATGAACGCAAGACAGAGGAGAATCAGTAGCCTGTATTGTGATGAGGTTCGTTACTGGAAAAAAATTCAGCAATAAAAATTAATGATTCCTTACAGCTTTTCTAAATAAGATTAATTTACAATTATGCAAATGAACAAATAAGTACTTTTTAACCACATAACAGCAAGGTCTATTATATAATAGAGATCCTACGTGTTTATAAAGAGAAGAATAAATATTTGGATGAAAAATTTTAGAATACTGACCCAGCAAAGGTCTGTACAGCCAGGCAGATTAAGTATTTGAACAAAAAAAAAAACAACCAAAAAAAGACCTCAACAACTAAAAGCATGACATTACATGACCAATGCCTTTGCCTTTCAAATCCAACAATAATAATTTAATTACTTACTATGAAAAACCTCCATGGCTTATTATTAGATTCATGCTCTTCCTACTCCCACACAGACTTCTCACTATGTAAATCTTTTTGTCTTTTCCAGGTACTTCATACGTTTTCTTTCCCAAAAAAGGTAAGAGGGCATGTGTCGCTGTGCATACTCACACCCACAGAGATACACAGTATAATAGGAATCAGATGTAATCATGACTAGGTTAAATTTGCAAAGAAACAGAAAGACACCAGAGTTTTTATTATAATAACTGTACATTTATCCAAATATACTCCTGTGTCATGAGACAACTCAGAGAAATTTCAGCAGGGTCTGATCCCAGAGGAGGATACTTACTGTACAGAGAGAGTATCTGATTTACTTTTGCAAGATAAAAATAATAAACAACTCTGTCATTATTTTATTTTTTCAGTCATTTTAATATAGAAATCACTATTGGAAATGCACAATGAATAGAAATGATGACTCTGCATTTATAGATCCCTTTTCATCTCAGCTGTCTACACCTGCATACCGTGGATCACAGCCTTCAAAGAGACGGTCAAGAAATCCTTGCAGCAACATGAACTCAACTGATTTCAGCAGCTCTCCAGGCCATTGCCCAGGCTGTTTATATGACATGGGAGACCCCGCAACCTGAGCAGAAGCTGTGTCATCACCACTCCTTCAGGCATTCTCAGCTTGAAATCATGGCTGGTGATCAGCTGTATTTTTGGTTCTACACGCTAGAACATCTGATTATCTAACGTCTTAAATGCTGGTTCTTTACCACAGCCTTAACCTGTCTTCAGGGGCAGTTAACTCTCCAAAAACGAATTTTGCAGAGAATTTTGATACGAGAATATATTTATGCAAACTACTGGCAAAAAGTGCCAAGTGTGGTAGCCAATTTTAATTTGAAACCCTTCCCTACTCCACTTACAGCACCAACCCCCATAAACCACTGTTTTCCATACTAGCCACATATTCCATTTGTTTGCTTACAAGTGTCATTCATGTGCTCCCCACCTCCAAGAGGATGAAGTGGAAGCTACAAATGAATAATTGGTCCGATAACTTTTACCAACTTCAAAAAAGGTTGGGTTTTCTTTTTTCCATTAGGGAATTTTTGAATGTTTTGCTCTAATGCAACCTGACAATTACTTAAAAACAACCAATCTCAATGAAACAATAATTTTCAATTTTTTTTTTGACTACAAGTATGCATATCATCTACTTATTATTATGAATTTTACCGCTACTTTCTCAGTGCAGCTACTCAAATGCAGAACAAAGTGTTATAGACAGTTTGTAGTTATTAGCAAACAAGAAATTATCTTTAATGTCAGCTCTGTCCCTTGGTATTAACTCTCATCATCAACATTTTCTAAGGAGTATCAAGTGCACCAGAACAATATAATAAATTCCCTTGTCTTCAGAGCAGCTAATATTGACTGTTGTGAAAGAAAAAACAGCAATCGCTTATCATAAATACATTTCATACTCTAAGAAAAATGTTATGTAATGTTACATTTTTTCTTAAGTTGTGGAAGATACTCAAGTGATGGAAATAATGTGGAACCATCTACCAAATGCAATCTTATTCAAAGGATGACTGAATAAGAGAAGTCAACATATCCTGCATTGAGAAGTGAAATATTAACAGTTTCTCAATAGCTCCTAAGTTGCATTACAGGAACATAATTTTTTTTTAAATTATATTGCAGAAAGGTAATAGTTTCTTTTTAGCATAAGAACCTAGCCTTTTCCAAATAGACTAGGCAAAATATATGGCAAAATGGGCAGCAACCTCCCTTTCACACAGGGGGCAGAGGGAGAAAACCCTGATGCATCGCTCTACTTTGTGCCCCCACAGCAGCAGCTCTTCAAACTGCTTTCCAAAAGATTGGGCTGTAGGCAGCAGATATGGAAGGCAGAACACACACTGACCTTCTGCAAGTCTAAAAACGGTTCTGGCATAACACAAGAAAGATAAGCTCACAGTGTTTTCTACTATCCTCCTCATCTATATAGTCGTACACACTGATTCCATAGCTATGCATGCACACGTTTAGTAGGACTCAGCTCACAAACTTGAAGACACTTTTAGTTGCTGCTTAGCATTCCTCTGAGTACTTGGTAGAATAATTCATAAAGATCTTCTGTAATAAAAGTCAGATGATCCTTGCTCTTTTTTTTTAGAAAAATGAATGACAAACATTGATGAGGAATTTGAGGACCTAAATCAAGCAGCTTAAAGTAAGCAAAAATTCTGTTCTCCGTTAAGTTGGTACAAAGCAGTCTTAGGTAGCAACTAAGCTACCTGTCAGAAACCTAGTCTTGGCCCAGCTAAGGATTCAAACCTACATACAAAGACCTCCATTTAGGATCCAATTCTTCTGACAAGTAAAGAAGAAGGAAAAACTCCACTGAAATCAGAATAATGCACTGCAGTTTCATTCTGTTGTAACAGACCATCATTTAATCCTGCGCTGGCCTAGTCACCTGGCAAGGTAATTTCTTTACAGTTTCATTTAATTAAAAAAAAAAGTCTTCCCCACATGCACCAGGTGCACGTGTGGATCTAAGGCTAGCCGGAATATTTTCAGAATAATTCCTCAATGTCTACCAATAGTCAGTTTTACTTTTTGAGAGAAAGAAAAAGTTAAATGCTTAGAAAGTTATTAATCTAAATTAGATGTTTAAGAAGGTCCTTTTTATTTGACATAGCTGAAGACACTATTCACACCTCCCAACTCTAGACATTTCGCAAAGTAATATGCAAGTTAGCTACACAGCCCATGGATCCTTTGAAGGATAATTCTGAGCGCTTAAATTGTAAGCCTCCCTGCCTCCATTAACTTGAAAGAATGCCTAGACTTCCAAATTAATATGGCATTGCAAAAGGAGGCAAAGTAGTTCTAATCTTTATTGCAAAAAGTGAAGAAAATCTGCCTTCTCCATACTCCCTTGTTCTCCTCCTACGTCCAAGATTGTTGTTTTAGCTTCTCCCTTGCATCAGCCTTACCAGGCCCTTTTTGTGACCTGATTTAAGTCAGGAACACAACAGAATTATTTATTTTGCTAGTTTAACAAATCCCTGGTTATCATTGCTGTGAGCCAGATCACACAATTGTGTTGATAATCTCTCAGGAAATCATCCTGTGATTATTTCCTCATTATCACAGGGGAACACATCACCTTGTAGGGCTGTTTCCTACAAAAGAAAACAATAACATAGGGGGCCACAGCATTTCCAAAACTGTCCTGCAAGGTCAGAGATTTCAAGAGCAAAAAAGGCAGAGCTGCTACCACAATACACTGCCAGAGAACTAACATCCTAATCTCACCTCCAGCCCTTCAAACGGCATTAATGAGTGGCACCTGGACCCTAAAGCACATCTGCTGTTTAAAGCAGCCTAGGACCCAGGAAAAAGTGATTCTGCTTTGCCCGCTTCTAGAATTTGGGCCCTTTCTGTAACAAAACCCCACCCGTTTCCAGGGATCTGTAAAATGTGGACTTCGAAAGGTATTGCTAGTGCACTCTTGAAACTACACCAACGGTTCCCATGTCAGTATGGGGACAAAAGAGACAATCGGAAGGCACTGAGAAACCGCCCCAGGGAACGAGTCATGGGAATTCGAGGAGCAAAACTGGTGTCATCTCCAAATGAGAACTGGGAGGAATATAACGCAGTCATCCACAAAACTGGATATATTAACAACATGTATTAACAGCTCGCTGTTACGCCTACAGATAGCTTGCTTAATACAAAAGGCTGAGGAAAGCAACCGCAGCAGAGGCAGCCAACCCACCCCGCAGCCGCGCTCGCCGCTCGATCGCCCGGGCTGCAGCACCATCTTGTGGAGGCCTCGCGATGCCGCAGTCGCGCCGCCCTTCCCGCCCAAACAGGCCTGCCCCCCTCCCGTCTAAGCACATACCTCATCAGCTACCTGTCAGCACCTAAGGAGGCAAGCGACCTTAAGTGAGCCAAGTTTGTACCATACTCTCAAAGCTGGTTCCTCCCCCTTTGAAGAGGGGGTACCTTAGCCCTTGCTCTCGGGGTGGCAGGTGGGGTTTCAGGTGGCCAAGAAGCTGTGACCGTGTACGGACAGCCGTGTACGGACAGCCGTGTACGGACAGCCGTGTACGGACAGCCGTGTACGGACAGCCGTGTACGGACAGCCGTCGCTGCTGCAGGCTCCAGCAACATGAGCTGCTGGAAAGCTTTTAAACAGGCCCATTCCACAACACACTTCCCCAAGGCTGCAAGAATCTACCCTTTCTTCTCCCGCTTATAGGAAGTAACTGAAATAATTTCCAATTCAAGCTGCAGAAGCAAATACACACTTATTTTCCTGAGACTTCATTTATTTCCTTCTGGCAGAAGTCTGGCCGTACACCAGATATGCCTGGCACAAGGGTAGGGATGGCCCTTGGGAATGGTATTGCTGACAAACTTCAGCCTGAGCTGCAGTAAGACAGGCTGGGTACGACTGGTAATGAACGATCACTAACGTAAGCAATAGCGAAGACTAACATTGTGTGCAATATACTTTTCCAGGAGAACACTGCCTTTTCTTTATGCATAATTTTTAACACCAATCTAAAGAAAATTAAGAGTTCAGTCAGTGGATCAAATCACCAAAGCCTTCTCATTTAGTCAATTAATTACTTGATTTTGTCAATAAGAAGAAAAGCAGCTGTAAACTTTTTTATATGCCATTTCACTTGCTGTGAAGTAACTGAAATTGCAGGTACAGGTACAATAGCAAAATAGCTTCCATTTCAGTAATGGGGTGGCAGAGGCAAAATAAACAAGAGTCTATAGAAACAGAGTAGGCTTTTCTAAAAAGTATGTTGCTAACTACCTTTTGAAATTTTATGACAATTGTACCTTTACTCTAAATGTAAAGAAGTTAAAGTTATCTCTAAAAAGTTACTTAAGACCTTAAATATATAAAATGCCCTCATCTATACATTGTATAGTATTATTGCCAAGACCTGGAATTCCACAGTTATAAAATTTTAGTAAACCTTTCAATAGTGGTACAAGGACCATTGCCTATTACTGAACATTACAAGCAACCAATTGAGGTTATAGTCATAAAACACAGTGGAATTCAACAATTAAAAGGATGCTTTATACCAGCCTGAGGCCACCTCTCAGAGAGGACCTCAGAAGAGGATGAATATGAAAATATATCTCATGACTCCTTCGTATTCGTCCCCATTTGGAAGAAAGCCCACCAAGAGCCAAGGACGCTGGAGGCAGTGATGGTGCACAGATCAGTTCTGTCACATAGGATCAAGCCAGTTCTGGCAGGTCTGTAATCCTGGTTTCTGTACTGCCAGTGAATATTTACAGTCGTGTATTTACAGTCACCTTATTTTCCAACAGGATTATTAATTTCACATTCACCCTATGAAGACAGAGGAAAACTCCACCTACAGATTAGCAGGAACCTTTGCAGAAGCTTCCCGAGGTGTGCTGAACTGTTCACTACCTGATTGATTAGAAGGAGATGTAGTTATAACAATGAAGTATGACAGGGGCTAACTGCTTCCTTCAGAAGTGGAATAAAGTCTGTTCACTGGTGAGGTGAGATAATTATAATTGTTCTCTTACCATCTGCACAATTCATTCTGTTTACCACATTAGCCAAAGAAATGGGAAAGGCAGACTCCCATCGCAAGGGGTAGTAACACTCCAGAGGACATGGATTAAAACTGAGCCTGGATAATGTCAATTTATAAGAAAATTAAATTTCTACTTATTTTTGGAAAGGGTTACTTGAGAACTGCATTTCAGAAAACCTTGTTCTCCTACTGGCTCTTATGCAGTATATTAAATTGTCTATGCAATAATAATAATAAATGGTCTATGGAAGGCATTTCTTTCTTCTAAATGCTACAAAACAAATATCGTTCAGCTATGAAAACAGAATGCTTATTTCAACGTGCACTAGATAAACTAGCATAACTAGTAAATAACTAGGATATAGGCTAATAGGCAGATCAGTGAACAAAGCAAAAAGAAACATGATTTTTTTACTCCTAAGCTACACAGTAACCACAAAGCATATGTTGCAGCAAATATAAAATGTTCTGAGCATCAGAGCATTCTTTAAGTGACAGTGCCAGAGCATCAGCTGTGATTCCCAGGAATGACTGCAAAGACATCAAGTGCAGGGGTCCAGCTAACAAAAAGCAACAGAAAACATACAGTGCAAACATTTGGAATGTTTTCTATCAACATGCAGAGGAATCTAAATTAAATTGGAATGTGTCATAGATATTAAGTTATTTTAAGAACACACACAATTAAGTAATTTAGGTGTTATTCAATAGGAATTTAATCTTTTGAACCATGAGCCTTACCCAAGTGATACCCTTACACTACTTGGTTCTAAACCAAACAAAACAATACCACAGACTAAGAAAATAATCAAATTCAGTTAACAAGAATTAAAAAACAGAAAAAACCCTTAACCCTTTAATGCAGTTTGACTGTTTCTATACAAAAACAGAAAATCCCAAAGCAAATCCCCTCACATGGCTAATAAAAAAATCTCTAATAAAATTAATAAAACTTTTCATGAAGATTTGAGATCTGTTACTGCATGAATACCAAGTGTTAATAAGCAGCAACTTTTGCTTCTTTTAGACAATAATTCCTTAAACCTGCAGCATTTCATTTATCTCAAAACCGGAAAGGATGACTTGCTATACCTGCTTGGCATGTAAAGAATACTTTAAAATCAACTTTGGCCCTTTTGGATTCTACAGAATGCCAAGCCCCCCCGAATTTAACAAAATAAATGGAAAGGAAGAAAGAAAGAATCTGTTTCAACTATCAGTATGAAAAGCACCCTTAAAGTGCTCTGTAACATTTTCTTTAATGCTGTTGGAACATCACAGAAAAAGGATAATCCTGCAACAAAATCCTGAAACTATGAACATCAAAGCAAGAGACCATATGGCACACCAGGACCCCTTAAAAAAGGAAAGAAGAGTCACAACATACATACTCTTACAACCATACAAGATTGAATCATTTAGACATGTAGAGAAATAAGGGAATACTACATATTTCTCAGAATAGCTATGAGCTTAGTCTAACACTGAACTAAAAAAACAAAACAAATCAAAAAAACTGCAAGAAAGAAGCATGTTATGTGCTTTGCACCCTTACATTATGCATGTTAAATGCATTTGGCCCAAGAATTTGGAGCCTTTGTTTTGCCCAGTAAGTAAAAAGTATTATTTCAAATAACTTCTTATTTGAATAAGAGTAATTAAAACCCAGACCTCTGAAACCAGAAACAATGAAAGGGCTAGGCCTGTAAATTCCAGCTCTCTTCCTCCTCTTCTTCCCACCACTACATTTCTTTTAAAAGTTTCTCCTGTACCCGTAGTATCCTTCCAGAAATTTGTTTTGGGAACAAAAGCAGGTGAATAAATATGTGACTATTTGAACCCACAACAGCTACTTTTAAATGGACCATATCTCAACCACACAAGGCCTGACACACCTATTAATCATGCATCAACGCAATATTGCCTTAATACAAGTTGGCTTCACAGGGAAAGAAATAGACCAGTAATTCTGAACATGGAAAAATATTATTAACTACTAGTATTAATCTATATTAAGTTTAATGGTTATGTTGGGTGGGGAAGGTAGAGCTTAAAAGCTTCCTCAGATCTCGTGACCAAAATCCAACATCTATACTCATAACGTACCTGTGCTTGTACTTGCAAACAAAGTGCCAGGAGCTGTACTTGTAGGGAGTTTTCCATTATTTAGCTGCTTCACTCTTTTCAGGTGAGACTTCCCGTTGTAATGAACTTGAGCTTGTGCTGCAGAATTCAGCTGTATATTGCACACTTCACAGAAGGAAAACAGTATCTTCTTTTTTTCTTTGCTTAATTGATAGTCCTGTCTGTCATTCCTCAGTCCTTTTTCTTCAAAGCCCCGTAGAACAGCTGGTTGATTCATAATCCCATCTTCAAAGACATGGTCAGGACTTAATGGACGCTTCATACCTACAAAGCAGACAAAATTGTTACCAGAAACCAACTAATAATGCTTACTACTAAATCAGCATTTTCTTTTTTAAAATGCTGTACAACACGAACCTAAGACCAGTTCCAACAAATAAGGTTCCAAATTGCAGAGGTGTCACTTAATAGAGAAATACATGCATTTGTGACACACTGCAGAGCTCAGAAATAATAAGCTGGCAATGTATCACAGTCTGTGCACAATGACAACTCGCAACAACTCATTATTTTGTTCTGCAAGCTCTCTATTTTAAAGCAGGTTTATTATTGCATCTTTAGCAGAGGTTAAGATTCTTTTCAAATACATTTCCTCCACCTCACTAAACACTGGTTCTAGAGCTTTTCACTTTCCAATACCCCTGGCAGTGCCCACTGCCCCAAATACAATTATTGAACAAAAAGGATGCCGACAAGAGGTATTACTGAAACGCTGGAAGATAGTAGACTGTTCCAGTGAGACTACTGAATACTTTCCACTTTTATATACACCCAAATCTTCAGCCCCCAAACAAGTATTAAGATGTTGTCTATAGTAGTCTGTCAATACCTTCACAATTAGAACTATTATACAGAGAAATATTGGCTAGAAGTTAGTCTTGTGAAAGCTACAAAATACACAGTAAATGACAACAGTCCAAGAGCCTGTAATATGCACTTGTCCCTAGAGAATAAAAACCCTCATGATAAATGAACCAAGCTGCACAAAGAACAGTTTTATGTATCTGGGGTGGAGGTGTGGAGGTGTGTATTTTATTTAAGATACACTGCTAAACCAGTACAGAAGAAGGGGGGAGAGCTCTTTATAAGGGGGAGAAGGGCCTGGAGTAACTCAAATAGAAAATATTTCTGTTTTCTTGGCTAAACAACTTTCTGTTTACACTTTATTATTTCCCACCAACCGCAAATATTCTGGATCAGCCGAAGGCTGGCTCAGAGAGCTGTGCAGAAGCTCTGTCCTGGCAAGAGTGCACCTATATTCTAGTGATCCTGAAAACCTACGCTAGACACTGTCACACTAAATCATTTAAGCGTAAGTATCATATTTCAAGGCAAGCAACCAAGATCCTCGACTCAGCTGAGCTTAGATGACATTTTCATCTGAAAATTTAATCTGCTTAGAGCTTTGGTATTTGTTACTTTTCACTGTATTTTTAAATCATAAATAACTTCCCCTACTCCCTTTGTTTCTGTATATTATTTCAACAGCGCTGTTGTAGGTTTTGCTCCCTAAGGTAAAAAGTTTTGAAATAAAAGTATTTTTATATCCCATTGTTTTAGATGTTATAAACATACTTGTTTTATTATTAAATAATCATGTTTGTAACAGTTTAAAAGTCCTGGCTTGACAGAAATCTCGTAAGTTTGGTAGCAGAAAGCAAATAATAATTCAAAATATAATTCAGTAATTATTTCAATAATCTTTAAGATCTTAATGAAACTCAGTTGGTTTGGATACATTTAAAAGTGGCAGAGGTGAACATCTGCACTAGGAAGCTGCATGGACCTGAAGGCAGACTGTTGGAGTGGACAGCTGCTGCTGAGTACCTGTAACAGCACCAGAACCTTTCAAAGGGGGTTTATTTTGGAAAACACCAGCCTGATACTGCATTAGCCCATTATCACTTAAGCACAAGATACATATGCTCCTCGACTGCATGTTTTGGTTTACTTTCGTCCAAAGGAACAAAACCTGACAGTTGGTGAAGTCTGAGACTGCTGAAATATGAACCAAAGCAGAGTTAATGGGGAAAATAAGAACACTTGCCTCAAAGTTTGGTCACACTCCTGATGTGACCAAAAATGTTTTTAATATGGACACACCCAGAAAGAACAACTGAGCAGTGCAAGGAGTCAAACACCACACCTATACCCTAAGGCAACATCCCAGCTGCCAGCCTAGAAAGAAAATTAACCTTCAGACAAAAAAAAAATACCACTGTCCAAATTTCACTTTTGTTTTTACGAACAGAATAGTTTTAAACTCACTTCTCCTACAAAGTACTGTCTTAGTTACATTACCACAAGACAAATGAGTCCTTAAAGCAATCTCTTGTTGCCAATTTAAGAAGTAAAAACCACAAGCTGAAATTTTAAAATAAACCTGATTGCCTAAAGCTCTGCATCTAAATTAAAAGGTGACCTGATTATAAGCAGCACTGACATTGCAACAACTGCTGGGAGCCGCAGATGCAAAAGACTTCTGAAAAAATACCTACATTGAGTATCTTAAACCTTGATTTTAGGAGGGCATGCAGCAGCATACTCTGGCCGGACCGACCCCGGAGAGGACCTGTACTTGCAGCCAGAAGACAAACTACTACTCGAGCGCTCAGAAGTCTGCCTGCTACCATGCAGAAGTCCCAGCCCTTGTCTTCCTGGGATTTCAGAGACACGAACATTTGGTATGGCAAATCATCTGTTTGAAAAGCCTTGTCCAGTCCCTTCTAAAGTGTCTAAGAAGAAAACATTCATAGGAAACATGCACCAAGATTTTACAGTATGCACTTCTTTCACACAGTAATACAGCTTTCACCGTAACTGATCACTTTTTGTGGTATAGGTATTTGTTCAAAAAAGAAAAAAAGAAAAGGTTATTATGTGAAAGGTCCTATTTGTTTTTAAAATTCTGTCTCCTTTCTTTCTTCTTTAAAGTTAGGGTTGGAAAAGCACACCTTTAAAAATACCTTCTGAAATGACCTGGCTCTAGGCTATACAGACCAAGTACAATTTTGCACTGAGTCACTGTAAGAATCTCAACATGAATGCAGATGTGTTTTGTAAGAGGTAACCTTTCTTTGGAAGACTTTATACTTACAAAGGAAATTTGTACATAGACATTAAACTATAATTCAAAAAAACCCACAAACCAAAAAAACTTGAGCATTCTTCCTATTCTCTACATTTCCTAGTGACTCAAATTTATGCAAGCAAGCATCTGGTAAATGTCTTTTTCCTTCAAAAAGGGCTTTTCACTGCAGACAGATTTTGGAGAGTTCTGGATGGTACTTATTCTCACTCACTAGGAGTCAGATATGAAACGGGGCCATTTCATTCCTCAGGCTTACACATAGCTCAATAACATTATCACATAACAGAAGCAGCTACTTGAGACTACAGCCTGTGAACTGAGAATAGAGAAGTCACATGATATTTATATTCTGCGAAATCAAACAAATCATTCGAAGTAAGAGTTACAGATGGGATTGTGAAGTATTTAGAAGTAGGTTTAAGACTAAAAACAAGAGTATGAGTTCATTAAAATGGAGAATGGATGGAAATTATCATATGGGGAATATACAATAGATCAATCCTATAAGCTCCCACTTTTGTATAACCTAGATACAGCACAGCATGAGCCAAGTCTCAGCAGTGGCTGATACACAACAATATTCACAAATTAATATGACCCATACTAAAAGGACATGATTCTGTGAATCACACTGGAGTGACACACGTTACAAAGCTAGTGGTAATATCACCGTGGTTTTATTTACTCAACTGCTTAGAGGACTAGACCCAACTAAAAATTGAAAGGTGAGAACGTGAAAACAAGAAAAAAAGCAGGAAACAAAGAGCATTCAAGTATGTTAGAAAAAATCCAGCTGAAATGATCCAGAAAAATCTAAGTCCATAAATGGAATGATTGTATGAAAGATGAATGTGGCATAGGTACTTGAAAGTCTGCTTCTTTCTCTTGCAAAGGTAAGTTCTGCTTCAAACCAGATACTCTCATTTTTACTCTAATCAAAATCGTAAGAGGAAGCAATGCAAGCATAAGAGCTTTTCAGGTATTTGACATAAGCTGGTACCAGTCTAAACTAGTGGTCCCCCCTTGTCACGTTTTCTCCTCAGTACAGAGAACTTACCTATCCAAATAGATTCTGCAAGCAATACTGGAGCAAGAATAAACTAGTGATTTATCATACCACATTAAAATTCTTAGGTTTCATGAGATACCCTGTTAGGTTTTCTGAAACCACATCTTCTCAGCCTCTTGCAGCTAGCAAAGAAATCTAAGTATGGACATCCTTTGTACTTGAAGCTCAAGGCAATTAGCCTTCCAATTTAGCTAATTTACTTTTAAACAGAGTTGTGCTTTCAGAGGAGCTACAAAGAAGTATTATATATAGTACACTGCTGTAGGTGAGAATGTGCAAATCTTTACTCAGAGGAAATAAGCTTTGGTTATCCTAATGCATTAGTGATGGTTACATGAAGCATTCTCTTCCTGAGTGCTGGACTGAACTCTTGCAATGCCCATTCCTAATTTGTTGATACTTCAAAGAACCACAATGCTGGAAATGTAATTAGACTGCTGTCCCCCTGTGGATCTGTGCCAGGTAAGCAAAATAGAAAACGTATTTTAACAACTTATATATGGGCAAAGAGAATTTTCGCCTTTAGCCTTTGGAAATAGTCAAATGAACTACCAAAAACACAGGAACAAATATAAAAATTAACTGGCTCTCTATATTGTTACATTTCTGAAAAGGTTCATTCAGACAACTGGGGGGAAAAAAAGAGAAAAAGAGAGACCCAAGACACAGCCTTGTGCTGTATATCCCTTAAGCACCTCCTATGGGGAAAAACTATCTATGCAGATGGACCAGTGAAGTCTACGTGCATGCCTTATGAGCCATGGTCTTGCACTGGAGCAAGTATGATTCCATAGTTCCTCATCTCTGTCATAAAACACTCACACACCAAAAAAAAAACAAACCAACCCAAACCAACCAACCCAACAAGAAAAAAACCCCGCAACCCACCACAGAAGAAAAAAACCAACCTACAACCAGCTTGAATACCTCCAGAGCATTATTTAAAAGAANGCATATGGTTTGCACCATCTGGGCAACAAGTTCTGTTGGGATACTGTGGTGAACAGCATATGCATAGAGCCTGGTGCACAGTATCCTACAGAGTTAAAAAAGCACTAGAGACTATTTTGAAGCCAACCTTGAAAAATTCCCCATATGTTTAAGGGACCAGTTTCCTTTCAGAAGATGTGTTCCTCTTTCTTTCAGTACAAATCAAAACGGAGAACTGCCATGTTTAATCTTCATCTTGTTCGGAAATTCCTCAAGGAGGCATCATATTCTGCGATGTTTACACCTGTCAAACTACTTATTAGCCATCCACACACATCTGATCAACTCTCTTATTTCTTTCATCTCTGCTCACAAAGCACATGGAATGTTTTAATTCAAAGTCACAGTAAAAACTGGATGGTTCAGAAAAGTAAATACATTTTTGTTCCTTGTGACAGATAAAGAATAATCAGTTAATCACGGCACACTGATCAAACCAGATTAAGTAATTTTTTAGCCTGTATTTTGATGCTCATTTATTAATGTGAAGAGGAATAGGAAGTCAGCTTGCTATTCCTGTGCATGAAAAGTTTTGAATAGTGTAGTATGACAAAAGGCTGACGGCCTCTTCACCAACACATTTTAGACTATTTAACATTTGAATGAGATTCTCTTTAAACTAAAAAAACACAGATGGTTGTTTCACAACACAAACATTAGCTGTTCAGTACAAGGTAATTCAGAAAACTGAAAACATTCAAGTAGCTAGTATTTTGCTTTGTTCTACCAGCCTTGAAATTGTCCATGTAAAGGAAACAAAATCAGACCTACTGTACTAGACTGTGAGCTCATCTAAACTGGAGTAAATAAAAATCACTCTTGACTTAGATTATCACAAACTGTAGTTGCATGTGCCCATGTGTGTAGCTAGCTGTAATTATTAGGTTGATCCTTTCCTCTTTAGTCCCTGTACTTACAGATTTCTGGTATGCTTAACAATGACAAGAATAGATTTACACATTGACTTATTTGCCTGACATTTGTGACTGCTGCCGAGAAAATTAATCAAGTTTGGAGTCCAGACAGCTATCTTGGATTATGCTTCAAGAGGAACAGAGAGTTTTCCAGCATTATCGTAACGTGATTTTTGCTTGATGAACCATTTGACAAGTTGGTGCTTTCTACGTGGGAATCTGTCGTTAAGCCATTACTTACCTTCAGTTTACTTGCACTCTACTTTAAGTACTCTTACCTAATTGTAGAAGAACATGTAGATGTCCAAAGTGTCCAACCATGGTTGTATATGTCATTTTAGACTTCTGTCCTCCCCTACCACATGCATAAGTCTATCAGAGAGAATAAACTTCCCAGGAAAATGGCAACTCGGCTTCCTTAGCTTTCTCTTTAGGTCTGTTGTATAAATCGCACAACATTCCTGATAACACACCAGGGGTGGCAGCATGGTTACCTGCAACACATTCAGCCAGGTACTGCATAGGACAGTCTTTGTGTTTTAGTGTCCTCATAAACAAAAGACTCCATGACATACCAAACATCACTGATTGTCAGTATTGGGTCATATTTACATCTTATTTCATCCAGGAACTCTAGTTTTCTATCAAAGACCTAAACCACAAATATTCTGGAATTCTAAAGCAACATCCAGGAAGGAAGAAAACCCACAAAAATATAGACAGACTTTAATGAGTTCTTTGTTGGACAAAGCCACAATTAAAACATCTCATGTGACAAAATGCTAAGTAACCAGCAAAAAATAATAATTAAAAGAATAGGTGGGATGCTTTTAAAAGGTTAAAGACATGAAAAGTACAAGTCATTTTAATAGCAACTCCTCAAAAAGAAGATCAAAATTAAGAAAAGCTTAATTTATCCAAGTGGAAATGAACAAACTGAGTTTTCTTAAGTGTATTCCCAATTTTGCCCATTTTCACAATCTGCTTCCTTGAGACTAGGGAACTCTCTTATCAATTACAAATTTAATAAAATAAATTGAATGATATTGTCTCTAAGATAATTTTCTAAGACTACTTTCTAAATCTCTAGACTTCTACAGGGTTGCTAGATTGGGGTTTTACTTGCATCTTCCAAAGTACTGCATCCAATTATTCCTTTAAATCAAAGGACTCCTCTTGTATTTCTCCACAGAAAAACACATCTACATTGAATAACATAACACTAATTAGATGCGTCTCCACCAGATTTTACAATTCAGAAGAGCTGAAAACAAACTTATAAAAGGAAAATGATATAGAGGATATAGTTTGAACCTGTCTTAAATAACAAAACAACCACAAAAATTAGGGTTTTTTTAAAGAACAAATTATTTTGATACGTTTTGGAACCATCCCTTAAAACATAAGATAACTTAATACCCACTGTAAAGCAAATGGCTTTTAACTAATTGGAAAACTGGTACAAGATATAAGACACCTCTAGTGAAGCAACAATTTTAATTATAAAAGAGTTTTAGGCATGAACTTGTGTGAATAAAGATCAAAACCCACTGACATAATGGGAGATTCCCACAGGGTATTTGTACCTGGCTGTTGCTTTATCTTGCTTGAGCATAATCACATTTGAGAAGTACATAAAGCTTTGGTCTCAGGAAGCAAAAATAATTTCCTACCTTTCTTAAAAATATCAAGAATTCACCTGAGCATAAAAGGAAGCCACAATGGAAATCCAGGCAGAGTACACAGCCTCCTTGTTCATATAGTGTAAGTCTGACAATGCTAGGAGCTGAATAAGCGCTGTACTGGAAACCATTAAAATTCAGGATAAAGCCTGGTAATGCTGCAAAAGAGCTCTTGGGCACAAGAGCAAGAACTTTGAGGACTGTGTGAAAAGAATAGCTGGGCATGAACAAAGAACAAGCTACATTCAGAAATAGCGTGAGATTGAGACATTAAGAATTCTAAGAGAAAACTCTGCTCAAAACTGCAAGCATGATCAGTGGCAGCGAACGTCAGTCCTCGTGTGGTCCTAAAAAGATGGTCCCAGATTAGTCATCTGTAAGACACTGTCAAGATCCATGTAAACTACCGATTCTCTTTTGGAACAGAAAAAACATTGAAAGCAATGTCCCCTTATAGTATAAAGGTAAAGGGACATTACATTTGTTTTGTCTTATTAACTACTTAAGATTTATGATCAAGTTATAAGAATATTATCCAACTGGTTGTGACGGACCATAAGAAAAGGGAAGTGGATCACCCAGTTTGAAGTTACCTGCAGGAACAGACCGGGTTAAAATTGGCATAGCCTTGAATGTAACCCTTCACTTCCCATTTTCCTCATTTAAAGGAACTATGGCTAAGCATATTTTGTGCTGATACCAAACTTGGACAGGCCTCTGGCGGAGTCAAAAACACGGCCACTCTCCAATTCCTCCTGCCCATCCACAGATTTGCACAGAGCTCTCCTAAACTCAAGCTGCCAGCCACCTCAGGCTTTAAGCGACTGCTGCCTGCAAAATCCATTCCGAATACCTATCTTATACCACATTAAAATACACACTTCCGTTCATAAAAATAAGGCAGCGTTTCGCTGGTTTTGCTGACATTTCGCACCCTGATCCAGAAATAGCACATAGTGCTTCCATGCTGCAGATAATCCACCCTGCTCTCCCCTCAATTAAGGGACTGTTCGAGTGAGTGCATTTGCTCGTACAAATTTGACAGACAAACCCTCCTCATTTCTTTGCATTCCAGCGAGTGCAACCATACTATTGCATTAATGTTGTTTGGGTTGATAAATTTTTGGACATACCTCTAACCTTTACATTTTAACTTTAAACTGAAAGGTAGTACTTGAATTAAGAATTCATGTGCGGTTTTATTTGGTTTTCTTCCCTTTTTTAATTCATTTCTATAAAATCAGTATGCTATTTGCATATTGTACTTAAGAAGCAAAACCACATGAAGAGACTCAGATAGTATATTCCCCCTTCCCCAAAACCTTCATGGCAAGGAACCATTGGCAATTCCAACAGCACTAAACTGCATAAATATTTTAAGCCCTGCAGTCTTGTAGATATTCTGCACAAAGTATCCTGAAGGTACTGAGAAAAAGAATAGTCAAGTCAGCTATTTGAATCACTAAAGTAGATGCCATTTCATTAAACTGTTGCTTCATACCTATTTCAGCAGGTACACAGACCAGCTAAGTGCAAATAAAACATACTTTAGCAGAAACCAAAACGAATGTCTTAACTGCAGTATAAAGCAAATTACATGATAAATGCACAGATGTCTTCCTTTCAAAGATGTTTATGCTTGATACAACCCAGAGCTTCCTACAGGACCAGCTTTACTATCTAAAATACACTACATAAAGAACCCGTCACATGAATGACAAGCGACCCTTCCAGCCAAAATTGGTCCAAATAGTATTTCTCAAAGCATGTACATCTGGAAGAAAAGCTTAGTGCATACAGCCAGGGACAGAGAAGATGAGGGAAGTAGCCTGTGGGCATCCACATGGTTCACACTTCTGCCTGTGCATCCCCCACCTGGGAGAAGAGAAAATGGGAGTAGACAAGGGCCAGGAGATGTGCATTTCCACTCTTGCATCCGTAACAAAACTATGGTGTTTTCTTTTGCAAGTCATTTCATACATTTGTGTCCAAATCGTCCCTGGCCTTCATCCATCAACTCAGACTACACTGTCAAAGCAAGGGCACATTTTATAGCATGCATTTGTGCTCATTATTGTCATCAGGTATGATCTGATATGAGGCATCTAAACATTACCTCTGACACAGTACCTAAGAAACAGCAGAATAATTTTTATCACAAAAGCACCAACAAAGATGTAAGGTCTGCCAAAATAAGGGCAATTTAAGTTCACCGTCAAAATGAACAAACTATGGAAAAATCACCTCACACCCACCCATATTACAGAGATGGACCCGAGGCACACAATTCAGCTTTTGCTGATTACTGCACAAAGTGAGATTCTTGCAGTGTTGACTGCATACCAACTGCTGCGCTAACAAGCAGTGTCTTCCTTCGGACATTTACAAACATCAGAATGCTTATTCATGAATCAGTCCCACATATCATCTGCCATCCCAGATGGTGACTGGTGGGATGCCGATTTTGTCCTAAGGCAGTTACCACCCACCAAGATAGTATGTGCAGGGCTAAACAAAAAGCATGTGCCATCTGCTGTCAAGTTTATAAGACTTTGAGACCTACTAGGTTAGTTTAAGTTTATTTTAGACCAGACAGGTCAGGAGGCTATAGTTCTCTAAATGCCCAATAAAAGAAGGGTAAGTTGCACTGTAACAAACATGCAGTAAATCAAGAACACGTTACAATGTGCTGATGGGCCCACCTCTAACTACCTGAGAGCAGCAAAGGTTTCTCACTGTAATCAGTAGCAAAAGGCACATACAGCCCACAAGCTAGGAGGGAACTACAGGAATCCTGAGACCAAGAAGCGCGATGAAATTATGCAGAACTTAGATCTCTTTGGCCCCAAGAAATTTTAGAAATTTTCTTTCTTGCTGACAGGATGTTTTTTCTGCCTCCTTTCCTTGCATCTCTCTACTGCTATCATTTTGACAGCTGTTCTCCATCTCAGGATTTCTTGCCCAGGCACAGCTCTTTTTCCTACCCCCTTATCTCCATAGATTCTTCTCACCCTCCTGCTCATGTGCTGTCATACACAGAGGAAAGAAAAGTCAATTAAAAAGCAGAACTAGTGTGACATCTTCTGCCTGCCTCACAAACCACATAAACTTCCTCTTACTTGCTTCATCTGTCATATCCATTTATAGATGGTTACCAGAGAATACAGCAATTTCCCCAATCTGGGGCCATTAAGCACTCAAACTACATAGAATAATTCTACACATTCTTCTTAAGTCTTCTAATTAAATCTCTTTTTGTACATTGATAAAGATCTAAAGCAAACTGAAAACACAAAAACATCCACCGGTGCATTTTTCCGAACATTTCTAAATCACCAGGTACATGAAAACCTTTCACTGAGACAGGGAATTAACCCTTGCACAAGTGCAAAGGTTACATCAGTGTCAGCACAGATGAAAAAAAAGTACTGCTTAAGCTCACTCCTTAGGAAGTGGAATTTCAAAACATGGCCGATTTGCCTTTAAGTCATTAACATCAGAAAAACAGGACACAAAGTAGAGAGATCATAAAGGTCTGTACTGCACAGTAATGAGAGATAAGGGTTGCAAAGGTATCTGCGGGGGCCCAACACTGTAAGAGTCCCTGGTGCTACAGCCCACGCCAACACGGCAGCAGAGATCCTCCTGGAAGCCCAGCAGCGGATGCTGAAGGAAGACGCCTCCAGCCAGCACGAGTGCATCACCTCCTCCAGCATTCATACCATGGGGGCAGAGGCAGAACAACAGAATACACCAAACAGTCACCTCCAAATGGCAGCTTAGCTCTTAAGAAAACGTAGAGGCCATCTAAAGAAAGAAAAATCTGGAAAAGTACATGCAAAGAGAAGCATTTGTCATTCCTCCCCCCGACCCACAAGCAACCAGAGGCAATGAAGGGCACAAGGTAGAGTTCCTCCATGCTCCCTAACAAAAAGTTTCCTTACTCTGCTTTAAATGAGCGTTTGTACAACCGTCAGTTGCTTTAAATCAGCCCAGACTGCTTCCTCTACTGCAGAGACCACAAATACCGACCTATGCATCCTGCTGCAGCTATCTGCAGAACACATGGCTTTATTAAATGTCCATGTAATCATAAATGTAATTAAAACTCAATACTACAATACAGGTATTTAACACAAAAAGATCTGACAAAATTACACAAGTCACAGTTAGTCTTATACTGCCATCCTCCACAGAATACAATTCTGGCACCTCTTTAGGGATATAAAGATTTTTCCACCTTTCATTTTACAGCTATGAATCTGAAGTCTTCACAGAAATTCATGCATACTGCTCCCATAAGTAAAAACGTCATTTTGCAATGGGATAAACTTCCAATGAAGGCAGTCACACTGAAAATTGGCCATTAATCTCCTCTGAATAAATATAAACCCCAGAAAAATGTTAGTGTGAGCAGAATATATATATTTTTTGCACTTGAAAATGCTGAGGTGCACAACAAGAAGGTTTTACTTTAGCATTTACAGCTGAAGTTATCCTTCAGAAGCCCATTTTACTCTCATGAGATATTTCTCTCCAGTCATTCACTTTTCAAAGCTTTCTGCAACTTTGCAGTAAAGCTGAATTTTATACCTTATTTCAGTAGATATCTCTCCCTTGTCCAAGTTGTCATGTTCCTTGGAGACATTTGGTGGTTTTGCAACTTCCTAAACATTAATTAAGAAATTAAAAAAAAATAACATTCTTTTTACAATGCTTCAGTTGACTTCATAATGCAAAACATCCTTTTGATAAATGATTCCTCTAATAGGTCCCCTGATTAATGAAGACCTTGCTCTCACACTAGCTTACCTAGTTGACCTGTGCTCAAGTTACACGTTGCTGAATGGCTGATAACTGAACACAATTTCTGCTAAAAGACAATTTTAAACACACTTATTGCTTTAAAAGATCCAGTGGATTGAATATGCCTCCTGTGCTGACATCACAAGAGTAACATTTTGAAACATCAAACATTTGAAAAGGTTCACTTAAGAAAAACTAATCTATCAATCTGATGTGTCTCTTGCTTGTGACATTCCACTCATCAGTTCAGGGCTGCTAGCTTTCAGAATTATATCTTGCAGTATTAGGCATTTTTCTTAAGCCTGGCTCATGCAGTCATAAAAATCCCTAGGAACTCTAGCTTTTTAAATATCCCTCTAATCCTTGCAGAGATGACTGACAATATGAACCCTAAAGGCTCAAAAACTAGAAGGGAATTAAAAAGAAACCAATTTCAATTTTCTTCTAGGACCTGACAAGACTTTCGAATGTTCAGAGCTGACAATATTTCTGGCAGCTAGGCAGGAGTGTTCATGTTCTCTCAGCCATGCACTTGATCAAGTCCTGTACTGCTGCTATGCTTTATCACGGTAAGAAAAACAAGACGTAAAAAGAAAACCCGACCTTCAAGTTCAGTCCTTGTGTACCTCAGCCAGGACAAAGCTCCAACAATCAGACCTGTATTTGGCCACACACGGTTTTCCAGGGTGATTTCCAGCCACTTGTCCTGGGCCAACGCTGGCTGTTGGTTTAAAGTTTCTCTTTCCCTGGTGTGTGCAGTCCATAAATGCATTAGAAGGCAGGTGTTTCCTCTTCCCCCAGGTTCCCACATCCTCCCCCTTCCCTTAGCCTTTATTTTCCAACATTAAGGAAGTCTCCCCATAAAAGACAGGATCTCCTTTTCCCCAACCAGAATGCTTCTCTGCATCTGTCTCAGCCTGACCTTATCACGAGCTGTAATCAAACCAGTTCCCTGAACTCCAGATGGAGACTCATCAGTTTTGCAATTGCAACATTAATGCTTCCTTATCCCTAAAAAGCAGGAAGGTTAGGCATCACTAGTTCATTTAATACTTAGAAACAATATACAAATCAATTTTTTTATTTGCTTAACCATGTTTCATTAAATATAGCAATTAAATAACTGGCAAGTATCAGTAAGAGTTCTCAGCTATTGCAATTCATTCAGTTTATGCTAAATGGTCAATTCAATCAGTAACCTAAACTGCCAATTAATTGCCTCTTTATTGTTCTTAAATATCTGTCAGTCCTTAGGTAAGACATGAACAAAGAAAGCCCAGTTCTACTGTCAGCAGAAACAGATTGTCATCTGCCACAGGAAACCACATGTGAAAGCAACTAGAGTTCAGAGATCCCACAAGATATCCTTGGAAAGGAATGGATATTAAGGACTTAGTTTCCAGAAGAAATTTCCATTTATATACAGCTGCAAATTTTCCAATTACATTTTCTACTTCCCCTTGGAAAATCCTGTTTTGTAGCCAAAGTTTCCTCTAGAAAATAATCAATTTAGTCAAAATGTTATTTTCAGAAATTTCATAGTCATTAAATAGCATCACGAGCACCTGTTTCAGCACTGTCAAACAAGCATCGCAAATGGATAAAATGAAAACTTAATAACGCTAAATTTTACATAAGCAATTTTCAAAGGGTTTTTTGTTTGCTTCTGTTTAACATTTAAAGACTTTACCCCCAAATTTAGAGGAGGAATCAAAATTGACACTGAGAAGTTAAGTGAGGTAGCAGCTTTGGTTTCCAAACACTTTTAACCAACAAGGTCTTTAATTCAGAGACCCTTTGTGAAATAGGCTGATACTGCAGAAGTCTGCTCAGTCCTACTCATGTTTTGAACTGAGGCATGGCTCAGGTGGCAGCTGTAGCTGTGCTAGAGATAATCAAGAAGTATTCTTCAGGAAATGGGGCTGTATCCTAATCCTCACTCTCCCCATTTGATATGCAAAAAATCTCTTCTAAAAAATAAGCAAAAAACCCCCCCAAACCAAAAAATAGACAATAGGGAGAAAGAAGCATTTTAGGGGCCAACTCTATCACTCAGTGCAACTACAGATGCAATAGCAGAACCTTCAGCCACAGTACAATATCCTGGTACTGGTCAACCTGGAGCTCTTGACATCTAAAGATATATAAGGTTCACACTGGATCACGACAAATTCTCAGGAGAAAGTCATGGGACAGTCACCATTTTAATTTTATTGAGTTTCTCATTGCATACCTGTGGCCCAGCCTTACATTCCTCACACTGCAAAAATTCCCAAAGGTAACTGGAGCATACAAAGAAGGGGAGGAATCTCACGTCCACCTTTGGGTTTGCCCAGCTTCATAAACTCCAATGACCAAAAAATTCGCACAGCTAAACACCCATGGATTAATCACATTCAAAATGTCAAAAGCTGTACGACATGTTTAGTCTGTCAACAGAAGAAACAAATTTTAAGAGGTTACTCTATCCTAACTTTGGGCAGATCACAGTTCTTGCACAACTCCTTGCGCAAGCACGACACATGACACCCTTATATTCTATTGCTACTGCTGCGCCAAGCGTATACACACACAAAACATATAGGGGCACCTTGTCAGATTCTCTCGCTTTACCCTTTCCATGAAGTAGTAGTAAAACAGACATCCTGTTACCCAAATGCACAAGCCAATACTCAAACAGTTTTAGTTCTCGAGGTAGCACGTGCAGTATAGTTACCATTTATTGGAAGACTGCTTTATCCAGCTTCTCAGTGAGAAAATTCTTGCATTTCAGTAACTAAGCAGTATCCATTACATTTGTAAGAAAACAAATTAAAATAAGAGACTTCACAGGCTCCAAAACCAAGTAGAGGTAGGTCACAAGTTTTTTGTTGTGTTTTTCTAAAGGCATTTCAGACTGCATCAGTCTGCATTCAGACTGCATCCAAGGTCTCCTTTCAACATGCACTGAACAATGTCCTCCCAGTTCTGCAAAGGGGTTCACCAATAACTTCTGTACCAGGTAAACTTTTCCTAACTGCATTTTGAATTAGACTGTAAATCCAAAGGACAAGATCTATACCTGCTTACACTTGCTATAGCGTTAGGTATGTCTACATGAAAAGGACAAGACATATCTTAGGTACCAATGACTCCATTTTTGCTCTCAAAACAATCTGTAGGTACAATACACAAGCTGATCTCATGCCTGCTCCTGCCATGAAAGCATATCTTATCTAGATATCTGAATCAATCCTAAATAACAATAGAGGAATGGTTTAATCATGCACATTTTCTAGTTATGAAGACAGATAAGATAAAACAGTATTATTTTAAAGGACGTTAACTCTTTTTCCTGTGTCTGACTGCTTGGACTGTAAGCAATAATTTAGGACCACTTCATCTGTTGTCTTGTTGACCTTCCCAAACCAAATAGACAGATGGACCAGGGAACCACAAAGTTAAAT